>CM067357.1:47474402-47681902 GCA_034190875.2 Urechis unicinctus
ATATATATACATATATATACATATATATACATAATTATGGATATATATAAACAAATATATACATATTATATATATATGTATATATATATTTACATATCTATATTTATGTATATATTTATATAAAATAAAACGATATGTATATAAATTTTATTTATATATATATATATATATATATATATAAAGAGATATATATATATATATATAAATGTATTAATGTATATATATATGAATATATATATATATCAATATATATATTACAAATATAAAATATATATATATACATTGTTATATATATGTATATATATATTTTTATATATAAATGTGTATAAATATATATATATACTTATAAACATGTACAATTACAAATATATATAAGTTGATATACATATAAACGAATATAAAGATAAATATTTGTATATATATATATTTGTATATATATAGATAAAATTAAATATGTTTATGTATATATGCATATATTATATATATATATGTATATATATATTTACATATATATATTTTATATATATATTAAGATACATATATATATTTATATTTATTTTCATACTTATATTTATATATGAAAATATATATATATATATATATGTATATTTATATATATATATATATAAATATATGTACACATATTTATATACATATATCAATATAAAATATATTATATATAAATATATATGTAAATATATATTTACATATATACATATGTATATATATATGTTTATATATAAATGTGCATAAATATATATATATACTTTTAAACATATATAAATACAAATAAATATAAGTTGATATATATATAAACTCATATCAAGATATATATATATATGTTTATATATGCATTTATATATATATAGATAATATAAACATATGTTTATATATATATATATATATATATTATATATACATTTATATACATATATATACATATATATGCATATATGCATATATATATATATATATATGTATGCATATATATATACATATATACATATATATACATTTATATGTATATATGTATGTGAAAAAATACATATTTATGTAAAATATATATGCGTATATATTTATTCATATATATATATATATATATACAAAGATATATATATATATTTATTTATATATATATATAATAAAGATATATATGTATGTATTTACTTATATATATACATATAAATATATATAATATATATATATATATATATATATATCAATATAAGAATATATTATAGATACATAAACACATATAAAGATATATATATATGTATATATAAGTATTCTTCCCATTCTGTGTCACTTGCATTCGTTAACTATATCAAAAACATACGTCATATTATTTGCATTCTTTAGATTTGATAGCGTGGCATTTGCGACTTTAGTCCCGTCTTTCGTTTTGTTTACATACTTTTAGTCTTAACTAGACTGACAGGTACGTTCTAGGATAAACAAATAATAAATATACTATATCCAATGTGCAGGATAAAACAAACCGGAATATTGACGCAGAGGAGGCTAGTCCACACTCCATTAATACACTCCCATCCACCCGACGTCCTTATGTTGTCGCATTATGAGAGCATCTTAGACGATAATTGGTTTAGTGGTAATAATCAAAGATTACATACTGATAGCCAGTGATGTAAAAGAGACCAATGATTGAGCCGCATAGAACTACTGGTCTCTGTTTACTTGTTACTAATATATTGCACGTGGAATATGGCAATGCGGGTTGAAGTGGGAATACGCATGGACGGAATTACAATGGTGTCTTTATGAGTATCTATGAGTATCGATTGGACAATGATAATCATGGTCTATTAGCTACTGCTGTAGCTAATAGACCATGGATTATATAAATTAGCCAATCAGCTTCACGACAAATATCAATCAGCGTAAAGTCCCTGCTTTTGCGGCACGCTAAAAGCGATAAGATAAACTCTTTTTGATTATCAAGCTAGCGCAATTGATACATGAGAACCATGATATTAACATACGGCAAATTCCGTTTGACCGTGCAGATATATTTGAGATGAATTGCTTGACTAAGAGCAAGTCATGATATAATGCATTTGCTTTGTGCAGTTACAAGTATATTGTACAATTTTATTGCGTTGATAGGTCACAAAAGTTATGGCCCAGCATCTGCTCCGTATTTAAATCAAAAGAAATTGCTGTACATTGTGTGCATGTCCAACAGAATCTCACGATTGTCCTATCTGCAAGTGTTACGAGCACAGAGGCCCAAATGGCACAATATCCCTTCAATAATTCAGGTAGGCTGTGGACAAAACGGAGATGCGATGAGCAATATGGCAAATAAATGTTGGTCAGATGTCTTGACATCTTCATCAACAAAACCATCTGCAGTCAACCATCTTTCTAGCTCATAGATTTCCACTAAATTGTGGGATGTAAAACTTCGAGAACATTGATAAACACACGCGTACATTAGTAGTATAGACCTGTCATATGATGTGTTATTTATCGTCGCTAACAATACAAGTTTATCGTACTTAATTATGTCGCTTGTATCAGTGTAACTCAAACTGCATTTTGCACGCTAGATGGCAATTGACATAATTTTATTTCACCACATTAGTAAATAGCATGGGTAGCAACTTGCAGATGACGAGCAATTACCAGTTTTAGGCTTACCGGGCGATACCACCGCATATTTTAGATTAACTTTAATCTGCTGCACCGCTAACATGACAGTCGCAAATCGGATTAACTTCATTACCATCAACAACTTTGTCAGCATCGACATGATCATCATCTTCAAAACCCCCTCCATCGCAATCATGATCATCATCATCAACATAATCATGATCATCATTATCGTCATAATCACCGTAATTATCACCACGGTAATCATCATTATCATCAACATCACCATCATCTTAATCATCATCATCATAACTAACTTCATCTTCATCACGCATATTATTAATGCCATTACCTTAGCTATAATCGTCACTTATGGCTAAAAGTCGATGAGGCCATCGGCCATTTGCTTTTCAATTGGTGAAATGTAATGAAGTTCACCTGTATCGAAATCACTTTCTTATTGAATATACCGCTTCATTTGTCATTGACTTCCACATTGGCTTGTCTGTTGCCGTGCTATCTGCATATTAATAACACCTGTGCTTAGCGTGCGCGCGGCTCCCAAGCCATTTGTAAGTATAATCTTAAAAAAAATTGCTGAGCGTCTAAGCACAGACAATACAAAATAGGACAGTAAAATATCTAGACAGATCCAATGACGCATCCATTGGATTGTGTTTTGTATTAACAAGGTCGTCATTTCGAAGAATCCCTTGTTCCGGTACCCTTGTTCCAGTACTGAATATTTGATCATATTATGAATGTGGATATAAAGTCAAAGCCAACTCCACCCGGGATGCTTCTTTTATTATGTATATATATCCATTGTGTAAACGCAATAGAATATCTGTGTTACCAAGTGTAATCCAATATAACTCAGCAGCTTCATATTATTTCAATTATGCTGGCTATATGATTGTCTTTTACTCGTTTCAAAGCGCATTAAACCTTTATTGCATTGAATGCTTACCTCACTTACGCGGAATAAAAAGAGTATGAAGACGAATTATCTGAGGAATATGTTTTCGACGCTACGTAAAATAAGACGTGAGTTAGCCGTTCCCGCATGGCACACTTACAGGAACGAGCATAAGATATCTTAATGCCCACAGCTAATGGGACACTGTTCACTTAATTATGGGAATCACATTTCTTGAGGGATTTGTACTGTCGCAAGCGTATCAAAGGAATGAATGTGTGCTGTTCAGGGCAGAACCCTTCTTTGACAATGTAGCAACTAACCGCTAGCCACTGAAAAGACCTTTAATAAACCATAGTTGCATGACATAAATCTACCCAACCTATCTTATTAACTCTTAAATGCACCTATTTATAAATTGTACAAGAGCATGATTCGAAATACCTTTGGAAAGCGGAATAATTCTTTTCCTACGCCTAAGACTGCGCATTTATCTTAGGCGGAAATGTAGTGAAGGATCATAGAGAAGATTTCAAAAACTCCTTTTATGGATGACCACAATGATAATGCAGCAACTCAAAGTAAGCATTTTAGGAGCAAACTCATATTCCGTTAATAACTAATTTATTTAAAACTCCCCACAATTTGAAACGTTCTCATCTCTAAAACCATCAGCAAAAGAATAAATCAGTGTCCCATATACAATAAACAGCGTAACGCGCAATAGAAAACATGAGGGATGCATGTTTGTTCGGTTGTAATCTATATGTACAAGACAGCGCAAAAAATTAGTGTTATTTCGTAAAGTGCTTGCTGGCACATAAATTGCCGATTTTCCGCTATTAAAATAAACACCCGATCCAGCCTAATCGATAAAACATTGACATATAATTGATGAATGCTGAACTTATCGCTATATATTAAATACAGGTTATTTTAAAATTATGTTAGCGCATAAAATTATTTTGGACAATTTTAACGACGCAAGCAAATCGATTACTCGAATTTCAGCTGCATTCTTATCAACAAATATTTGTCTAAGCAAAATTATATAAAATTTAGTCTAAAGCGCAACAGATCAGGACAAAGTCGTGTACAATATCATTATCTTAGAATATAACATATTCAAGGGCTTTCATATATTACACCCTAATTAAAAGGTTTTAAAGGGGATTCAAGATGGTCACTGACTCACTCACTGCAGCTAAGAATATTGAAACTATTAAGATGACGCAGCAATGCGGATGTCTGCAATACTATTCATCAACTAACTGCGAGATATTGTTATATGAGCCAGACGCACACGCGCATTCGCACGTTTTAGTGTGTGTTCTGTTCAGCCTGGCTTGTGACCGTCCCATCTATTTCGGGTGGATTAACCAACTCATTGCTAACCATACTACACAATATGCATGGTTTACGGAAAATATCTTAGTTGGATGACAAGCATACCTACATACTACTTAAAACCGTGCCAAGCTAATCCAGCATCATAACTTGATTAATCCGATTCCAGACTAGGTCTTATTTTTCCACACATGTTTCAAAATGTACATAATAGACATCATGATATTGATGCTTATGCTGCTGCTGCTGATGATGATGATGAATAGTTTGGTGATAATTATGGTGATGATGATGATGATTATGATGGGGATGATTATGACATTGATGGTGGTAACTAGTTTTAATAATAATATTAAAAGTTTTCTGATGTTATTACGTTACATATTACTAAGCATATTCACAACCTTCTTAATCACACTCATAAAAAACCCTTATCATGATCAATAAAATCCATTCACACTTCAGAACAATCTGAAACCAACTTGAAAACCTGTTCTGGACTTAACAACCATGTAACAAGGGAGGAAGGATGTTCGTAACATAGATTTTGTATTATATTTTTTTATAATTGCAGTTATAATGCACCCGTTACTGACCAACTGCTTAGTTTATCAGTTATTTCCTCAAAGAGTATTTTCTTGTCTGTAGCTGCTCGCTGAGTTATAGTTTTTCAGATTAAGATGACAACTCCGGATCCATTTATCATTACATGACTTGGAAAATAAACAAGTACATTATTATTATTATAAATATTATTGTTATTATCATTTATGATATTATCAACAAATATATCATGTGAGCACCAGGCTGGTCAATATATTAAAATAAACTGACTGATAAGTTTTTCCGAGGCTGTCAAATGTTTGGTCTGTCTCGAAAATATACTGCAACTATGAAGGTGGCAAGTGTTATGAGTAAACCACAATCATATAATAGGATTATTACGCTTCCTTAGTAAGCTAAAAAAAATGGGATAATCATGATTGTAGCAGAACATATTCATGCATGATCAAACGATGGCTTTGCTATTGCTAGTTACATTGTTGAATAACGCATGTGAAGTAGGCACGTTTAATGTTAGTGGAGCTATGGCTACCAGTACGTGCATATCTTACCATGATAACTTGTTACAACCTCATCAATACTAGAGTGCAAATAATGACAATAAAACACAATAGAGCACGCATGTCATATGCTATGCACGATGATAATAAAATTTTGTTGTTTTGTGGATTTAGTGTTGTCAAATCATCATAATAACATCTCCCGTATGCGGATCCATAATGCAAACCAGAATAGAGAAGATTGTCATGCGGGAAAAGATTATTTGTGAAGTAACTTGCTCATGGCTAGTGACACCCCGGCATATTTATGGAGTAAATTAATCAGCCCTAAAGCAAGGCGGAGTAGAATAGGGCGGCGTGTTTAGGACTCTCAAACAATCGAATGACAGACGCGTGTAATCAGGTTGTATAAAACAATAGAGCGACGGACGCGTGTAATCGGATTGTACAGAATAATTGAGCCATGGACGCGTGTTATCACGTTGTATATAACAATCGAGCCACGGTTTAAGGGGTTGTAAACAAAACATGTGGGATGACATCATGTAAAGAGGTAGGGAACTGAGGCTTGAAATCATTTGTATATGGTCACTAAGTAGAACTCGTTAAGATTATCCGATCACCCAGGATGACCCTCGCTTACATTGATAAGCAATAATTTGTTTCGAATGGATGTGTATTTATCTGTACATTTCATTTATTAAATTTTATTTTGATGCATGAAGTTAACTATCTCTGTAGCAATATTTTATAATTGATTATTTAATCATTCTCATTAATGGAGCACGACGATTTAACATTATCTATTGTGAAATTATATACAACAAATACGTTAATTCTAAAATTATTAGAATATCTTTTATAGTGGAAAGCTATATTATCATGTGCACTGTACAATGAAAATGAGAACAGGTATATGTCCATGAGCATAAGTCCCTTTCAATATTGATAATGTAGCGTGACTTAAATAGCAGTTATCAGTTGATATGGACTAACATATTGTATAAATAATTCTTTATAAAAAAATTGCTATATGAAAGCCTCTGCTGCGCAATCCTAGGTTCGACACATTTAGAGTGAAAGAGAGAAAGAGAGAGAGAGCGAAAGAGATAAAGAGAGAAGAATAGAAGTGAAAGAGAGAGTGAGGACGAGAGAGAGAGAGAGATAGAGCTAGATAGCGAGAAAGAGAGTTAGAGAGAGGACAATGGAGAGATAGTGAGTGAGAAAGAGGTAGAGACATTTGTATTTCATGGTCGCGTCTAGGTTTGTTAGCAGGATGTCACACACACTGTCACCGAATAGTGGGGAGTTCATTAAGAAATGCTTACCCGATGGACTATTCGCCAAAATGGGGACGCGTCTGGACGTCTAAGCCGGAACCGCTGGGAATGAACCGCGCAAATGATTGCGCATTTGGTGTCAGGTGTGACAATCGGTTCGATCTTCAACTTACAGTTTATGAATCATTATTTGTAGTGATCATGCAATTCGTTCCGATTAGTATATGTTGAAGTGTTATCTATGAAGTTGGCGATTTAATACACATTTGTGCGGCATCAGACACGGCATTATAATTAAACGTATGGGGTCGAAGGAAAGCTGAAATCATATTGTGAAATAATTGGATTGTAAATTTGAATCATACTCTTTGCCTCACATTAAAATATATATAATGATAAAAAGATTTTACTTCGATCCTACCTTATCTTCGTCCCACTCGCAGTGGCGGGTTGGAGCATGTCACTGATCCAAGCAAGCCCACGTTCTCTGCAGCGTGATAATGATTCGAATATCGAACAAACAATTGGACGAATTCACATGCCTCAATAGCGTTACTTAGGGTTGCGTGCATCAACCAATGTTCTCGTCCTTAATTCCACCCTAAGATGCTTATAAACTAGTGTCATATGTTTTGACTGAAAACTGGGATAACGTAAATTATTGCTGCCGAAGTATGATGTTCATTACACGTATATATTACGTGCTATGGAGGTAACAAAATACATATCCGTGAGAAAGAATTATTATTTAGTGCAATGCGGGCAGTTCAAGCAGGCGTTGCGCAACCCAAACCAGTATGATTAGGGTATAACTATAGGCAAATATTTTACCTCTCACTGCTGTGTGGAGCCTACGTCCCCAATATCTGCCCTTAATGTTATTATCGAGCTTTACTAGTTGGTAAACACTGGCGTCTCAACAGTTTTATTAATCCTTTCGATCTTTGACCTTATGTCAGTTGAATATTCATATTTTGCGAAAACACCTTGCAGGGAGAAGGGTTCGACTTAGCCCCTGATGATTTTTATTTGTTCTTCATTGTTCAATATTTTTTTCTAAGTATTGTAGTGCTATCTTAACCTATGATAGTCACATATGTTACTGTAACTAAGCAATGTGTTTTCTGGATCTAAATTGGCTGCAACACAAACAGCCCTTACGGTTAGACGCAGATTGTTGGAAGATTAACCGTTACAAATATTTGATATAAAATCGTGTTCTGAATGCCACAATATTATAATGCCATGTTATATCGTACCAAAAGGCGCTGCAAGTATCAGTCGACCATACTGATATCAAAGCCGTGTCATGTAAATGGGTTTGTATATGACATGTTATGTCCGAAAACTAATATAACAAATATTTTGAAATGTTTAAATGCACCACAATATGCCTATGCGCCGGTATAACAGGTGTTCAATTGTATTTGTCCCTGTTAATAAAGATGGCAAAAATTGTGATTTCGACTTCAAGATGATTGGACTCAACCGAGAGTATATATGGCTGTTGCTACGCCGGAACAAATGGACGTCAAGACGACTGAATTAACCACTGCACTCCCTCGTCGTTTACCTTTATATTTAAATGTGATGGCGTGTCATTGTTACGACAGTGGAGCGGATTATTATTCAGGAGCATTCCTGTACATATTGCCTTCCCTTTAACAATCAATTATTGCCTGTATGCTTGCTATGCCAGTCTAGCAACCACATCAACGATGGACCATTTCGTTGCAATGTTCCGCACGAATGATCATATTCTGTGTGATGCAGTAGTTCCCAGAGTGGGCAATAGCACGTTTGTGCTTTACCTCAATGCAACATCATACGGAAATAGTCTGGCAAAATATTTCCAATTATTCATCAGCTTTATCGTTAAGTTTGGGACCAATGCAAAAGCAATGGTTGGATAAACTATCAGGTAGTCGATGTCCGTGGGCGAGTAAACTAAGCAGTCACCATATGGGTTTTGTTACGTCCCAAATGCTGCGCGTAGGGCTCAGGACGAATGTAATTGGCTGCATTTTACTCAAATAGATAATCAGGCGATTAAGTACTATCGCGCCCCGCCATATCGCGGTATCATACATGGTCAGATGACACCAAGTCGCTTCGACAGCATCAGCGGGGTAAGATATGAGTAACTATAACTCGCTTAAACATCAACCAGGTGAATTTCTTGGCGACTATTTGCTACACATTTTCAAACTCGGAAAAGATCTCAATCGGCCTCCACAGGTCATTTTAATTGCGTTTATCTTCGGGCTTTCGGAAAAATAAATCCCCTAGTGCTACAACACAATTCCCAGTCTGTACATGTCGCATTGCATCAATCCAAACTGTGATTCTCGTCGTGCAACTCACCACCAACATCTCCAGCTCACGTTCACGCGAACTCTAAATTAGTCACTGTAGTCAAAACGCTCATCGAAAAAGTTGCTCAGTTGGGGCAGATACATGTCTAAAGGATCGATTACATTTAGTCTACTGGACCCAATATTCACTGGGATCCCTTAGTCAGAGGTTCACAGGGTAGATATTCAAATGTTGGAAAGTCTAGTGTTCCATGTTATCGATGTAGTTAGAGCAATCACAAACCACACCAGTGCTCCATGCAATAGTTGTGTTACATTGCAATATTGGGCACCTCACCAAAGCTTGCAGAAAGTCCCGAGATCGACCCCCCCCCCCCCCCTCAGTCTCTCCAGCCCTAATCATCCTCCCTCAAGCACTTACCACCCCCGTTAATCTGCCACTAACCACCCAAATGCACCGTAGTATTCCTACCAGGGCTCAGCGCCTATCTCAGGGGCGCAAGATGATCGCCCATGGAATAGGCCTAACAACGATGCCAGAAGTAAAATAAATACAGCAGCATTTGGTATTTAGTTTGCTGACGGTCGATTTGATAGCTTTTTAGACGCAATCATTTCTTAGTCACATTTATACAATGAGTCATCGCAAGACAAATGTTTAGACGTTTGTGTGACATTCATTATTGTGTTTGCTCTGAAACCTGTAGTTCGATTGAAATTGTGACTCCTTGTCATACTCCTTTATCAATATCCAGTCATCAAACATTTGTTGTGCACGGTATCTGTAAGTGGATCATTCATTGTCTCATTTAGTTAACTACAAGATGGTATGCCTCTTTAAATTGAGCCTTCCTTAATATATAAGAAATGGTACAAATCATAAAACCATTCGGACACAAACCCTACTATAATATAACGCTTAAATATTTTAACTAATTGCTAACTTGACGCTGTCGAAGTAAAAGGTATGCTATTTCTGACTCCTTATCATATTCACCATCAGGTCCTTTACCAATATATATTTCTTTGGACAATTCTGCATCTCCAACGTATGCACATGTTGCTTAGTCCTAGGACTGAAGCGGCAATATATTTTTTGCCATGCACTCCTCAGCAGGGAAGAACGGCGACGAAATATAAAACATTTTATGCAAATCAAAGTCGGCTCTAATTGTCCTTCGATTAGTTTCACGTCCTGTTAATCCCATGCGACATTGCTGCAATCCGTTTTGATTGTGATGTTAAACTCTTGCATAAACATTGCGAGCAATTATTTTCTTCTCTACTTTTTTGAAACCATCACATTAATATGTCTACGACGAGAGACCTACATTAGGCAAATATGGATACAATTGGTTTCAGAACGAAATGAAATTGTTCGATCATTTCTACCAATTCAAACTCCAAAGTGATTGAATGTTGATGGATAATTACCGCAATCTGATGATGATCACCATATGCTCAGAATGGAATCGGTATTGCCATTTTACACATGGACGATTGGGCACGAAGCAATAGGAGCCCTTATTACTCGTATTGATGAAGCAGTCCGCTGTTATCAAGGAGTTTTCAAAGTCGAGGAGGTAGAAATATTTTTACAATCGTAATCAACGATACTTCTACTCTAAGCCTTAATCCAGCCAAATTCACGATGTAGCTTTTCAAATGATCATCAGTTGTAATATATAATTTACAAGGGGGTCTTTTTCCAACCAATTATACAAAATCATGTGACTGAGTTGAATATACAGATATATGTATTTACATGGATGGCATATATCATGATATTTTACACAGAGAATCGCAAAAGTGCTTAATGTATGCAAACTGGCCGTCAGTTGCTTCTGCTCGTTCGAGCTTAAGACTGTGATTTTGCCGTACCACAAAGTAACGCCGCATCTTGGTGTCATTATTCGAAGATCCAATAATCCATTCAGTAGTTTGCCAATAAATATGGTTAGGCGAAATGAGTAATATTCGTGCTGACTCGTCCACAGTTATCCATGGAAATTGCGTTTTTCTGGAACACCCTCTGCTATAGGTGGTTAACATCCCTTAGCGCGACCTATGCGCTATCAATATGCCGTAAATATATCGCTTAGACACGCACACGACCTCTCATGGGCATTCATGTTCGACAGTTTGATAGCCTTGCTAGCTGCAGTAGTTTGGCTGCCTCTTTTCTTGGGTACGAAAGCAACGCTGCTGTTAATGAAAGCCGAGGCAGCCTCCTAAAAAGTAACTTGAGCAATAATGAAGTTCATACATGCTAACCATAGTATGTTATCAGTTTTATAGTAGTCAGTTGACATATTTGGTTTATATATCTGATATGATCATTTTGTATTGTTGGCTTTTGGCGAACACTAGCAATATGTTTTGTGCATATTCATGTACAAAAACTCCATTGCATTTCGTGTTTAAATATTATTTTGCATTCTGGCAGAAAAATCCTACTACCCGTAGCATTATGGTATAACTATACCGATTAGAAAAAACAAAACTTAACCCAAAACCACCAGAGCTTATCTCTCAATTTTTCCCCCTGGATTGTGCTGGATTACAAATGTGGATTACAAGCCATTGTAATGTTTGACATGTGAACGTGTGTTTAATAGGTTATGATCTGCAAAAGCACTAGTCGTGATTGCAAACCAATATGAAAAAACTCTGGAAACATAATAATGTATATATACGACGATATCCCCTGTGGCTAAATGGGAATTATTCTAGATCACAAGGTTGACATAAATTGTGATTTGCTGTCTAGATGATTTGACTTAGCAAGGGAGGCTATTCGGCTGTTGCTACGTTGAGACAGAAGGACTACATAACCACTGATTAAACCCCTGAACATCAGACTCGTCAATTTATGCATATGAATGAACTGACGTGTCATTCTTACGACAGAGGTGCTTATTGATCTTCAGTAGCACTTCTTCCATTCAATCATCGGTCCTAAGCACGCTCATATACGATGCCACGAAAATCCAGCGACAGCCGGCCTAAAGACCATTTATTTTCACTTTATAGCCTCAGTTCGAAGCATATATGCACTGCACAAATGATAGCAGATGCTTACATCGTGATCGAGCAATCACCAACGCTAAGAGTGACATCCATATCATCAAATGTCACAATTGCAAAGCCGGACTAATGTGAGTATTGCCGCTGCTGAGTGGGCACCCAGGCTGTATTGAATTTGCATGCGATTATTTGGAAACCTATTCATAGCACATCACCCTAGACGTGTTGCATCTGCATCCCAATTCACGGAATTGGCTGGCAGCCTCCTGACGTCGGGAGATGATACCTGGTGCACTTGAGATCATGAAGACTTCAATACACTATCATATTACTACTAACGATTCATTATTATTGTCTATTTATGTATACAAAAGGCATGATGTATTTCCCTAAAGCTCTCGGCTGTGGCGTGCCTCAGAGATCCATCTTAGGACCACTGATATTCACGCGCTATACATCATCGAATGATCGTCGTACACAAACTGCTGACATCAATTTTCTCCCATATGCTGATGGCACCCTGCTTTATTTATGCTGCTATCCCAAAACACCCAGAATGCATAGCAAAGATTCAAAAATCGATGCGTCGACATCGCCCACAAATAAATGAAAAATATTTGGCAAGACATTTTTCAAACATGTTCACATCACAAATCTTATATCTCAATAACCTTCGGGTTCTGTGCCCATTTTATTGGCAGCCAGGGATACAGCGAACCAAATTGATTGTGCTGGTAATTATCTACAAATCCGTGAATAAGGTACCAACATACCTCTATGATCAAATCGCTCATTATACTTCAGGAAAGGAATTGAGATCAGCTAGTCAATGCTTACTGAAACTTCCTTTTACGTTGTCAGCAGCGAAGCTGCGGCGGGCTTTCGGTGTTGGTCGCCCATACTAGTGGAATAAGCTCACAGGCACCCTAAGGCGTACAGCTTATTTAGATACATTCAGGTCAATGTTGAAAGCATTTATTTTCGCCGAACACATTGAGGCAAATGCATGTACAAAGCACATTGCGCTTAAGTGGACTTTTATTGTGGAATTCACGCTTTTTTATTTTTTATTTATAAAAAAAGACCTTATGTTAATTCCCTGCAAATTCATCAGTGTGATTTATTGCGAACTGTTTTGGATATGTATTGGCACCATCTACCGGAATTCAGTTAACATCCCCCATCATAACCCACGCTAAATTTACATATACAGATTTAACCGTTTACGATTAAATATACACGAAATCTTGGTAACTAATCAAGCGATGACTCTTGCATCATGAGCCGTAAAGATACACTAATGGTACTATAGGTGTCTATATAGCCAACTATCATTAATATCGATAACAACGTAACATATTGAATTTACCAGCGAATGGCTGTGAGGTATTCTTATTACGTTATCTTTCCTGGAACCATCGTTATATGTTCCCCGTTCTGATTTTATATGTGTTTCCTTTCTTGATATTATAACGTGAGGATACGCCATCATACATCTTTAAGGTAATTCGCGAATTGCACTCCCTCGAGCAGTACAGGCCAAAGGCAAGGAATGTGGGCTGCTTTTTTTTCATCAGCTAGGAAAATAGATGCATAATAACGAATCCGCTAGAATTTGAGGTGGAAATAGCTTTAATTGAAAAAGCAGAAATTATATCGCCAGATACTTGTGATCACAATTGCTTCAGGGATGCCTTTAACTTTCAAGTAATATATTTAATGTTATCAATATGAAATCCCTTTATGATATAGCAGATGGGGTTGCACTATTGTAGGTTTATACTTCAATCATAATGTCCATTACACTAGCCAATTGAAAGCAGTGTAGCATGGGTTCGGTGTTCGTTCGGATTATCGAGAAAGTATATCTATTGAAAAAAATACACACATTTCTTCTTCAGTTATCATAAATAATAAGCCACGCATTTATCCGGGATACGTTTTGCAAGAGCGAGCTAATTGTATATGCTGTTCTTGCGAAACATTACCTTTGAGCGATCAAAAACATACACGGCGGATGTATATCCATGGAAATATCGCATGTTACAAATGGTAATGTTGGTATTTCTATATTGTTAACGACTCTGAAATGTTAAGTTTTGACTTATTTGAAGACATAAATGGTTAACCGCATGGTAGTCGGATAATATGTATGCGTGACATTTGCTATTCTACAGAAATATGCCATCAAACGCCCGTGATTGGACCTGCTCGCTTTTGAAATTACATCAGTGGTAAAGGATCGTTGGGCTTCCAGTGTGCTACAATGGCAACATGGATCAAGTGCTATGACGGATTTTCTCTGCATTAATTACTGCGGTCGTTATAAAGAAATATGCAGATATTTACGTAGTGTGTATTCATGTTTATTATTAATGTCTAAATACATCTCCAAACTAATTCGATTACATGGTTTTCCGCTACATATATTCAAGCCAATGATGCAAAGCTTGGCAGTCTGTCGCAAAGCTAGTACAAATTGACGAAGACGCCGTACACATGATAATAACATCGACTTTAACTATTTTACACCTATAGATACCTCTGTGCATCAAGGATATCATATTAATACTTCGGCTTGTTTTTCATAGCAAAAACGCATGCATTAATAGCTGCTCAACTGCTATCTTAAACACTGTGTTGTCAAAGCACACACGGCGGTCAATCGTGCATCTGTAAACATCATTGAACAAATGGCAAATGTTCCATGCAATTGGTCTCTGTATCCAACGAGCCATGGTGATAAGAAGGAGTGTGTTACAATGGTGACGTAAGTAAGGTTAAAGTTGTCGGTGGAACACGATATGCGACTACTAGAAACGTGTTGTGTACGTTTGACTGGCCGCTGCAAATTGTTTTAAGAATTAAACATGCAAGTTAGGATGTTGGAGTGCGCCTGGCAGTGCCTGAACAGAATTAATTTTGATATTATCTGGTAAATGCAAGCAACAGCTGATATCCGAGAAATGCGTCTTCACACCGAAAATAGCCACAATTAATGTGTTTTTTCAGCTTTAATCTTGTCACCCTCCTTACTGAACTTACCAGTCTGACTGTCCGAGTGCGCGGTCGGTGGAAAATGAGCATAATACCTACTACAGCTAACATCTGGTAATTCAGACTTCACGCAGAATGTACCGATCTGTATCACAAAACGGTAGGCAATCCACTACCAGACACAGCTGTAACTGAATTAAGTCTTAAGCTTCCGCGACAATGGTACTCCCAGAAGTAACATTCTGCTTGCACTGAAATGACAGGTGGCACGATTTCCGAAAAGGCGGCTTAAAGCTCTAGCTATATTTGTCATGTATATATAGCATTATCCGCCATTACCATAGGCAGACGTCCCTCACATTCTGACGCTTATTGCGGTAGCTGCTTTAAAAAACAATATCTGTCAAAAGCATAAATAGTTAATTAGTTGCTTTAACTTAACATTGTTGTGATCAGAGTTCTACAGTCTTGCATATTTAGGCCAAAAATATGTCACACAAAATTTTCAAAACCGTCAGTCACTATCGTACTATCGATAAGGGCACCTCCAAACTAAGTCAGTTATCGAGTAGACAAACCGATAATTATCTCATTGGTACTAATAAAACCGTTTTAGCGTCCCATGTGTTTCCAATGCATAGCTTTATCCCGATAACTGACCTTTAAACGAATAATATTGGACAGATAAAATTTATCTTTATGGAAAACGATACTTATGGGAGGGGTGGGGGGATAGGCTAACACCACTGATTTTGTCTTTTTTACAATTTTACACTCTAGTGACCAAATGCAAGGACTTAATAGCTTCGCTACAATGCAAAAACACAAGCAAAATACGTTGTGATATGGCACATAACACGTACTTCACGTATACTTGGCAGCCAATGAACTTGTGCTTTATATGAAATAATGCACATATACCTAGCATACGCTTTTACGCTAAAATAATCAACAGCCGTTTCACATTTCATCGATACGCAACCTTTCCAGCTGAAGATCATTCCGAATGCGCGGTTTCACGTTATGATATACGGCAGAAGTAAGGAGCAACCCAAAACACTTCCACTGCTACCCTTACAACGCATTAATAGCACTCACATTCCCTTATCATACCTTGATGATTCTGGGACAGCAATATGATCATGACTTAATGAATGTCAAATGAAGATCAAGGCTTTTAAGCAGTAAATATTGGAAATGGGTTGATATCATTTCCACACTATCCTTTTTTTTTTGCATATTGCGATTTTATATCTGCCTAGTGCGCGCTAGAAAGCTCTGTGCAAGTTGCAGGTAATGACTAAAACAGTGTTTATCTCCTTATTGGTGTGGTTTCTAGTAAGGGTGACTGCCATGTTTAATGACAATTGTTTGATCAGCAGTCATATAATAGTAATTTTCATTGTATTCAAAAACAATATAACGTCCTATTGACGCTACATATGATTCAGCGTGCTTACCAGTGACTCATGCATTATTCTCAGCGCACTTTAACAGTTGCGTGATGCAGTTCACCTTGCAAGCCCGTAATTATTGCTTTGACCCTTCTCCTGACTTACAACGGACCAATTATAACTGGATTCAAACGTTGTATAATCTCTCCTGATGATAACTAGTTCAGGATTATTAAGTAGATGAGTGTAACGTATTCTTGGCAGACTGGTTAGGCCGATATTTCTTTGCACCAAAGCTTCCTGAATAGGAAAACTACTGTGTGTGTCAGTGGAAAATGCTGATGACACCGGCCTGCCAGCCTTTTCCATAATTCAACGGGGTACAATTAACTGCCGTAAACGATTAACGTTAGATTGATAAGTCGTGTGGCTGAATACTGGGTATCCTGGTCCACCACACTTTCTTTAATAAGATGCATAGTGAATGTAATCTTATTGATTAAAGGGTAAGGAAGCGATTTGACAGCACGTGCAAACCTTGGGCTTAACACCGTACATTACGGCGGTGATCCGTGCAGGTTGTATACCACGCTAATGCCAGCATACCACACTCTACGGTACACGGTAAATATAATCATAATAATACGAGCGAAACTAGGTTTCATACAGGTGGCTAGGCAATAATAAAGTTTAAACACTCTCATTGAAGCATTCACTTTGGCGTCAAATTAAATTAGTTGATCATTCACTAACGAATAGAAAAGGTATTGCCGTACTAAATGGGATAAAACACCTCCATACGAATAACCACTTATCCACACACCAATTATGCAGCGCATTTCAAGCACCTGAAACCGCTTTGCGTTAACGTCCCATTTCCTGTGACCAGAAGCCTTCCAGCTCTACGTTATATATACGTCTGCGTCTGGCGGAAACTCTGATATCCCCTTCAGACAATAGACCTGTCAAACACATGTCCCATTATAGCTGTTACGTAATTTTAACTGAATCGGGATTTTAAAATGCACTCAATGTGTCCACTGTCTGACATCTGCATTAGCAATGCGGTTAGGATTATTCATTTCGCCATTTCTTTGCTTTGTAACTATCTCTCATGTGAGTTTACAAAGGCTTGCACGGACTAAACATCGCATTTCGAGCACCATCTGCCGACTGAAACCGCAATGCGTCAACGTTCAAGGTAACACGAAACGGCATTTGAACACTTTAGCTATCTAAATTGGGCAACTTTGCAGTAAACGTCTTTTGAGGGGTTCAAAGTTGTGATATTATTTGGCTGTATCGGCTTCTTTTGCATACTGTATGATTGGAACATTGCTTATGATCTCAAATGATGTTCTGCTTTCTATCAATTTATTCTGCGTATCACGAAAGCCAATAGGTCGTCCACGAGTTTAGCTTGCCCCTCAGCATTTGCCCTGTGAATACACGGAGGAGAGGCAAATTATCCATTCGATCCAGCAACGAATATTCTGAATAAGTGCGTGCGTTATCTAGTCCGTACTTAAACAGTCTAATGGTCTTGCGTATTTATTTTGCTGGCTGTATCGCATAATTGGCAACATTTCGCCCAGCAAATAATATTCTGAATAGCTGCATGCGCAGTCCAGTCACAGTTAGCTTAAACAACAAATGCAATAGAACTCGTTAGTTTCGTTAGTTCCCTGAGAGTTCATGCAATTTTCTGCGGCCGAAAGACTACGTAACATAAACGTCTGCGTCTGGCAGATACTCTGATAGCCTCTTGAGACAATATATATGTTTTATATTACAGTATTACAGTATTAAGTTGTAAGGCATGGATATACAAAGGAGATAACAGCATATTGCACCCTTGTACAAGCAAATGCACTATCACTCTGATGTACACGCGATTTTAAACTTCGACTATATTATTGAATCATACACAGCACGTATTGATATGTAGAAGGCGATAGGCCCCAACACAACCACAATGGGAAACACCAGACGTCGGGTGTAAGCGAAGCATTTGGTGCGGTACGAGTGCAAACAAATGACGCCGTGCTAGGCCGTGTACACTTTAGTGTTAACATAATATTATTCAATTACACGAGCAAGGAACGCTACTTCTCAGGTGTGGTCCGTGAAACTATGTCCACCTAATTTACGATACGCCAGTTTCGAGCAAGATCGCCTGAATTGCCTGTGGCGTCGAATTGTACTGGTTGAACAGGGGAGGCAATTAATTTCCACTGTACGTGGTATGTGGGGCTTTTGTATTTACATATCTCGTCGTAGGTGCCGAATTACTGTTTATTTACCAATTTCAGACCGAACTGCGACACGCATGGAATGTTATATTTTTTTCCGATTGTTCCGAATCACCAGTCCTTACAATAAGTCTTGCGCAGCGGAACGGGATGGACCGCCATGCTTCTAAATGAACAGCAAAGTCGACAAATGTTTGTATATTTCCCTGTTTGTTTATTTCCATGCACGGGTTATGTTTTAGTATGGAATCGTCAATATAAATATAAAGTTGTTTTCTGAAAGTCACTGAATTATTATTGAATAACCTGCTTGACTGCCGGCGTGAGCAAGCAAGAGAGAGCAGATAATGTAACGCCACCTATTTTTCTTTAAAAATTTCCAAGAATCCCTGAACAATATAAGTGATTTGCATTGTATAATGAAATTCTAATTGCATCAACCGACCTATAATAAAAATGCTGCACTTGATGATCATCTAAACACGCCTCGAAAATACGGCCGTTTTCCCCCTGCGAAATCGTTGGCATGCAATAGGTCTCGACGTTAGTTAAAAAAACCTGTTTATCTTGCTTTCAGTTCCTTTATATATATAAGTAATAAATACTTTGTAAGCACTCTTTGTTTTGCAGTAAACAAATACACCGCTATCTAAATATAAACTCTCCTGCGAACATCAAAGCGCAGTGACGAATGTTTCCTCATTATGTTATGTGGCCAATGTTAGCTGGTTGGATGATTCCGGCGTTACCGCTGCATTAGCACAAACCTGGCATGCGGAATATCACTCGCTGGTTCGCTCTTTAGGGAGCATGGTGGATCATGATATGCCTGATAGATGTCACTTGCTTCGTTATAACAGTATATGGTCGGTAGTCTCCCATTATGCAATAATAGTATTTGAATCCATGACTCATAAAGATGATTATTTTTGTGTGGTGTAGAGGTTGCCAATTCGGAAAGCAGCTTAGTATCAATGTTAAGTACAGCTCATTACAGGCAAACTCATTCAATATCCGTATGTCTAAAGTATATACCTCACTGATAACGTTAATTAACATAAAAGGGAATGGTGTTCTTCAGGTTAAGCATCGGTTACCAATGAGTATTATGACCCATGTATAATATATTTCATGATATTTTCATTCCTACATTTGATTCAAGTTCTCAAATAACTAACCCCCGAAGTCTACATTGATCATCAGGCAACATGCGTTATTGCCAATCGGTTATTTTTATATAGGGGGTTTGGAGAATTGGAAACCAAAGGCAAACAAGCAATGACAAAAAAACACACAAAATTGTACTTTAGTCAACAAAGGACTAAAACAGATCAAACCAATCAGTTATTTTACTGACCCCAACAAATGACACAGTCCATGTTAGTAGCTACATGGTCAGTCATAGATCAAGCTCTGGGCCAAACAGCAAAACCCGATTTTCGTCAATTTGCTGCGATTAACAATGCTACTGCATCTGATACGCAGGCAATCGCGGAACAATTTAACAAACAATGCACTGGTATGTGTGGTGCCCAATATTTACAATCGTGTATGTACATAAATGCATCGTGTCAGTCATGTATCACAAGACAAGCTCAACCAAGCTTTTATGTAAATGGAGTTAACTAAGATGACATCTAGAAGTAGTACAGCAGCCTTATAAGGATTGCTATGGATTAGATGATAATGGTACAATTGTTTTTTTAACCTGCAGCTTATATAACGACCACTCCAATATCCGGCCTAAAAGACCATCTACTTGTGCCAAAATATAAATGACTGGTTGTTCCGTGCACGGCGCACAGCTCATTAATACAATTTTGATTCATCATCATCATCACTCGCGTTTAGATTGTCCTGGCCTAACAAATTCTTCTCCCATCGAATCGAGACCAAGCTATGCTCAGTCGCTCTTCACCAATTCCTCCCATTTCTTATTTTGCCTTCATGGGCTCTCTGTCCTGTGATGCACACTTCTCTGAGAGTATGACGTTTACGTTGGACACCTGTTTTCTTAAACTGGGACGGTACAAAAATATGTCAATCTGACAAGCAGCAACACCAGACTGGTAGGAGACCAGGTGCCTGGGTTTTCTTCTTGAGCAAGGAGTTACAAACAACGGCCACACGAACACACGTACACAGACGTTTTCCCGCCGATGAACATCCGTACGAGAAGGATCCTGTCGTCAAACACCTTATCCTAAAACTCCGCCGTCAGTTGGACTCCTATTCTACAAGTGTCCGTGTTGTTTCAGGACTAGAAGACTTTGTAGCGGGTACATTGGCCCTTGATTCCCTTAACGCCACCCTTCTTCCCTCTCGTTTCTTGGAGACAACACAAGTCGATTTTTCTCCGCATCATTGTCTCTACAACTTCACTTGCTTTCCACCGCATCGTAATCACATCGAATATTTGACCTCCCCCGTTCCCATTTGAATCGAATTGTGTGCTCCATCGTTTAAACCACCAGTATAGTAGTGATGATGATGATGATGATGATGATGATGATGATGATGATGATGATGATGATGATGATGATGATGATGATGATGATGATGATGATGATGATAATGCCCCTGTATTATCATATAGGGCGTACGGACCTCGGCTCGTGCCATTTGTGTGGGTGGCTATTATAAAGGCAGTGATACTGATCAACAATTAGTTGGGGGAGTTATAAAAGCAGGTGCGACAGAAGAACATGAAAGTTGCTTTGATTAGGATAAAGATTATCTTCCAAGGCCAAGTTGTCGCATGCGGTATTCATCTAGCGACTACATTTGCAAGTGCCACAGGTCACAAAAATATTTGGAGTCGAAGATGTAACTCTAATTTGACGACATATGCCAAACATTACCCGACAACCAAGGACATAATCTCACCACGCAGATTGTATGCCACATGATAAGTATTAAATATTGCATCATCCAGCTGCTTTGAATCTCACTGTAGCTAGTTCAAAAGCTTTTAGTGATATGGGATTGTCATAAATGTTGCGAGAGGGAGGGATAAGCACTGTTGATGGCGCACATGAAATAGACTTCTATTTTGAGACTGATGTTTGCATTTTTTTGCAAAACGTTACGAACATTGATATATACCAATACACGACTTAGGCCATGTTGACCTCAGTAGACCATGGCAGCGCGACAATATCAGGCTAGACGTATTAAAGAATGATGAGGTTCATGGGCGTCCTTTGGGGGGGGGGGGGGGGGGGGTGTGCGTTGGGTGCGAACGCACCCCCCTCTGAAAATCCCCCAAAATTTGTTTTGGGTGAGATTCTTACGAAACTGCTAAAATAGCTGTTTTTCACATAATTAACTATCTTAAAGTTTCATATTTCGCGCAATTCTTTATTCGGGAGTTTCCGCTTGCACTCGTATTTTTCCGGATATCTTCAGGCGCCATTATTAAAGGAGAATTTAAAGTTTAAACAACGCTATTTATAGTCTTGAAAACGCTCAGATTGCACCAAATGGAGTCTTCAAAAAAAAATTTCTGGGGGAGCATGCCCCCGAACCCCCCCAGATGCGCGGCCTTCGGCCACGCAATAAATTGCTGCGCCACCTATAATTTGTTGAAAAACGCACCCCCTTTACAAATATGGTGGGACGCGCCTTAGGTTTCTATCTGATGCTTAGTCATATGGAGGCAAAGCTGTTGTTTGGCTCGCCTACTTTTATTCAATATATATCTGGTTAGTATTTTTACATGTAGTGACATAGGTTCTCTCTAGTTTACGAACCGCTATGCTTATTAAAGTGTTATATTCTCAGAGTATACATTGATCAGCGTACAGTACCAATGTGAATGATAATAGACTGCATCTTTGAACAAGCTTGATTTTACTCTCCCTCAGACGAGCAAGGTAAGTTATGCCACCGTTTATAGTTAAAGCATTATCTTAAACAAATAGCCGTTGCTCGGTGTACACAGACAGCGTAAATGATATCAGCCTGCGCCTATGTACAAGTAAATGCAGTATCGTCTTAACGTACATTCTATATCTAACTTGTACCAATATCAATGCATCATGCAATACTTGATTGATACGTAGATAGCGATAAACACCGAGGACAGCCCACTTCGTCAAAACGTGACGCGTTAGACATTGGCTGTTGCTGAGGCAGATCAATATGAAACGGTCTCCGTAACAAGAATAATATATAGTCAAAATATTGTCCAGACGCAGTAGGCGCGTATTGTATAAAATTGACTAACTGTATATATCAATGTTATATCAAAATGACATGCATATACAGGTGTTTTGTCAGTGAATTAAGCCGTCAAGATTTTTCAGGCTGACTTATCGATTGTTGTGACGTAATGAAAAAGTTAACATCTTTACATATGACAATATTTTATAAGATACTTTATGCAACACATGAGTATTTTAATATATTAAAGAGCATGCCATTTAGGCCATTGGTTGTTGCAGCAGTTCCAACCATTGAAATATATGTTACCGTGTTGGGACGAAGAAAGCAAGGCAAATTGCATTGTACACCCGATAGGTTACATGCTCCTGGTATTAGTGTAGTGTTTGTGCAGTGTCTGCTTCACAGCGGACGACAATTGTCATGCAGTACAGCGTGTGACAAAGCGTCAGACAGCAGCATGTAGCATCAAGCCGGACGGTGTAGTATATCACGCGCAGGTTCACGCTTTATGTGGTACGGATGGTCAATATCAATGTTACAGATGTCATAAGAGGATACCTCACTGGTAACTTTCAGTAACTAGGAAAGGACTCGTTACTGCCAGGTTCTTCAGGTTATGCATCCGTGGCTAATGTCGCTGTCATTATAATACTGTATCATCGATAGTCACCTATAACGCAATAATGTTATTGGAATCAATGACACATAACGATGATTTACTTGCCATATCACAATACACATAACTTCCAATTGCTCCATTCCGACTTGATAGCTACAATAACTACATTTTATAGTGTACACTATTGCAGCATTAATGCCGATTGTCAGCGGTGTTTGATGTCAAATAATAACATCTACGACGCGTATTATGTTCCCTCCTGCTATGACGCAAATGTCAATCAGCATTATCTATTGTAAACTGGGGCATATTTATAGCAAAGCGATAAATTATTGATGTGGGATACTAATCGAAACTGCTTGAACATTTCTGAAGGTTGTTGGTATAGTTACGAAGGCAATGCAAACTAGACACTTCCGCTCGGTATTCACAAGTGTCGTCAACCTGTCACCATATCCGCCTTCGTTTATTTTTGCGAACGCTACCATACAATCATCGCTAACATATGGAAAAATATATTGGCGCCATTAAATCAGCATCCATTTGAGTAATTATGGGGCGTATATATGAGTTATCATGCATACAGATTTCATCCCCCCAAATGCGCGACCGGTCAAAATGCAGTCTAAATTCGATTAGATGCTAAAATGCGCTAAGAAATGAAAATGTGTAAGTGCATTTTATCTATTCCGCGCAAAATTGACTAATGGCTGGGCTATTTCTTATACATATGCAATGTTATCAGCGCTTTGTGTAAGCAAAGGGTGACGCCGACCTAAATAACTCATAACCCAATTGTTCGCTGACATGTTCACAATAAAAATTGCTATCGGAAGATTATCTATGCATTTATGACATATGGGTTTATAAGAGCAAATCGAATAAACGAAAATGGAACAATAGAAACAGAGCACGGTCTGTATTGACTTCCCGCTCATAGAAAGATGATGAGTAGCAGGCGAAATATACACTTAGGCCAGCTTCATCTCAAAATATGTGTACCAACTTTAGAAGAGCATATCAATGATGGAATGATGCTTCCATTTAAGGTGAGCACAAATGGGCGTACCCATAGAACAGCGGTTTCGTGTTGGTTCAAATGTGACTGATATACGACCAAAGCGTTAGTGTTAAAATGTCTGATGCTGGGTGGACAACATTTTTATATTCCTGCGTGATACAACTGCGGACATCAACTGCAAGAGGAGGAATGTTAATATGGTCATTAGGGAAAATAGTCATATGCTCCACCTTCGTATCAATGCAGATTACAGTTAATTATACCACAGGCACGACGCGTTATAGCCTTTGGGCCATTTATCTGCAGGGGTTATTAATAAATTGACGCAAGAAGTTAACAAGCGATAACAATATTAAATATACATATTGTACCTCCGTCTAAAAGGGATTGATAAGGATTCAAAGAGTCAAATATTTTGCTCAGCAAATAACATTGCAAACTTCATGTTTAGGAACCACATAGTCTGCTATAAACCAAGCTCTGGGCAAAATAAAACATTCCGCAATAAAAGACATATCCCTTTAGCATGGCATGGTCACCCAGCCAGAGCTCGCCCTCTTGATCCGTATCTAATACACAGCTACAACGAATACCGTTCGTGCTGCCGGAAACGTTTGAACTTCACAAGGCACATCATAAAGGCTACGCTGCGTCTGATAAATGAGAACACTCGTGGGTTTTCTTTTATGTCTACACCTACAGCTTGCCCTCATCGTCTGCTACCTGTGCACATGTTGCCTCGCAATGACCTAGTGCTCCGACACACTGAGTTGCATACGATAGGGGTTGACAAACAGCATTAGATCAACCTACATGTACCGCAGCGCTCGAAATGGTCGGTTGACCGATCTCCAGATGCGAGTAACTTCTGTTTTGGGCGACTGCAGTATAGGAGTTTGCACATCATAATCGCCCAAACTTTCGTCTAAGGGCGGCTGATTTGGTTTCCCGCATATTTGCGATTTTCCGTAAATGTCTTATGGTTCTTCGAATATGCACGCATCATTTTCAAACATTGACAAGGTAGCAAATTAAAGAGCATGTATTCGACATATGACATGTATCCGTCGATCGTGTCAATTTATGTTGCAGATTACTGTTGTCATCGGCTAATTCAAGAGATATTACGCGTCTGGCAATAGGACAGGCTTCTTTAAGAAAGCTCGCACATTAACTGCGTCAGGAAGTTAAGACGTGACTTTCGGCATGAGCATAACCGTGCTTAACGTCTGCACCTTCTCTGGTCTTAAGCTACTGCGAATACCATGGCTCAGTCTGTATTAGATATCGACCTACGAAATGTGAGTTTATATCCCTGCTGACGAATATTGCTGGCTCGCATATTTACTATGTAGCACAATATTTAGGTTCGGCAGGCAATATAACTGTAACCACGTATGGCGGGTTTTAGTGAAAGACTGGGGCGATAACATACGAAGGATTCGCCTATTAGAAACATATTAAAATATCAGTATTAAAATTTCTTATCTTGTCTATCAAATAGAAACCCTTTATTGTAAAATTAAGCTATTGTGATATCAACTTGTAGACTTGTATACAAATGCTTTGGCAATGTTCATGACTTTTACAAGACAAATCCGAAATTATTCCATCGCATCGCAGCTTGCAGCGTTTCGCATTTGGTGCCATACGTATACGGATTTGGGCTCATAAACAATACAAACGATTCCGTGCTTTGCTGTCCAAACGCTAGCTTTTGGGCCACCGAACGTTCTGGTTGCATTTATAGAGATGTACCGGGTTGCAATATGAAAATCAAGCTAATAATGCAAAGACCAAGCTTATGCCTCGTTAGCCAAGAGTCGATCTACACCCCTAACATTACAAATGTCGAGGTTATCTTTGTTTTTGTCCCGAACCAGCTGTGCGTCTTGATCATTCGCGCCTACCAGCAGTGACAGGAGACAAAAAAGGCCTTAGCAGTACCAACTGACGAGACACAAGCGCGGCAATGACTGCACAAGACCTGCAATCCGTCGGGGTAAGGGTTGAGCGAGTTTCTAAGGGGCGAGGACGCCCTATGACGAACTCTTCAAGATGACGGCGACTAGCTACAGAACCGCGGCCTATACGTAACGAACGCCCCAGTGGGTGTCAACATCACAGAGCAAGCACTTCAAATGTTTATATGCATGTGATTATGATCGCGCAGCTGAAAACCAAGTTTTTCGATCGCCAAGAGGGCATATGTCTGTAGCGTCCCAGCACTTGTATCGGACTGTGAAGCATTGTAACTAAAGTGGATGCAAGTTCCGGTCGCATAAAACATCAACTCTTGGCTATGTGGAAAAATAGAATCGAGTGCGTTTTATGTCAGGACATATATAGTCACTTTTTCGTTAATACCACGAATAACCAATGCCCTCAAGTGTTCCGCTAACTGATTTCAATATCCGGAGGGATGTACTGACAATGTAACTAGACTGCGGTGCTGTTGTGTCAAACGTGGTTGCGAAACTATTATTTGAGCACAATGTTCCTTAACCACACTGGGAATATTTGCGCATGCATAGCTGATCATAATAAACCTGTCACATGTCCTACTCAATGATGATCAAATTGGGTTGTAACATATTGAATTCGCTCATAATTGTGGTTGATAATTGAATAGGCATGATTTGGTTTAGAACATTTCGATGCCACTGACTTTTACTTTCAGTACGGTAAATTTTCACACTTATTGCTATAAACAACTTTGGTAAACTATGCATCTAACAATGCTATCATTACTATAATAAGCATCCTAATGATCATAATGCGTTTTTTATTCCATAATCGTGACAATTGAAACTGCTTTGTCCATGTTATATTTGGTTGCCATCAGAAATTGAGTAAATTCTGAAATTATTGAACAATATGCAATTATTGCATCTCGGTTCCAAATTCAAAGAATGCTTAGCCCAAGTTTGTGTACAGTTAGTGTAGTTTGGGGTAAATAATCGGATATCGATGATAGAGCAGCTTGCAATCTAATCTGATACGCAAAAATTCCATATGGGGAATTGTGCGAAGGAGAGGTGAAATGCGCCGATTCACTTGCGCCGATTGAGGCTTAACGGTCCTGAAATACTCAGACTGCGGAAACCGGGTAATATATATATATATATATATATATATATATATATATAATATATATATATATATATATATATATATATATATATATATATATATATATATATATATATATATATATATATATATATATATATATATATATATATATATATATATATATATATATATATATATATATATATATATATATATATATATATATATATATTCCATCATGCATGCTGAGCACGCTCTGCTTATTGGTTTAATCGTGCTGTTCGTAAAGTGTAAAAGGCAATTTAGTTGTTTGTTGACGTCGGAATGTAGTAATCAATTCCAAGCCAAAGACTTTGCATGTAACATACATATTTGGATATAAGCTATAAAACAGCCTGGATTGTGCCTGGATATTGCATATTTTTGCTGATGCCAATGCTACTGCATGTTAACCGATTGCGATTGCTTTTATAAGCTACATTGAATCGAATATGTTTAAAATGCACAGCTATATAGTATAGAATCTTTTCCTATTTACTGTTTTGGTGCTCTGGTTTGAATTTAGGAATACCCAAATGAATGATTTCGTTCTAAGTGCAACACAATATTTGCAGTTGGAATATTTCACTAACCCACGGCAATCGATTGACATTTATGCTTTCGTCGTCCACTTCATAGATTGTTGCCGTGTGAGTGCCATTGATATTTATCAATGCACTTGTTCAATATTTCTTTATACCTTTGCTGACTGCAAAGACAATTTCTTCTTGAATGGCGTAAGTAATCTTTCAGAGTAAATAGAATCGATTACCTCAATTCTCAATGTCCGATTGACCAATAATAAAGTGGGCCGTTAGTAACGGAATGACACGTTATATTATTACGAATGGGACATTTTACAGTACGTATTGCGTAGGATTTGCGGCGCACAAAAATACTTAGACATTTTGATAGCGTGGGGCTAAAACAGTCACAAAAATATTCATCTCCGTTATATTACAACTGTAAAATACACTATCCGATATGAACGCGCGTTAATCAGGTCAGTACATTTCAAATGAGTTCGTCACTTTTTAAAGAGTTTCCTTATGCAGCTTTTTCGTACACAACGCTATGCACAACCCCATTCCTCAAATGAACTTTGCTACAAACATATTATAAAATAATAATTTCAACAAATTGGTGTTTTACGGATATTGCAATCGTGTTATTTCTGTGTGGTATTGGAAGCCCAACGTTATCGTTAGTATTGTCATCGGCTCGGTATTAGATGAGGAGACATCACATTGTTGTGCTGATACTATCTTACCATTCCAGGCCTTAATGCTCAAACCCATTTGTCAGCTCACACCAATCTTCGAATTCTCTCTCGCACGATGTGAGGCATGTAGTTGCGTTCTTCCGAAATAAGCCATTAGCATTCAACAAACGCCACCTATGCAAAATGAGGTCACAAGTTGAACAAGACTAATGACTACTGATTGTTTACTAAGTGTTTTCTGTGATATGGCATATGATTTCTTAGTAAGCGAGGATTACTATGATTGTCAACAGCATACAATTCGTCAGACAGTTACATAATCAACACGAGTTAGTATCAACTATACTGATTTGATTAGACAATTATTTATGACTGTGTATCACTGCCAAAACCAGAATCGTTTAATCCAAATGGAAACGTTGAAACATCCGTTAATTATTTTCTTCTAAATATTGTCGTGCAACGCTAGTGAAATGATTCCATGAAGCCATTATTACGCAGTTTATAAGTTTTGCAACATACGTATTTTGTAGGTTCGAGGTTCTAGCCGTGTAAAATTAACCGCACGAGACTGATCAGATGGGTAGATATACCGTCACAACGTCAGCATGCGCATAGGCGATTTGGATATAGATTATAAAGATATCTCATCATTATACAGTGAGGGAATAGAAACGGATAGAGGTCAGCATTGCTTGCATGTTTCGAGCCACGTGGCATTTGTGAGAGACTTAACCCGCTTAAGTGACGCGAGATGGTGCTGACAAGGTTTAAATATTTGTTCTGGGCAACAAACTCGTTATTCGGCGGTTGACGGAGTATGCCACAAAATCAGTACCTGCTCTGTGAGTCTTCACGAACGTATGACTGATGTCAGAAGGACCAAAATCATCGAAGTGAAAATCCTCGAGCAAATGGGTGTGTCTAACGGACCTGTGGATTGGCGGACACGAAGTCGTTTACTAGTCGACTTGTTGGTCGGTATTCGATGAAAAGGCGGGTAGGATCAATTGTGATCTAGGAACAGATGTGGGATGGGACGGATTTAGGGTGTTTGAAGATTGATGAGAATCTATTGCAGGACTGGGAAGGGCTAGGGGAGGGGAGGCGATACACAAGCCGGGGGATCTTCAACATTAACAGCTGGTTTCGGTCATTGCGGGATTTGAATCTCAGGTGCCTAATCTTTGACTTTGACCCGCGGCGGGAAATGTTCGTTTCACTTCGACAGAGTACCTCTAAGTTTATCGCCAGCACGTCGACATTCGACATCCAAGTCTACCACGCAACAATTGTACTGTGGTACTGCACACTCTCAGCTCTTTAATCGCATTGGCATGTTGCTTGTTCGTCTCCTCGATCAACCATCGTGAAATATCAGCACGGTTTTCCCAATGTAATCTTTGATAATTAATGTACTGCTCCCTAATTAACGGTACTTGAATGATATGCAATTACCGTATGTTGAACCATGGAAATATTTAGGACTTATGGTTAATGCAAATTCCAATGATGACGGTGATATGCCGAGGCAAATGCGAGTTTTTTATGGTCGGTCTAACAGTTTTAAACATCATTTCACCCAATGCTCATTGCATGTAAAACTTAAAATTTGTCAAACCAGCACACTTTATTGTCAATATCTATGGGTTAATTATACACAAAAATCGCTTGATTAAATTCGAATTGCTTATAATAACATGTACCGAAATAATTTAAGTGTATGTTCGCCTCAAACAGTATCCCAGGTTTTCCAGCATATATTAAATATCGACCTACGCATTATTTATTGCAAGAGATAATATCTGGACAGGTGGAAACAGACAATCAACTTATGCGACGACCATTGCAGCCATAATATCTTCCGGCAATGATCTTAACTAATTGCATTTATTTGTCAACTCTTAAATTTGCTTCTCATAATTAAAGCTACACGTTTACATTTGCGTTAAGTTTGACCGTTAGCCACTACAATTTACTCAATTCCATCGGAGCACTTTTTCATCATGACGATTGTCTGCCGTTAAAGGCAGCAACACATAACCAATACTACCAATACTAGCAATACAGTTGTCTGCATTTTCTAAGATCGCTTGCCTTATAATGCAATATCTGTGCCACACTGAGATTTCAATTTCACAAATAGGATGTTTTTGGCAGAATGTATTTCATAATGTTTCATTGCATAGTACCAGATCTCATTTTTCTCCGCAAATAAGGTCTCTTGTGTTTCGACCTTTATCTTAAACAAAGGTGAAGGTTATCGAAATAAATTTTATATCATCATTATCTCTCAGGAAAATGATCTGAGAGCAAAAGCAATGCCAAATCGTTCTATGTGCCATACATGCTGCAATCTAGCGAATATGCAAATTACGTTAAGTATGCGATGTGTCCAAATCGTAGGATACTTCTAAATAAGGCCGCTGATTGCGATTACATTCTTGTCAAATGATTCCAAACCATTCATCTGTGATATCTTTGTTTAATTCCGCAAAGTATATTGGCATATATTGTCTACAAACATATTGTAAACAAACATGGGCTGCAATTTAGACCTTTGAGTGTTATTTCGAGCTACTAAATTCGACTTTATTAGTAGTACATATTAACATTTAGTGCCAGTGTTCATATATAAGAAAAGTATGAGAATACTTCATATTTATATTATATAACTTATGCCATTAATTTTTTTTATTTAAAATCGATAATTAGCAGAGTAGGTATGTCTGATTCTATATATCTCAATTTTCTTTCTTGCAAAATTATAATTAACCTTTCTGTCGAGCGCCAACAATTAGAGACTTCACTGATGTCAAATACACAAATGTTTTGCGTACATAAATTATTCTTGCTGCTATCGGCTTTAGGATTTCAGTCTCATTATACGCGTACCCCAATACAGGAACAAAACCTTAGAAGTTAAATATAACATGAGCTGTCAGTTAATACCAGATACGGATATCATATTGCACGCGTGCAGGCTAGTGTTGCGCGCATATTGATAGTGTAGCATCACAATAGGTTTCAGCATTTGACTAATTATGGATTATATGGCCAATGTTAGCACCTAGACGTAAATATTGATAATATAGCAGCGCAATATATTGCAGCATTTGTCTAATGTTGGCCGATGTAAGCACATAGACGGCCTATAGAAGACTAGTAAGTTGCTACAACGGTAATTGCTATATTGTCGGAAGATGCTGAAAAGATAATGCCGCTGTCTCACACTAATGGACTACTCTGAAGCAAACTAACACAATGAATCTCAGTTTATAATGTTCCAGAAGTAGTTTATAAAAGACGGTTCATTTTATGCTTTTCGCCATTTTGTATCCTTAAAGGGGGATAATCAGTATTTCGATCAATTGATGCATGCTTTAGCCTATATGGTTGCTTTAGCTACTATAGCTTTCGGTTTAATGTTTGACCGTGTGGATGGTACAAACGTGTTTTTCGAACCGGTTTTGTTCAATCTCTTTGGCCGCTTCTGAAGCATATGTAATCTGGAACATTTCGGATTATTTAGATTTAAAGATACTCTGACATGTCTAGTGCTGGTATAGCGTTGTCAATTCCATAATGCGCATATATACCGTATACACCGTGGTGACAGGAAAAGTCCGCTTTCATCGCATCGTATTTAAGGGGGAAAAATCGGCATTCGTAGACTTAAAGGTTCAGTTGTCCCTAACATTGTCAGTGATATTCTAATGTAGAAGTTATTTATGTCCTTGTATGTTTTATACGGACGTATACTCAATATATGCCAACGGTTGTAATTTACTGAAGAATTTCATGTTGATATTCACTGCGCTTGCACACGCCTTGATGTCATCCCGTATGTCCTATTTTCCACATTCATCATTTTGCCTAGCCTTCTTCAACTTAATATCACTTGAGTGTTCATTGTAGGCCTATCACCTTCTGGACTGCTTAGATTAAGACTTTACTTTAATGGTTAACTGACATGATGACTAATGAGCGGCCTTTGTTGAAATGGTAGGAAACAGTGATTGGGATATTGTTCCTTACACGGTGCATCTAAGTCTCTCAAAAGCTCTTCCGGTATAAGTTGAAGTGGGTTTGACAGCATAATAGAGCGCTACACAGAATTGATCAGCATTATGACAGATGTATTATACAGCTGGCATATATAGAGAGGATGGCTTGTGCATTACTGAGGGAAGATACAAATATGAGCACAATATATGTATTATACAGCGACCAATGTTATAATTTCAGAAAGTATTGAGTGCTCTACCGCGTCCCTGTAAGTTAATGGAATATGTTTATCACAATGGTTGGCTCAAATTAGTCGCTGTTATGAATCGTACCAATTGGCTAAGAGGATAAGTTAGCAATCATACTTAAAACAGGGTAGACCCTCCATTGTATTCAATCATTCAGTTATTGCATGTATTTTGCATTGATGCTCTTTGCAATGTGATTGGTTGCGAAATGAAAAATTCCCTTGAAATTACTCTCCCGATCTCTACTCTGCCATTCGGCTGAATTGTCTAATCACAATGAATATGCTAGGCAATAAGTGGAAGACCCTGGTACAACATTGTGATCTGTTTTATTACGTACCCTTATAACCGCCATACCTTAGAGTAGATTATGATAACGTCCGTTATCACGTCATATGACTTAAAGAGCACGCAGATGAATTATATTGCAGATAAAGCCGGGGCATGGAGAAATCGTCGATAACATCCGTCACTTTATTTGCTGGAAAGCTCTATTATTTGGTATGGTGCTCGTTAAAGTGGGAGACGTGATGCCTCTACAATCCAGAGGCCGACCCCGCCGGACATCCAGGATATAGTACACTGTAACAATGCTGCTATCTATGTTGCAGTAGGCGGCCAATAATTTCCTTGAAAGGCACCATATGATATGAACATTTTATTCATTGCAGCTGTGAACGAGACGATTACATCGACACTGCTATTCCATCAAATCCTTCCGATGACGTTTTCATACCGTGGGCAGGGCATCTAGCACTATGATTGATATGTGACCTTGTGATTATAGCGTGACTGTTTAAAACGACTTTATGTTACGGCAATTGCGTTGTACGGCAATAAATAACACAAATTAAGTAGTAAAGTTCGTTCGGTGCGCAATATGTAACTATCAATTGCTCCCAAATGACATTGTTATGTTCTCGAGACACCAATTTAACTGTGCGACGGTAATAACATTAAGGCGGTGCACGTAAAATGAATATCAAGTAGTCAAAATTGATATCCCCCTTGCACGACATTCTAATGAACAGACGCTAATGTGCGGCTTATCATATTATAGCATTTGAACCGCCTGACTGCTATCTAGACTTAAGGCATATGCCTCGTTTAACAAACTGTGCCCGGCAGTATGCATTCTGACTCTCCATTACTTAATTGCATCTACCCTCAAGTTTAACAGCAAGCGCAAGTTAATATTTCTTTCTTGATAGTTTTACATAGGCTATGTTATAATATCGAGCTTATTTCCATCAGGATCGTTAATTCTGGAGAGGGAGAGTATTTAGAAATAAGGCACGGTAGAGGAGGCGAACATACAAAAATTCATCGGGCAGGCATCGAGCTACTTTAAACTCGGACCAAAAACCTGGTGCGGCGAATCGAGTGACACACTGATCGCCAATGAGTCTACAGCAGCAGCATCAGCCCGGCTTTGGTGCCCCAAAGCCGCCACCCCAGCAGCGCCGGAGCAGCTTGGGATGCCGCACACCCCAGTAGCAGCAGAGGCTGGCCAATCTAGAGGCTGGTATGTTAACCTTTGCAATGAATATCCTCAGATTTTCTAATATATCACTATTTTTTCGATGTCGATTACTGTTAATATTTCTTTTGTTCTTTGTTTATCTGCTGCAGACATTGTCACGTGTCAGGTTCTTGCACCAGCAGTTGAGAGGACAATTCGCCGGGCCAAGACCACCGTCCACAGCAGCACCTTCAGTCCAGGAGTGATGTATTTCCAGACACAGACCCTAACCGCCATCTGCCTGACAGACTCGTTCTCAGAGGTCCTGGCTGGTCTCACCCTCTGGGACCATGGAGAGCAGGCCAAGTCGGATATCAGTGAAAGTACGTGCTAGAGCGTTTATGGACTAATATTGTGTTCTTATGTTTTGCACTTTGCATGCTCATTTTGAATAAAGAGATGTCGTGTATTTATACTTGTTTTCTAAACATGGTAAATGTACTAGGAAGCTTAAAATGCGACGGCCCGTGTTGTGGTTCAATTTTCGGGCTGTATTTCAGTCGACCCGGTCAAGTTGCGAACTAATCAAAGTGCGCTAAAATATTGGGGGTTAGTCTTAGTATAAGATGTCAACGAAGGTCCGTAAAATGGCACTGAATGTATAAAATTAGAAGTTATGCTGATTGATGAAATTTACCCAAAAGTAATATTTTAGTTGCATTCGATTCACCCTGTCATTTGCTTTTAACTATATCGAGAGTGCATATGTGGAATTCATTTACAACAATTGTGGTTTCTTAGGTGCCTGTGGTATCGAGTTTATTGGTCTGAGCTGCCATTGAGCTGTATTGAGCTATCAGTGACATAGAGATATAGCTTGCATGCAACGCTGCCTGTTCTTTGCCACACAAGAATATAATAACGATATTTGCCAAAACGTTTGCAGAAGCGGATCTTCTTACCTCGCGTGAGCATCATTCGAATGATGATGACTATTATTGAAACTGCTCTTGGCTATGCTGATGACAATGGCGACGTTGTTCATGTCACTGAGCATCATTATGATGCGCATCAATTATTCGCGATCGCATACACCTTTTATTTATTTAAGCATTATGACTGATGTATTATACAGCTGGCATACATAGAGAGAATGGCTTGTGCATTACTGAGGGAAGATACAAATATGAGCACAATATATGCATTATTTGGTAAACACAGTGTTGTTTCATCGATTTCACTTGTATTGTGATATCAATGAAGTAGTTGCATTCGAAGGGTTTGTTTCGCCAGGATTCCGTCAAAGTGTGAGTCAACTATATAATAACCAGGTTGTTTGTTAGCTTTACAGCTGATCACTTGCGTAGATAGAGCCGCAGACACAGATGCATGTCTCAACATCGGCCTCAGTGGGTGCTATTGTGCAATGTGCTCCGATTTCAAAGGTTTACTTCCAAGAGTATCCGCATGCATCCTTCATGCTCATGCTAATCCCTGCATAACGCAATAGCGTTTGTGGTCAAAGCCGCCTGGGAGGACAGAAACACCTCGAACATGACGAACAATCGGGTTGAAACGGCATGAATACCTGCTCGTGCGTGGTATCCACTGCGCTTAATGGATACAACACTCCATCAAGGTAAACTTTGACACCCCTTCGTGTGCATGCAATAAATATATCATTCTTAATGCTACTTATTTTGTTCTGTTTTGTGGGACAATTAATTATAAGCACATGAAGCTTCGTTTATAGCTAATGAAGCATAAATATAAAGGCTTCGCCGTGTTGACCGCAATCGAATGCAGCATACAACCTTAACTGGACTTTTTATTCCTTATGCGCTTTATTTGATGAATAAATCTCTGTACATACCCGTTGGTTTGTATAGGTCGTTATTTAAGAGGACGTTAATGTCTTCGAATACAGTGAATGGCACACATTTATAAGAGGAATTTCTATGACGATATTCAGCTTGCAGTGTTCACAAGCTAAACGAGCAAACAAAGCTTTGCATGGAGAAATGTTTCTCTTTCACACAAGTCTATGATATAAACAACCATAAGTAATCGTCTTGCAAACTGTGTATGTAAAACAAGTGCCAAAACCATGCACTAATTCACTACTAAAAGAATATGTATTAACCAAACTAGTCGAATACGAATAGCATGTATCTTGCTCTCGCCAATTAATGCACACCAACAGTAATATCACACAAAAAACATTCGCGTCCATCGATAATGTCGAGTTGTCTCATTGGGCAAGTTGCGAGACCAAATATGTAAGTACTCACCAAAGGTGTTCATTAAATTTAATAATGAAGCAAAGCGTCTGCATTATCTGCTTATGTCATATGAAAGCACCACTGGAAGACCCGGTAGACCCGGTTGCCAATGATTGTATTCAAACAAGCATGTTTATGCGTGTTAAGGTTAATGCGCGAAATGCGTTCAAGAATGTATTTAACGCAAATAATGCGAGCATGCAGCAACCTGGAACTCTGGCATAGAAGTGGGCTCAAACCCAAGTGCCTGATGTCAACTCCATATACTTTAAGCTTCCTCGTGGCTTCCGTTCAAGCCTTCATGCTATGTTATCATTAACAAGTTAAGGTGGTAAAATTCTATGTAGAGCAATATACATACCATCTTGGCTATTCTCTTGTTTTGGATACATTTTTAAGTGCCAAATGAACAATTGTTCCAAATGTGACCAACCCCTTTAATTAGTGAAATAACAATTTTCAATATATTCAATATTGTACAAAATGGGACCTAGAAGCAACGGGTCGGCTTGATCCAGCCATCGGGATAGGTTGCAGATAGCCAGTTGATCCGGAAGGAGCATGTATCGCATGTACTTCATTCGTCATTCTGTTTCTGTCCCGTGCACACAATAAAATGGCCGCCGACATCTAAAGGTAATGAATTGGAAAGTCTTCAATTTATTAAATTTACCTTACAATATTTATATGTCGACGTAACACAAATAGAAAGCATATCCTCGCGTTAACTTACTATATTGTTGAATAATTTATTTGGCTCGCAACGTTGGACTTGGGAAATCGTTTAGCTGGCGTTTTGGCACATACGGACCTAAATATATTGATGTGAAAGACCGACGGCGTTTGTACGCGCCAGCATTATAGTAGTGCCGATAATTTTAGTGTCCGCAGTGATACATTGACACATCTTAGAGTTAGAGTTTAGTAGTTGCTATTAATCCTTTTGACATTGATAATTGCCCTACAGCTTCTGCAAAATTTATGTGTATCATACTGATAATATGTGATTCCACAAATACCAGTTGTTAACGCAATCGTTGTCGGTTGGTCGGAATATGTAGAGCAGTCCTTGCAATCGCCGCTCAGCTGCTTGAGTAGTCTTTGATGTATGTGAAGCTACCGTGTCGAATAATTCTATTGTATTTACGATCAGGATCCGGTGGGTGATGGATGTTAATGTTATGTGATGCACCAGTTATGACGCTTACATCGGGGTAATTGATATATTGCTAGATATGTTGATACACTTCTGTTTGTGACGTTTCTGCAGCCACTATATATCATGTTGAAATCGTCTGATAGCTCGTGTCAATGTGCAAGCATGAATTTTATCGTTGGTTTAACCTGTCCACTACTAAATGTTGCTACTTGTTTTATTGTAAGAAGCATCTGGCTTTCCTTTAAGTGTTTGTAATGCAATGGCTTTATTTATAGGTACGATGTTTAGCTAATAATTGCTTGGGCGCTTAACCTTACCGCCATGAACTTCCGTGATGACTATTAATGTAGCAACGCAATGAATGTGAAATAACTAGAATGCTTAACTGAAGCACTATCGTCAAAGACAGAGCTAAGCAAATCGAATCGTTTACTCTTGTTCAGCAACTATCATTGTCTGGTATAATATTTGCAACCTATTAATATATGTACACCAGCACTGATTTGTTATGTTATACGTGCTTTGCAAACCGAAAGATATCCGGAGTAGTAGAGGGACTACACATTTATTGCGCCTACGACATTTTCGCTTTGTGTATACATCGTTCAGCCCGGAAGCAACCGTTTCATCTACAACCGATGTATATGTAGCCACATAATGATTTTGCCCATTTCTATACCTATGTAGCTCGGCAGTGAGAAAGATGACAGCCAAAATGTCTAATCTGCCGTTCATTGACATAATAATCCTAAACGATCTTCACCAATCATCTTGAAGGCTACCTCGGCGTTCACTCTATCGGCTTGGTAAGCTAAACATGAACTATGCCTATCGACTCACCATTTAGTGAATACTGTTCAATTCTGCTTGAACCAGGGCCAGCTAATTTTTTATTTGGTACAAGCAAGGAGTTTCAATCGGGCCATCATATACGACGCGATGGAACCAAGGATGTCTACGCCGAAACTATGTACCAAATTACATGGCTAGATGACAGGCGGCACTTTGTGTTAGCGAGACTAACTTAACAGTAACCTATTAACTGTTTGTCTCTTCAAGTGCTATGTACAAATATATTCATATAATTGACGTATATTTAACACATGCTATCTAAAGCTGTGCCAAACACACCATTATCTACATAACACAGCAATTACCAACAAAGAACCCCAGTAGCAGTTACCAACAACGGACCCCAGTAGGTATTTTAGACACTTCACGTCGTAATTAACATACTGTGTGAAGAGCCTGAATGCTTAACTGTCGGCTTGCCATTCATGCTTTTCAATACTGCATTGCCAAATGGATTGTAGTCGCCATTTTTAGTTGGCAAATACTCATGCACCACATTGCAAAAATCGCACTAAATAGCATTTCCTAGATTTATTTATCACTTTGACTACAACAGTCAATTTTAATGGTTTTTTTTTTATTTTGAAAGCCGCAAAGTTGACGCCCTTCCGAAACGGTAGTTAGATGTCGAGTCTAGAGAGCGGACTTCATGACATTTTGCAGTCGACTCGTTCGTAGCACGTACGCATATTAACAAGAGTGCCAATAGAACCCTCACTCAATGATTAGTTTGCTGCTAATGTTGTACAACAGGTGTTGATTGTCTCTCCATCGTTTAAGCCCTTAATACGCTGACACTAGACCCCAGTATCACTGCAGAGTTTAAGGCGTCATAATTTTTGTACAATGTGAAACAGTATCTCTCGTTAGACATTTGCAAACCATGTAACTCGCTGATAATTTGTGAATTTTTGATCTACATGGTAAAGGCTGCATAACCGTTAATGTTGGTTAATCAATAAACAAATGCCGACCATGTAAGCAATGCAATAAAGTTAATGTATCAACGATAGAGCTACTACGCTTCCCTTACGTTTGTGAAGCTGGACGTCCCTTGAGGCAATAAAGTGTCTCAGGGTTTTGCTGAATGTGTATAAAAGTCCAACATTCTGACTCCGATTGACTTCACCATCATTTTCGCGAGAATTTCGCTACCATGCATCCATATTTACATGCATGCGCTCAGGAATTGAATGAATCGGACAAGTGAATGGTGTTGTTTAGCTGCTATTTAGGCATTTTGCACCACCTGCGTCTCTTAAACCCTAACAGCATTTGAATTATAGTATCGCGTACTTTCAAACGAACGTAATATAAAACTATGATGACAAACGGTTAACATATCAAAAAGTCGTAGCACTATGCACACTCCTGATTTGATTGTCAACCAGAGATATATGCATTATCATGATAATCTGCTTCATACATATGGACTCTTATCGTTTGATTTTTCAATGCGTTTCATCAGTGTACAATAATAGGGAATTGTCGTGTGTCTACTGCTATTGTGCAGCCAAGGAGAAAGCAGGACAACACTTAACAACTGGATTTGCCTATATAGCGATCCTAAAATTTGACAGACTCAAATATATTGCGTATATAATTGTGATTCTGTGTATTTACTGGATATTACAGATATGTATCTTTATCGGTAAGGATCTGTTACTCATTAGCATTATGACCAGCAGGTATACTTGAAAACATTTTCATGACGGTAGGCGCAAACTTGGATGTTCGTGAAGAACGAATGAGGCAATACAAGAAAATGACGTAAATATATGCGTTCTACCATCTGGTTTGAACTATCGGTGAATCTAGCGCGTTGAAAAGATTCTATAGGTGGTCGTAAATTAGCTCTACGTATCCAAAATATTGAAGTTTATTTCAACCCAGAAAAGGTCGTTGCAGATCAGATATTTATGTGACGCCAATGCAAGCATGTATATTGTATTCAGGTCAGTTGATGTATTCGTTATACGTAAACACGTCGGTTTCCATGCAATCATCCATATTGAGCCTTACTTGATAACGGACGTCCGTCAATAACCTTTGCACTAATAGCATGGTAGGACTATACGCTGTGACGTCGAACGAGTGATGAAATGTACAAGATTTACACTTCATTCAGTAATCGCGATAAATAACAATAAGCTTGTATTTCTCTATCCCTGCATGTTGTCTCATTGACGTCCCGCGATGCTTGGAGTCAATGCCGTGCAAAAGCAAACCAATCACAAGCAATGCACGCACAAAACGTACATATGATGATTGTTTTTAACAATTGGAGTGAAATCCCACACGAGATGTCGTCAAAGTTCACAACTCCGACATTATGCTAATTTTGGTGCTTAATGAAGCTACTGTGCTCAAAAGTTGCCTCTCTAAAAATGTATGTGACAACGGATCAATAATGACGCCACAAAAAGAGTACAGAAGGCTACTTAATCTTACCTTGTAGAAGAGCTGCTGCAACGATTAAATATTATATCATCCCAACACAATTAACATTAACGCAAGAAAGAGATGTATTCCGCTAAAAACGGGTGCAAAGAACTTATACTGCTCGCTTTACATAAATAGTATTAACATACCGATGCATTGTATTGGGTTGGGTTTTACATATTGCCTACAGTAGATATAGTAACATTGATGCAAATGCAGAGGAACGTGATTGTTAGTGGTTTGCTATCACTTAAAAGCAACAATATTGGTCATACAATGTGAAGGGCGTTTCGCCAAATGTAACGAACGATTAGATATAGTATAGTTGAACGAGAGGATGTCTACAGCCGACGCCTTCTCGAGAAACTCTGATGGTCGTCTTCCACGCACCCGGTCCAGCATCAGCGTCATAAGCTCAGATGTTTCCTGTTGTGTTGCGTCCTTCTTCAGCTGATCTACGAATTTTATTCTCCTCCAGCCTTTGCTCCTGATTCCGTCAATGGGCTCCCAGAGAACTAGGGGGCTCACAGCTAGCTCTGGGTGGCGGACACAGTGGCCAGCAAGCCTCGTCCTTCGTTCCCTGATCTTAACAGTTACCCTTGGTAGGGCAGCGTAGAGCTGGGAGTTTGGCATATGGTCTTCCCAGTGCACATCAAGGGCCATCCGTAGCATTCCTGTATAGACGCCATCTAGTGCTCTTTCTTGATTTTCTCGGCTCCATAGAGAAGTACAGACTCAACTGCAGCAACGAACAGACGTCTCTTAATGTCATCATTGAGACCCGCTCTCCACACTCGTCTCATGCCATTAAGGGCCTTCCATGCCAGGGTTCTCCTCACTCTTATCTCACTCTCAGTTGATCCTACGAGGACGCCAAGGTATTTAAACTCTTCAATGACCTCCAGGCGAGAGCCATTTCGGGTCTTGATGGTACTGCCCACTGAGTTGATTGCCATCACCTTTTTCTTCTTTGAGCTGAGCTGTTGGCCAACTCGACTACACTGGAGCTCAACAGCTGCAAACAGTTTTTGTGCCTGATCCACTGTGTCTGAGAGGAGACTGATGTCATCAGCATATTCAAGGTCTATAATCACTACAGCTGGCACTCTCCTACTCCGGCGCCTGACAAGCGTGAAGCCTAGTTCTCCCTCCCTTCCATTGATAGCAAAGCATAATCCACGACGAGCACGAACAAGAATGGTGCTAGTGTGTCACCCTGTAGAACTCCAGCTGTGATTTCAAAGAGGTTTGTGGTACCATCTGGGTCGACCACCTTAGCCCATGTCTTGTTGTAGCTTGCAGTGATTGCCATGACTACCTTCTCTGGAACACCATATGCTCGGAAGATCTCAATGAACTTGCCTCGGTGTACAGTGTCAAAAGCTTTCTTGAATCGATGAAGGTGATGACACACGACATGTTCTTGTTCCTGACTCCTTCCAGTATTCGCCTCAGGGCAAGGATGTGCCCAGTTGTGGTTCTGTTTGGACGGAAACCATTCTGCGAGTTTCTCAGAAGCGGATCAAACACAGGGCGTATGCGATTCAGAATCATACGGTTGTATGTCTTCATGACGAGAGAGGAAAGACTGATCCCCCGGTAGTTATCTGGGGAAGAGAGGTCACCGGATTTGGGTACTGGTATAATGCTAAGAGTAACCCACTCCTCAGGTAGCTCTCCCGACTCGTAGGCTTTGTTAATAAGATCCAGAACTGTGTTGTCTAGTGGGACAAACTTGAGCAGCTTGGGTGTTACACCGTCCTTACCACAACTTTTCCCCGTCTTGATGTTTGACTTTGCCTTCTGGTACTGCTTGAATGAGAAGGGACTATCAAGTATGGGCAGGTTGCTGAACACCAGGGCTACCTGTGTGTCCTCATCCACTATCTCGGGAGGGTTCCCTAGCAGCTTCATAAAGTGTGCATGCCATAGCAGCACCCTCTCCTCTGTGCTTGGGGCCTTGAGCTTGGCAGCTTGGGATCTACATCTGCCAGAGATTTCATTAATCAGCTTCCAACTACTTGCATGCTGCTGGGCTTCATGCGCGTTCTCGACCCTTGCTATCTTCTGCTCCAGCTCCTCTCTCTCAATAGTGGCGTAGACGCTGTACAGCTCCTGCTTCTCCAGCTTGTACTTATCCCGTAGGAGCTGAGAATCTCTGTCTCTATTGTAGGCATGATTTGCCTCAAGCATCCTCTGCCTTGCAGCGAGAACTCCTGGGTCGTTGCAGCTCTCTTTCTTTTTCGTTCTCTTGAATTGCTTCAGACAGGCTTTTGCAGAATCGTGGTTCGCAGACACAAAGTGCTTGTAGAGATCTGAGAGATCGTCTTCGTCACTCTGTAGCACATGGTACCTGTTCTTGACTTCAACAGCATAGCGAGTCTGCAGCTCCCTGTTTACTTCTAGCTCGCCCCACTCATACTTGGGCTTCCCAGCTTCCCGTTTCTTTGGTGTTCAGGCTGAGTTGCACTCTCGCTGTTACTACCCTGTGATCTGAGTACAGGGACCTGTAATATGATATCTATTTCTTCCAAATTATCATGTTGTGAAAGAAAACATCTGCCTATTTCCTGCTGATTGTAGTTATATATTGTTTCATTTTAATAACTTTTTATCAGCGTACTTTCGGTGCCGTTATTTGTGTGCAGCACTGTCATCAGGTACACACAATCTGCTTCATGTCGAAGTCAGTCACAAAAATAATAGTAAGATCAGCCACTTAGGTACATTCCTCACAGTCTACAGCATTAATGCACAGTCGGTTAGGAACAAGACTGAGTCACTTGCAGATATGATTACAGAGAAGGACATGGACATTCTAGCTCTGTCAGAAACATGGCTTGGCACAGATGGAGATCAGCAGATACTATATGAACTCGTGCCATCAGGTTACAGCATTCGCAGTGTTCCTAGGTCCAACAACAAGCGAGGAGGTGGTGTCGCCATTGGGTATAAAGTTGGGCTATCAATCCATCCTGTCCCTTCAGTACAACAGAAATACACTCAGTTTGAACATACAGAACGTCTGCTCAGCACCAAGCACCATACCATCAGGATTTGTGTTAACTACCGATCCCCTACATGTGTGAAAAAACGGTCTGAGTAACGCCAACGTCTTTGATGAGTGGTCAGTTAACCTAGACCACCTCTCAGCTTCACCTACAGACCCCATCATTCATGGAGACATCAACTTCCATCTTGATATCCCTGATAACACGAGCACTGCACAGTTCCTCAGCCTGATTTACGCGCATGGTCTGTCTCAGCAGGCTCCACTCCTAAGCGAGGGCACACCCTTGACATTGTCATAACGCGTGAAACCAGTGATTTCCTCCTCGGCACACCAGTGGTCAATGATCTTGGCTTTTGTGACAGCAAGGGTAACCTCGCTGGTGATCATTTAGACAAGTACTGCAGAAACCTCCCAGAGTGAAAAAAGAAGTGTCCTTCTGCCGATTGAACGACATTGTCACTGAAGACTTTGCCAGACATGCAGCCGCATCAAGGGGGCTGAATGACACAGACAAATATCTCGCTGCGTTAGTTGATTCCTACAACTCAGAGCTTCAGTCCTTTTTGGAAACACACTCCCCTCTGAGTACCAAGACCATTACCCTCCGCCCCAACACCCCCTGGTATACTGAGGAGCTTTGTGAGATGATCACCTCTTTGTTAAGCCATAGGGCACAACAAAGGGGACCGAGCTCATTAATCAGGTGTATGTTCTTGATAGTTAAATGTTAGAATATAAGCAAAAATATAAGCAGTTTTAATTAAGTTATGTTTGCTATGGGAATTCGCTGTTTCTATATGTGCAGCTAGGTTTCATGTTAATGTCTTCGAGAGACGTTTGCGCAGCTATCCATGAGAAAACGATGACATGTACATTCAGATCCCCTTCGCAAATTGGCGGATTATGTTTAATTGCCCCTACCGTTGCATGTACAGCATTGATAAACCAACAAAGGATTACTTACAAACCCAGTTCACGAGTTAGGAGATTAGTGCATTTATCCGTAGGGATGATATCAAAGGAACGAGATCGTATTTTTTCCTCGTTTTACATCATAAAAATTATTAGCACGTGTATCCGTCCGGTTGATGCGTAGAAGCAATATCTTAGTTTGGCGCTACTTCAATTTTCGTCTACCCCAGCCTTACACAAAAAGGTACTTGTGTGATTGCAATTCTCGTACCAAATTGTTTCAAGGCGAGAATGCGTAAATAATTAGCACAAATATTAATATTCCTTGTCGGAGAACTGAAACAACATGCATACATTTGCTGCTTTGCTTGGATGTATTTCGCATTACGTTTCTGCCATAATTACGTTTTTACAGCTCGGGAGACTATAACATTAGCAACATAGGCCTAAACAAAATTGCACCCACTATTATTTGCTCAACCTGTTCTAAAACTCGTTTCCAAACATATATAATAAAGATATCAACGTTTGCTTGGAATCGATCAATAGAGTAAAGCATGGACAAGCAATGCGGTTGCTATGGCGATATCATGCTGCAAACTAAATATTAATATAAACATGATCATCGCATCTTTCAATTCGGGTAATTGCTGCTATGATGCGATCCATAATAACGCAACGTTAATTGGTTATAATCATTGTCGCCGTTCATTGCTGCATTCGCGATATAATGCATAGTCAATAAAAAGTTTGATCTATGATATATCGTTCCATTATGTCTTCTTATAACCTGCCTATTTCTTAGATTATATTGATATGAAGACCATGCACGCACGCTTGAGGCCTCTTTAAACTCGCCTGCATGATAATTTCAAAACCAATTGCTTCTGTGAAAATGTACTGAAGACTGAAGTGACATTTGTGCAAACTAATTTCGGACTAGCACTGTTGATAAATAGAGATCCTCTTTTATTCAAAGTAGGCCTTATCTAAGGCCGATTACAATATCATTAAAAGTTGATGTAAATTGATTCTGAGGTAGAATATATAAAGGAGAGCAAGTACCACAGCTGTTTTCTCATAGGATTGTCAATTAGCCCATTAATGAATGTATAAATGGACTTTAGGAAGTAAAGATTATGGTATTATATTTTCATCGTGGTCAGTGTTACATCAGAGTTTCTATGAATGCAGAGGCTAAACCATATTTGCCATACAATATGTCATTCTCTATTGCATACATTAATGTTCCCATCATAACATCATGTTACAGGTGTTTGTGTGGCTACTGTTAACCAATGGCAAAGGTGGAATAATCTGTGTGCTGTGTGGATATTCCTTGAGTCATGACCTGCATAGAGAACATCCCCATTCCCACTGGTTGCATAACCCTACATCCTGTTTCCAGCCCAATCGGTTTGAACCATTGGGCCTTGCATGAGGGATATTTCTCCTACAGACAACAGCACGGGCACATGTCAGATAATGATGTACAAAGGTGACAATGGATAAATTAACAATGTCACATGGTTATTTTACAGTCGTTACAGGTATACTGCATACAGGCAATTTGTGCGCTGGGGCTGGGGACATCTTGGACAAAAGATAAGAGTTCCGTTACCAGCCTGCGCTGTTACAACAATGCAAGATAAGTTCCCAGCACCAGACTATCAAGGATTCCTCTACCATCCACTTACCTAGGACTTGTCTCGATTCATGCGGAACCTACTCTAGTGTGCCTCAATGGCTTGTCGTGGGTCTGGTCTCACCGCATCTGCACACATTGGAGGTGGTGCTAGTGTCTTGGGCTGGGTTGGCTCATAGCAAACTAGCAAGAACTCAGCCATCAGGCACTCGACATACTCCGAAACATAACAGGAATCAAGTCACTGCTTCCACACCAGACTGTCACTTATTACCTTATATCCCCATGGTTATTGAATTTGTAGTTTTTCACATTTTATATATCAGTACCAATATTCACCAAATGTTGCCTTTGTTGCTAGGAATTGGTTCAGGTTCAGCTATCTGACAGGCGCCCCTTGAACATCTAGTGACATGTTCAGCCATTGCTGGTTCCAAAATCTGTATACCAAAGAAGTAACTAATCAATTGGGATAGAATTTATGCACAAAACAAACACACACATAGTGTCTATTCAACATTACATGCATGATAGTTGTTCAGTGGCCACACCCACTCCTTGCCTCCATGGAATGCATCAGCTAAATCAATCTTCAGAATTATCATATTTATATAGATCCATGAATTTGTGGTATGGTCGAAATGTATTGTACCCTCTTAACAAGATAATGGACTATTTATTCAATACTAATGCAACAAGAAAGTCATCGAATCTCACCCTCTGCTTCTCTCCCTATATAAAGGCAGGTCTGATTTTCTTGGGCTAGGGTGGGAGGGGTTCACTTGCCTCACCATCCTTTCTTGATTGCTTGACAGCAGAGGCCTTCGCAAAAAGAGTAGGCACAGCAGCTTTCTTCAAAACCCGCTTACATTGTGGTATCCAAACAAGCTCTTCTCTGAGTTTCGGTGCCTCCTCAAAACATTCCTCGGTGAAATGAACCGAGCACACAAACGAGTACTTGCCCGCGCCTGGCCATTTGTCTCGCGATCATAGTACCTGGCCAATCCATTTGTTTTTTAAATTGTCCTTACGAGGAAACCTGAACAAGCTCACGCCGTTCCGACTGGTACGCGAGCAGCCCCCAAAACAACAACGATTAACCATCGTGTTCAGGCGATCACAAGATGGCTAAAAATGATCCAAAATCCCAAAAACGTGAGACGGACTCCGACAATGTAAACAATGGGGAACTATGTGCGTCTCTGAGAACGGCCTCCCTTACCTGACGTCACACGCATGGTTGACCTACATAATAGCTGCCGCAGCGTTTTGTCGGGCGCGCTAATTTGACGTGACATTTTATCAGATTTTGGCCTTAACTGATCAGATGCGACGGTTATTGGACAGGTTCGAGTTTATTGATCACATTATGAATTGATTTTAGCGAAGTACGAATAACCGTGCGATAGGCCCTGTAAGGCAAACAGGTCTTTTATATGTAAGTATGTAATAAGGTATCGCCTATCGGTTTCAAAGGTGATCTCCTCTTTGTTTAGTCATAGGGCACAACAATGGGGACCGACCTCATTAATCCAGTGTATGTGCTTAATAGTTAAATGTTAGAATATAAGCACCACTACATTAGTATTTGGAGAGCTACTGCTGGTGATTTTTTACCGGCTTTTCTTTATTGCGGTTATTGGCATGCAAATGCGCCAACAGAGAACCTTGCTTTGTTGATGAATGTACCGATCTTGCTCGCATAATAACATATTGTGCTTATTCTTGCCACGGTCCCGCCTCACGCAATACCTGCCATCGTTGGCCTATTGAATCTCATTCCGTCAGTAGTCACGTGTTATGAGACAATTGCTATCGATGGCCTCATAGAATCTCATTCCGTCCTTGTGTTTTATAAGTTTGCAACATATTAATTGGTGATTTTCATATTATTTGCAATTTACCATTTATGCGCTTAGATTACACAATTTCTACGTTCTCAAATGTATATCGCAGCAGTTTTGATAAAGTTATGTTCAATCGGATGGTTCGCTGTTTCTATTCATGCGCCTAGGTGTCATGTTAATGTCTTTGAGAGACTTTACATAATCTATATGCAAATCACCATCGCGAATTTGCAGATTATATTTAATTGCCCGACCCTTTGCATGTACAGCATTGTTACACCCCTGAGGGCTTACTTACTAACCTGCTTCACGTGTTTGGAGATTAGTGTATATATCTGTCGGGATGATATCACAGGAACGAGATTTTATTTTGTCCTCGTTTTACATCTTAACAACAATTATCACGCGTATCCGTCCGAATGGTGACATAGAAAAAATATCTCAGTTAGGCGCTGCTTTAACTTTCGTCTACTCCAGCTATACACAAAAAGATGCTAGTGTGATCGTTAATAATGCCCAATATTTCTTCAATGCAACAAAGCATAAATATTAGCACATATATTAATATTCCTGGTCGGAGATCTGAAACGACATGCATACATTTGCCGCTCTGCTTGGATGTATTCCGCATTGTTTTTCTGCAATAATTGCGTTTCTATAGCTCCAACACCATACAATTAGCAACATTAGCATAAACAAAAATGCACCATGTATCGTTTGCTTTAACGGTTCTTAAACTAGTTTCCAAACACATATGGAAAATATATCTTAATTTGCGTGGAATCACTCATCAAAGTAAAGCATGGACAAGCATTCTGCGTCCAGTGGCGATATCGTACTGCAAACTAAATATTAATATAAACATGATCATCGCATCTTTCTTTTCGGGTAATTTTAGCGATAATGCGAGGCATAATTAAACAATGTTCATTGGTTATAGTCATCGCCGCCGAGCATTGCCGTATTCGCGATATTATGTATAGACAATAAGATGTTGTTGAGAAGATGACCTATGGTGTGTAATTTTAGTAGATTTCTACGGCTAAATACTTAACGTAGCGACATAGATAAATAACACCATATAATTGTGCGAGCTGATGATTTTCAAAACTATTGTAAACAAATAAAAGATGTAATATTATCAGTGATATTCCGTTCTGATAAAATGCTCTTAATATCGTTACGCCTTCGATGATTTTCATCGCATAGACGGCCATCACTTCCTGCAATGACGTCGGTAAATATTCTACTCGCGGTACATCCATATTCGCTTATTGAATGTATTTGATTAATATTTGAATGTTAAAGACGCCCTTTGCTACTCCATGCACGTAATGCAATTTTACATTATCAGATAAAGCTGATATTCTAATGGCATTGAGCGACACCATTATAACTACCCTGCCCAGTTTCAATTTGTTTACTTGTCTTTCCTCATTTCTTGCATTTATCTCCATTATAGATTACACGATATGTGGCTAGGGCAGATATTACAGTGCTTTGACATTGCCAGTCTACGCCGGAACGTTTGTGAAGCAAGTGTAACCAATGAATCCGATTTTTCGACCCTTCATGTTCCATATTCGTTTCGGATGCGCTAACAGTCAAATATGAGCGTCTTTTAAATCATCGACTCTCTAGCTAATTCGGTTAGCCTTTTGCTAAATGATGATTATCAGATAAAAACGTGAAGAAGAATTAATTAACATCCATAATCTTACATTACGCTGTTAATTTTCGTAACATCTACTCATCAGTTGTTTAACGCTGAAATAGCATGCTTGAAATACTATTGAGTGTTTTTAAAACCCATATTTGGTAAATATCCCAAAACCACACAGTTGGTTCCGTGTCAGTTTGGTTCATCACCTTTATCCCAACACAAGTACACGATGTAGCTGTAAGCTGCTGATTTGATAGGCTACAAGTTTTAAACTAAGATAACACAGCGCCGTTCGAGCCGTGGTCATCTGCAATACAGGGCGTCCGTGGTCCGTGACATGATAACAGCCCTTACACATCTGGTTAGCATTGATAAATATTACAATATAAGCCAACTACACCGGTAAACACCCAAAAATAGTCTGCATATTTCTGTGTTCGGCGTATATAAACAATTCACCAGTAAATTATCATTAGCTTAATTCAGAGCTGCTTTAAAATATTATACATCGATTTTTCATCGGATTCGTATTCTTGAAATACATGCTATCATTTGTCCGAGCAGATCCCACTTAGATGTGAACAAATTTACTCTTCCAAATTGCAAGTTGTATTTGTAGTACAAATATGGGCGATATTCGAAAAGATATTCGCGGAAAGGCGCTGTAACATATAGAATTTGACGATTTGTTAATGCTTTAGATCATTGTTTATTTTATACTATAATCAAAAGATTTCAATTGTGTGGAAAGCAATAAAAGAGTGTGTTGATATATCCCTCGTTTTGTAGTCCTTAAGCACATTATTCTCCTACACGCGTTAATTACCTAATCACAATGCGAACCATTATGTTCAAACAGTAGATGACGCCATAAGCGGACCCTTATTGTTGCGCGCATAAGGCATTGTACGTTTAAGGGTTGTGCCGCAATCACTTAGGTAAACGACTTAACGCACTGGAATGCCTCAAAGTAACCTACCGTTATCGATGACTTTTATCATTGGTGTGCGTTTCACAGGAATAATGAACGAAACATCACATGCCGATCAGACATCCTCAGGGTAGTTCCATCTGACTGGCGTTGACACATTAATGATATGAATAAGGGTTAATAATAAAGAGAAACTTTGCTAGTCTTAAATGTGGTATATGTTGAGGCATAAAACCTCTTTCTTTTCTTATGCTTAGCAAGCTTTGAAAGATAAGATACAACTGGAGCGTTCGCATAATAATTTCTATAGATTTGTGCTTGAGTCTATGCGTATCTCACTGAGGCAGCGTCATATGGTTTTAATGGAGGCAGCGTCACATAGTGATGACAGACCCCGTGGACATGTATAGAGTAGATCAAAATAATTGACCCACACCAATAGGGTATGAGGTGGGTTTCATAATCATGGCTACTTACATAAGCACCTATACTCACGGGGACAAGCATCGAAACCATATCATAAACCCGCTAGTCATATTTATACGGTACCTTTGAATTATCATAAGTAAGACGTGTATTGTAAATATCTAAATGCCTTGGGAATATCTTAAGACTCATCTGTCAATTGATGAGGTCTATCTGCTCGTCACCATCTACCGCGTGTCCAATGTAACGATTGTATAGAATAACTTACTGTGTTTTGAAAGTACGTAGAGTAAGTCGACTGATGCAAATCGAATCTCAATATTCATTTGATAGCCACATTAAATTTCATTTTTATCTTACACAATTGACTCTTAATAATATTCACAAATGATAGCCTTGCACACTGCGCCGCAACATTCGATGTTTTGACCAGCAGCCATGATGGCGAGTATTTGTTGATCCATATTGAAACCTGTTAGGTCGCTCAAACAGACGAATAGCAATGCCCCCTGGACGTGTTAGATATTGTCAATAATAGCAATTAACGGCACTACTTTATTTGTTGTAAGTATACCCGGCATAGTCTGGTTCCGCTTGACAATCTACATGATGCCTATGTATAACAGGTGTAGTGAATTCCACCCCTATCAAGCCACAGCAAATATACAGCATATTAATGGGATTGAAACATGTACCCATGTGAAGAGTATTTCAGGTGTCAGCGTTTGGATTTGGCTTCGTCGATTTTTCTTGCAGTTCGTATAATAATGTCATCGGTACCTATATTGAAATGCAAACAAATATAAGCAACCCTTCCACATAACTAAACTGTTTAACAGAACTTCTCAAAGTAAAGCAACCTACAAGGTGTTTCGCATGGTTCATGGTGTAGGAGAGAGGCGGCAACGCAGCTATCGGCATCCAGACTAATATTGCAGATAATAGCGCTTAGCTGACACTGCTCTTACGATAAATAGGTTCATTGCATTCATGCTCGATGGCGCGTAGCAGATGACGCACAACGTGGGGGTATGTAGTACATATCAGTTGACACATAATAGAGGACCATTCGAACATATATATTTGCTGTGGGTTGCCTAACTGTACATGGCCCCAATAATTCACACTCTGGTTGCGTAAAGGATGATTACATTCAACTATGTAGCTTTATTGTGTTTGATAATAAATCATGCTGTTTTATTTTCGTGGCAGAAAGTCGGTCTCGTCTGGCTCACGAAAGTGGTAATCTCTCTCTCTCTCTCTCTCTCTCTCTCTCTCTCTCTCTCTCTCTCTCTCTCTCTCTCTCTTCTCTCTCTCTCTCTCTCTCTTTCTCTTTCTCTTCGCTCTCGCTCGCTCGCTCTCTCTCTCTTATATATATATATATATATATATATATATATATATATATATATATATATATATATATATATATATATATATATATATATATATATATATAGATATATATATATATATATATATATATATATATATATAGATATATATATATATATATATATATATATATATATATATATATATATATATATATATATATATATATATATATATATATATATATATATGTAATCATGCTTATAGCCACTGCGTCACGTTGATTTAAACAAGACGATAGGAGCTCTCAACGGTTGGATGCTGCAGCCACTATCATTCCTATTTTTCTTGTATTAGTCTAGCAGAGGTAGTAGTGGCCGTGCAAGCTATTATAGTATGGATAAAGCCACGATCATAAACGTATCGTATTGACGCACGAGTCAGGCATTGTACGGATGGAGGATATCCGAATATAATAAGGGTCTAAGGTTTTATAATCTATTAAATTAATCAGCATTATTTATTCTCATTGTTTGTGTTTTATATGTCCTATATAAAGCTACAAACTGCAATAGCTTGATATCTACCAAAGTCGGTCAATCAGCACATTAATATGAGCTATGGATATGGGCAGCGCTGTTCTGTTGGACTGTGTGAGAGCACCGTTACATTTCAGTAACAAAGATGCTGAAGTAAGTTTGTTAACACATGGTCTAGGCATTTAATTATGGTGCTATTGAGTGTTTAATAGAATGTAATTAGCCCCTTCCTCCCTCGTGTTTGCATTGGCCTTCCTCGCGCGCCCTCTCCGCTGAGCCAGGATTCGTTTCACTCGGCTGTCCTTCTTCGTATATTTATGGCATCAAGACTTTGCAGCTCTTGTTTTTTACCCATGAAAGGTCACACCAAACCGTGGGGTCCTAATTGCACTATGGCGTCCTTTTCGAGCACAACTTCGACTTTGACCACGGTCACTTCTATCGTATCATTCACTGTCAGCAGTGTAGGAGCGGTTACCTCGATTTCTTCGACCTCCGTGACTTCCCCGCTCATCGAAGACAATCGAAACGAGCTACTGCTTCAAGGCAAAACAGAGCAATTTAGACGCCAGGAGGAAAGGCTCGAGAAAAAATTGAACCTCCTAGCCTTTCAGTCAGATCTCGAGCCCCGTCGACAAAAGGGTTGCCGAGATTGAGAGAGAGCTCGAATCAGCATTGCCGGCGATGCCAATCCAGATCACCTCTTCGCTTCCCTACGGCGTTGCATTCTCTGGTTTATCTCACTACCTTTCGATCTCCACACCTTCCGCGATGCCTACCTCGGCTCCATCCGTCATCGCTGCTTCAGCGACAAGGGCGCCCTTCTCATTCGCTGACCCGTTACATCTCCTCTCAGCATCAACCGCCTCTCAATAGCCAAGGTAAATGCCATATTTATTCTCCTGAACAATTCATGAACAGAGCCGGCGTGACGGAAGTCAGTTACGATCAGCTGTCCATTCCTGAGTTCGTGCTTGGTCCAGTAAAAATTGACACATCTTGTACCTCATTATCTGAGACTACCAGTCGCTTACACCACCTTAAAAGAGCTCATGATAATGGCGTTCACATATCAGTGGTCCGCGGTGCGCTCATTGTATGGTGCCGCTCTTAAGGAAATGAGGGAGGGATATCAACGGCAATGGGCCCAATCTCTCGACTCGTTTAAGAACGAGATGCTCAAGCCTTCTCATCTGCTGTCATTTCGGAGCTTTCAACCATCTACAAGCAGTCCCCCGATTTGCTTCCAACGGAATTTCGACAGTAATGGATGCCCACGAGGTCAGAGGTGTAAATACAAACATATCTGCAAAGAATGAGCTAAAATCGGACTAGACCTGCTCCTGGAATTCTCACGGCGACTCAGCGAAAAAACAGCTTAGCAAGGGCCTTCTCGCGCCACTGAAGCCAACAGCCTCACTTTCAATCCTCCCTGTCTCTCCTTCTTCTACAATGTCGTGGCCGCCACCCGCATCTTTTGCTTACACAGAGGCAATACTTTTCATGCGCAATATCTTCTAGCGACCACCCTAATTACGCTCAAGCCAAGATACCGGCGCCTTCCAAACTACACATAGACAATTGGTTCCTCTTGCTACATCATTAACACTACAGTGATTAAATGATATGCGAATTAATCAGATACGGCTTTCTCTTCAACTACGTTCGCTCACAGCCTCCACGCGTGCCACTCACAAATCATCAATCAGCCCTCAAATTCGCATCTCACATTGACTCCTATATTGCGACAGAGATCGAAACGGAGGCAATGTTTGGTCCTTTTCCCAAGAATTCTTTAGCTTCGCCTTGAACTGTCTCACCTTTAATGTCTGTGGAGAAGAAGGGCTCCATTACCCGCAGAATAATTTTGGATCTCAGCTTCCCACACTCGTGCTCCGTCAATGACGGCATTCCTATCGACAGCTACTTAGGGACTCATTTCGATCTTCGCTACCCCTCAGTGGACGATCTCGTCGATCTGGTGTTAAAACACGGAGCTGGTTCGATATTGTTTAAGTGCGACCTGTCTAGGGCATACAAACAGATGTACATGGATTTCAAGGAACATCGCATACACGGCCATGAACATGCGCGGCGAGATATATATATAGAGCTAGTGTTTCCTTTGGTATTCGCTCTACTGCACTAACCTGTCAACGCATGTCCTCCGCTGCAGTTTTCTGTACAAACAGATGTACGGACTTACAACGATTAACTATTTGGACGACTTTGGCTCATGTCATGACGCATCAAATGCCTCTTTCGCATACGACAGACTACTCAGGCTTCTGAGAGACACCCTAGGTCCGCAACTTAATGAAACCAAATGCTGCCCGCCTAGCTCCTGCATGGTCTTTCTCGGAATCGAGATAGACACGATAGCAATAGAGTTTAGGATTCCAGCGGACAAACTCAGATCAGCTAAACAGGAGTTACTTCCATGGCTAGATGACAGCTGTTGTTCCCCCCGGTGTAAAGACTTCAAGCTACGCCCCCTTTCAAGTTACCCCCCGGTAATCTGAAATCGATTTCAAGTTACCCCCGGGGGTAGCCTGAACCCGATTTCATATTACCCCCACCACTTTCACATTACCCCCTCCCTGATAAAATGATAACTGATTAAGCTCATGACAATGACACGTTTACTGAGCAGAACATGTGGAATATGCAAGATTGAAAGCTGGTTTCAAAGCATGCAAACATAAAAATGAAACAAAAATCTTAATTATATCAAACCCACTCATACACTTGTTCAACGTCCATGACATATAACACACAAACACAATATATACAAAGATTCATCCGCGATATTCATGTACTTGAATATGCATGCACTGGATACAGGCAAGGGTTTTTCAACTCAGCATCCTCATCAGTAAGCTACCCTGATACTTTCTCGATCAAGAAAGTATTTTCAACTAAAACAATGACAATCTAAATACACAAGTTGCTATTGCCAATATTTCCGATACAAATATACCAGCTACAGGCAGTTTGTCAGATGGAAAATAGATATCTGGACAAGGAGCTGTGTGGTGGCCTGATTTTTGTGGCTTCAGATATCCCCACCTTCCAAAAGTTGTAATGAATTCCGACAAGATAATCGAAACGATTATGCATATGGTTGATAAGATTCCCAAATGGTTTTTCCGTAATTAGTTTTCAATATTGGTTAAGTTATCAATTTAATTACTATTTTGTTTCGTAAATAATTTAAATAAACATACACAAATAAGTTTTTGAGGGGGGTAATCTGAAATCGTAGGGGGTAGGATGAAATCGATTTCATCCTACCCCCCGATAATCTGAAGGCGAGTTCTCATGCACTTAGCCAAAGTCATCAAAGCAGGGCGCCGCTTCGTCGCTCGCATCATCAACGCCTTAAAACAGCGCACATCACCTATCAAACTTGATTCGGAGTCCAAGTTAGATATTCAGTGGTGGTCTAAATTTGTAGAAACTTACAACGCCTGCAGTTTAATTCAACAACCTCGGACGGGAGCATCCGACGAGCATCTGTCTTCAGACAGTCGGCTCATTGGGTGCGGCGGCTACTTCAAAGGCGGATATCACGACACCCCCTACCCGGCTCGCATCTTAGATCAGGAGTTAGACATCAACTCGTTGTGTGGGCTAAGATATGGGGGCCTTTATTAGAGCGTCAGCGCATAGTCATAGCAGTGGATAACGAGGCCGTATCACACAGCACACAGGTCCTTCCTTTCAAGACCACCTTCGCCCCTAGTCGACATTTGTCTGGTGGAAATATTCGTCTCTCCGAAGCCGGAATCGAGCTCCATTAACAACACGCAATGCTTCTTCAAGATCTCGCCTCATCTCTTACAATAATCATAGCTTACATCCCTAGCATTCTAAACCCTGTACGTGTCGTCGTTTACCCCGACGTGCACTGCCGTCTCATCACACTCACCCATGGCACCTTTGTCTCTCTCCTCAAACGGCTTCTACAGCATTCGGGTTGAATCCGACCCTTTATTCGGCAACCATCGAGGCATATCGCGCAGGCGGTCTTACGACCTGCTTCAGCACCACGGTAGCTGGTGCTCCGACTTTATCAGCGCTATCTCTCGTTCACTCATCAGCAGTGCATTGCAGTCACTCAAACTTTGGGTCACGGTTTGTTGCCTTGATACTGCTTTGAACAATACTATCATGTCAACCCCGTATTAAACATTTGTTATCCATTAACGCTTGTTGTAATGTGCTTCCCCCTCCCCTCCTCTTTCTTCTTCTCTCCCACTTCTTCTACTTCCTTGGCTGGTCTTCCTTGGCGGTTTTACAGGCCATCTCTCGTTTATCTCCCTCGCTTTTGCATATTTCTACTTAATCTGTTTCTATATTGCTTGTTCACCTTGCTTATGTTCTCAATGCTGTTATGCCAATTAATGTTTGCCCCAGCTCTGCGCAGCGGGGTTTTTGGACTTTCTTAAGCCCAATAAAGCGTGTGTATGCACCGGCCTTACTTTCGGTTTCCTTATTAGGTTTGGGGATAATTTAAACAATAAGATTAGCTCAATCATTTGTTAATCGCGAAAAAGGACTTGGCCTTATCTGCACGAGGTTGCAACTTGAGGTCATGATGAATGGAGCACTCTTTCGTTGTCCGTTAGCCTGAATCACATGTGGTCGTCTCAAACAATATTTCCGTAAAATGCAGTAAGTGAAAAATTACAAGGTGTACTAGCAAATTTTCTTTGTTGGTATAAAATTCTGAATTTGTTATAGAAAATTACATGAATTGCATGGGCTACGTCCACCCAGTTTAGCAAATTAAGGCCGAGGCTAGAAAGCAGTTGACACGTTAATTTCTTAAGAGCTTATCATGAAATACTGAATGGTACCATTGCTGCAAGTTAACATGTGCCTTTGTTCTTCATCGCGAAAGAGTCTAATTGAAAATATTGTTATATGACAAGCACTAATGGCATGTATGGAACAGAACTAAATGGTATATTCCTCAAAACCAATCATACATCATAAATACTGTGCATGATTGATCGCATAGAGTTTGTAACCTTGATAAAAGACAACTGGGAAAGAATATCGTGGCCAGAACAATACGCCTACGATCAGGAGGCAATTCCATAGCCATGAAAGGATTGAAGTCGGTTTGTTGTAGGCCATAGAGAGCAGCAGTAGCCAAAAAACACAAATTTGCCGAACACCTGTTATCGTGTTTGTCAGTTGAGGCGAGTTACAGAGTTGTAAGTGATTTATCCTGGTGGTGAAGGGAGGTGCTGTGCAACCCATAGGCTAGAAAACAGATGCGCAGGATGACTTCCTTTCGATCCAAATAGTAGCAATTTATTCTACAGTTAATCGACGACGAATGAAGTCAGTTGTCAATTATTTGGTCATTTAGTACTCTCGTAAGTAGCACCACGATGCAACATAAAAGATAACTGCTAAGTCTTCTATTACGGCGACTGTGGATAATAGTATGTTGCGTCAGATACACCAGGTTTGATATGCCAATATCTACACGCCTTATGGAATCTGTAAATAAACTTAATGCAAAGTAGGCAATGCATCCAGCAACATTAAATGATGACGTTAGTCACATCCCATTACACAGCTGCTCCATGGCTATGCAATATTTCCGTTAAGCAGTTATTTCAGGTAACAATAATCAGCCATAAGCAGACGTCGATGAAATGAAATGGTGCCCAAAACGCAGTACATTTATTAAATGGAGAGTCATTAACAATAGCGCGTCGGTCCTTACGCAGACATCCCCGTCGAAGGCATCCACATGTATCAGACAGATTGCATTGCATGACAAGCCCCGATGACAGGTACCTTCCATTCAAGACCAATTTTATTAAAGCGTGAAAATATATTACGAATTTGAGAGGAGGCTTATCTACTTCTCCGTCTGTGTACCATAATCATTGGTCTTATGTGCCGGAATATATCGCCATGTGTCACTGTCGACAACAGAATGTAGACATCCATGCATCTATCCATGAACCATAGGTATTTCACAAAAAGTACTTCGTGGCATATCTCGATCGCAAACATAATATCACCGAAGGCAGTTTGCTAAGGATTAAGCAATCGTGCTCACATATATGCAGGACAAAACATGTTTTAGATCAGGCAAACAGTCATCATTTCAGCATTATCAATGTCAACTGTCTTGGAAGAGCTGGAAATAGCCTCAGGCAATACCTCCCGCATATATCTGCGTAAAATACTCGCTTGTTCCCACTGATGCAATATTCTGTTTTAATAATTCTTATAGCAGCAGTTGACCGTAAGTTAGACTGCTGGCGAACATAACGGCAATGATTATGACAAATCATAATGATGATACTGCTGCCTATGGCCTCTCTTTTGGATGCAGGAATGGTCCGAATGAAGTTTTTGTCCATTTATATAGTGCAACTAGTAGTGGTATATGTTATTCCCGGAGAGGCGCGTTTTGAGAAAGCAGCGATAACATCAATTAGTTAAACAAGCTACATAGATTTATCAGCCTCCATGGAGTACATAAGTCACTTTCAAAGGGGACTGACCATAGCTAATGGCCAAACTAACTACAGTGGCCTTGTCAATATACCTGGTAAATTTGCGACTGCATGTGTTATCGCCATATAAACCTAATGTTATAGATATGTTATCGATACGATTTATAATAATGCATGTACCTAATGTATCGTCAGATAGAGAACTCTTCCTTCTATGTTTCCAATTATATAAACATAACTGAATTTCAACGGGATTACCGGCAGTGCATTTATTGATGAGTACATTTTTACAAACCGTATTGACCCAAAAAGTCTATGAGACAAGGGGTCGTTTCGGCGACTTTCTTTCACACCAGTACATAGGTCGCTGTATCTGACGTTGTCATGCTTATGTAGTCACATTATCTTGGTATTGTGCGATGATGAAGCCGTTAATTTATGATCTTTAGTGTCCTTCAACTGGGTGGAACCTAGCTATTTAGATTATATAAAGCACTTTATTTGTGAACACACACTCGCCGGCTACAGAGACCATCACTGTTATGGTGCAGTTCAGCGCCGTTAGATGAAATGCTGATCTTATTATTACAGTAATACACCTACGACAACAAGATGCTGGTCAGTGTATAATTGATTATATTAAAGGTGAGCCATTCTCTTGCCGAGGCAAATACCAACACGCCTAATGATCAACATGGGTCTGACATATAAAAGCCAAATTAACGGAAGGCGTGGCCTCATTCTAACACACACATTTTCAAGGTTAAACTAGGTCAATACAGTAGAGCAAACTCTAAATGATTGACTTGAAATTGAAATGAAATTCTTGTTCTTAACCCATTAGCATAATCCGCCTCGTATCAAATGACAGGAGGAAAGATTTCTGTAGCAATTAATCATTCTCAGCTTTGCAATGCAATCGGCCTTAACGCATGGAGCCTCGATTTTATAAGTGGGCTTCACATTGTTCAGTCGTAGTCTGCAGGATATAGGATTGGTTTTTTTTGCGGCTCACTTGTATTGACCATAAGCTTAACTAATCCGATTTGCAATTTTTACAATTTTTTGCAAATTAGAATTTTCCATGTAGTTACGGAAATAACTCGCAAAGCTGCAGAAGGTACTGTTACTATAAGAATACGGGATGGCAACCAAAATATATATCATCATGGAACATTGGAAATTACTTTCATAAGCCATCCCTATTAATCAATAACGTTCAGATTTTGTTTTGTAAGCAACATACGTTCTGCCGTATCATGTCGGTACATTAATTGACATTTATCATTGTTAGAATACAACTGACATTGTAGAACCCATAGTATTTGACCATACTCTCTCAAATCGTTTAATTTCGGTATAAAAGATGTTAGTCGAGCACTACATAACAGAAAAAAAACCTTTGATTGCAACTGACGCAGTACTGTAATGAATATCATCGCACAGAAACGCATTTCAACTGACATCTATGCTATCATGCATATGGACATAATATATTCCAAAATGTGGACAACCTTGACTTTTAATTCTGATGGTATCTCACCCGAAACTAGGCTTTAATCCTGATAGATTTACCAATTTGATGTAAAAGTCTGACCTATACATAAAGCAAGCTATGCAGAATGCAAGCCGTTTGCAGGGTTTCACCACAGATATTTGAATGTACTGATGCTGGAAATGATGCCAAATGCTGAGAGTGTAACGACGGAACATTGATGTTGCTACTGCGTCTGAAAAAAACGTTTATATGCTGTAGCCGTTTGGAGTTATATAAATGACAGGCATCACCAAAATTATGTTAATTTTTTCCGTGCGGATATTCTTTAAGCGCACAATTCTCGCCTTAATAAGGCTGAATTCTCTTACTTGCCGACTATTCTGGCTTGCACGGAAATTATCACCTCTTCTAGAATACGTTCAGTAGAGAAAAAAAAATAGTCGTTTCAGCTAAGCCATACGCACTAACCTAATCAACTTGACGCTGAGCGCATAAACAAGTCACTAGGGTCGTAAAGTAAGCACAGCCACAAGCCTAAGCGTATCTTATTGATAAGCCAGTCAGGCATTGCATGGTTAAGGGATATCAAGTGATAAATTGGATCAAAGGTTAACTCCAGATTTCGTCAGCAGTTAGTCTAGAGGCCTCACGTTATAAATTACGTATTCCATGCATTTGCTAAAAGCTTGAATGCTAAGCTGCCGTCTACTAAAGATATGTTTTGCAATATTGTCTTGTCACATTGAGCATTTCTTCCCTATTTTGAGGCTAAACCAATTTAACGGGTGATTTCCTTTGAGACCGAATGCAGGTTACCATATGCACATCTTTTTTATGTCGATTGAGTTAAACTTGGGATATCCATTTTATTTAAGTAACGGTTTGGTTGTCCAAGCAGCATACTTGGAACATCGGTCAGTTGGGTCAATGGCCTTGGATATTAAAGTATATTACAAAGGATTGCGGGACATGCATTTCCCTCTATTCCCGACATACACAATTTTGTCACTCCAGTATTTATTCCTGAAACTGATTATTCGCTACAAAAATAGCATACGTTATCTGAACCATTGGCCGTTTTAAGGAATAAGACTCGTTTCCATAAGCACCGCAACATTATACTATATATCTTTTTGGTGATAGCACAATATTACATATTTACAAGTAGTATTGGCTAATACAGATATGTACAATAGCTTTGTCAAAATCCTTTTAAGGGAGAGGAGCTCCTTCTCTCTCTCACTCTCTCTCTCTCTCATCTCTCGCTCTCCCTCTTTCCATCTCCCTCTCTCTCTCTCTCTCTCTCTCTCAATGTGATGTTCAGATAGGTAACATTTAAAAGATGGACATCGTTTGTGATCTTGGGACATTTAACTCTTTATCACTACTTAAGGCGGTAATGTGAGTTATTGACCTCACAGTACATATATTACAATGAGTTCTGGAATATATCAGGATTTAATTAAAGCCAATACTCTTGACGTTTATATATCAATATTGTAGTCTCAGTGTGAGTTAGTCAAGTCTGAGCTAGTCTTTTGGCAAAGTTGGCTCCACATGAACATTACGAGATTGTTTACGTTATACAGAGGAAAATTGACATAGATACCTGTTAAATTTGAATGACAGATATAATGCAAGGTCAATACATTTTTTGGCAATGTGTTTCCCTATACCTTTTGTGGTGCTGAAATGATTAAGCCACGCGGTTTTTATGCAATTTAGTCATGGTGTGCCAACTGCCATGAGACAGTAACCTAATTTGTAGAATGCAGTGCAAACGAAATTGGTCGATAGAGAACGCATCCGAATAATTGTCAGCGTTAGCGTGTCGCGATTTTTTGTGTTGAATTGTTTATTGAATGTAAAGACGAATTTTGCGAAAAAAATAAAGGAAAAAAAGATCAAACAGAACCATACTGCGTCACCTTGAATTACTTTATTGTTTTTATTTATACAGCCGAAAGTGAAGCAAACACATACCTTCGTATTCGTGCGTAAGATATACAATACCAATCTCCCAATTAGCCAGCAAGATGCTATCTGCACGCGACGCATATGTATTTTACTGCAAGTTCAAGTGTAAGTAATGATTTGGTAAGAGTATTTGGCGTCAGAATCTTTAATAAAAAACCTATCATGTCTCACACATACACAGATAATGTTCAAACCCTAAAATGGGCATGATACGGCTGCTTATGATATGTTAGCAGTTTCTCTTGCATTGCTCTCGTATATTCGACGTTTATATTTACCAGTACTGCTGATAGCCTTTCTATAATGCGAACTGGGAGGGTGTGCAGTACGTCGTTTTTATAATAGCTATGTATGATTCAACATTGAGCCAATCTGCAACATTGCACAGTTGCGCAACATCCGCTATCGATATTCGTGATTAATGGACGTTATAGCTGTCAGAATACAGGTTGCTCAACATGTGTAGTAAAATGAAACCTCGCCAGAGAACCAGCTCACCCGCTGCCCAAATTACCGGTTACCTTTATATTGGGGCAATATAGCTTCTGCACTTCAGATAACGGTAAAGCCGAAATTGTGGAACGGAAAATTGAGAAGGTAGGCTGTCTGGTTTGCTTTCGAAAAATAGTCATACTAAATATTAGTTCCCGCGTTTATGAAGCCTGGCCTAAATACTACAAGCATTGGACTGCCCAAACAAAGGGGTGTATTGCTCATGCGTGGTTGAATTTTGTGCTTATTGCCAACAATGTGGACAGTGCTGTAATGCCTTAATGTGTAAACATTTAATGCTTCATGGCGCCCTAATCTACACACCATTCATGCGACAGACTGTTCATGGCTATCTGCCGAACCAAGCTGTATTATGCTTAACAAGCAGGCAATTTCATACGAGTACAATACGGAGAGCAACGTTGCAGGTTCACACTTAGATATATCAATTTTAATTGTGCCAGGGGACATTTGTATGTAATAACATCCTTCGCTAAGTTTGGTTTGTATTGAGCAATATTCTAATCCACAGAAAACGTCAAATACTATGGATCATCAGACAGACTCAATGCTAAAGCAATATAGCGACCGATCGTTTTGTGAGATATGTTGCAAGATAGATATTTGTCAAGACAAATGGATAGGCAATGCGCCAAACCGACTATGTTGATGCATCTATGGTCGCCAATGATTCCGAACAATGTAGACCTAGGGCGATTTCAACCCACAGGATATTATTCGTCGAATGTAAGAGTCACTATCACGACCGGAGGGAAGTAAGTGCATTTTAGACTGGAATTGTGCCATCGCATTGAAAAAATTAACAACGCATGTCGATACAACCGCAAGTTCATATTTTTCATACTGAAACTGGTTATATTTCGAATCAGCTATTAGGTGCCGTAACTTCTAAATGAAATAATGCATAGTAATTGTTATGGAAACATGGTCCTTATGAGTCTTAAAGGGCAAGCCTTGTATGCATGCAGTAATTTAAGGAAGACGGGTCGCTATAGCGTGAAATATTTCCAGCTTTTTAACTTCCCATATGTTTGTACAATACATCTGCTGAATGCAGATATATTGGGAGTTTATCCTGAAGCAATTTTCGTTTGCATTCTCTTGGTAAGACTGTCACTGATGACATCGCCGAGGAGTCCACATTTACAAAGCCGGCAACATATAATTTATGTTTACAGCACTCAATCAGTCGATTGTACTGCCATCTGTTCATTTACATCCGTAAGCTGTCTTCTGATGCGATCTCTATTAGCTCTTTATCTAAATCTCGTATGGTCATGCTGACGTTACAATATTGGGATTTTTTCAATGTGTATTTTGCAAAAGATGTGAATTTCGCGAAAGAGAGTAACAAGGATCATGTGTGTGTTGCTCCAAACATATTCATATCAAATAAAAACACTTGATCTGATAAGAAGGGAAGTCTTAAGTAAAAATTGAAATAGCACATTGTGGCCTCTGCAAAGCAAGCAGTTTAGTTCCAACCGCATCTCATGAATGGCTGCTGCGTATTTTCATCAATCGATATATGCTGCGATCTACAATTTATGGTTTTCTCTCTAGCCATGGGTTCATGTGTGAGTCAAAGCGCATTATCCAATAAACGATCACGCGTAGGTCCACTGATATGCATAACGTCATCGTCATTGACTTTCATTGCCGAAGAAGGTGGTGACTTGGACGTCGGCGATACAGAAAAAAGTCCTGCGCGTGAACATGGGGGAGGCAAGGATCTGGATATCTTGCACTGACCTAGACCTTCTGACAAAGGGACCATTCTGCAGTCTGCTTTACAAGAACTGGTAGCAACGCGATCCCCTGTGATAGCTGCACACGAAATGCGGTGGTTCACGTGCGCTCGGTGTCTGGGCACAAAGCGTCCGTTTGACGGAAGATTGATGATCGACAAAGACAGCCTTGTTTAATCCGTTTCATTTCATTGTTGACTGAGGTACAATTTGTATTTTATGTTTTGTCATTGGTTTCCAATTATCAAAACCCCCGGTATGTAAACAACCGTTTGGTAATAACGCAAGTTGCCTGTGGATCAATGTGTGCTTCGGGAGTTAGTCATGTATGGATTCGAAGCAAATGCAGAAATGATAAATAAATCTTCCAAGTAATGTTATTAGTACCCGTATTCTTTTAAAAGTTATCAAGGATTGAATATATCATAAAATATACAATATATGGGTCATTAAACACAATTAAAGCCATTTGTAACCGATGCATAACCGGAAGGATCTGGCATACACGATCCCCCTCTAAGTAAATGAACGTTATCAGTGAGGAATCTACTTTGGACATACGGATATGTATTAATTTGCCTGTAATGAGCAGTAACCAACACTGATACGAAGCTAGAGCATTTTACTGTCCTACCCATTGGCAACGTCCATGTTCCCAACTTATCAATTTAGGTCTGCAGTTTTATCACCATGCACTATATTAATGCTGTCAATCCAACATTATACACATGGACATTGACGTTTTGCTCTTTTATAAATCGCGTAAGATTCACCACGAAAACTATGTTCAACGGGTAAGCAAAGCGAATAGCAGCATTTTAACAGCTTACCATTATTGTCCGGCATTATTTGTTCTTCTAAAGTTGTTAAACAAAGGAAACGCCGTGGGAGGTCATAAGGGTACGGTGCGGGTTTGGTTTCAAAGGTCGCATTGACGTTGATTCGTTTTGCCCTTTTACACCCACATGTAATTGTCGTGTTATAATGGAGTCGTAATATGCTAAATCAATTATAGTACTACAAAAAAATCATCGTTGTGAGTAATGGGTTAAAAGGTTATTAATACGTTTTAGGAGACAACCGACTATATACTGTTATAACGAAAGCAAGTGACATCTATCACATATATAGTGATCCACCATCCCCCCTAAAGCGCGAAAATAATGCAAATGCAACGTCTGTTGTTCTGGTTCGGGGAATAAACAAGTTGATTACGAGTGGAGTTGATATTTGCTTTCGCATTAAAGCGGCTCCATCAGAGAAAAAGGTTTGATGCGGACTTACATCGTGATGACATACATAAACCTTGATATGTTCTGCTATGTACATAGACGCTGCTGGTGCAAGCAAGTGGGCGGTCAAGTTATCTAAAGCAAAAGACTTCAATCATTACCTGGATGATTTTGATGTCATCACAGTTCACTTCTGAAGTCAGAAATTTAGTCCTTCTCAATGTATTATACGACGAGGCTACTAGCATTTGGCTATTATCAACAGCAATCCTGTTAGAAATAATTAATTTTCCCCTTAATATTTTGATGAGAATTTTATTCACGTTTAGCAAAACATCGCTAAGACATATTGAGTTATGTAGAAGACGCTGGTCAAAACCAATAACTGTCACCCGCCCGGTTCTACTGACAGGCATCCAAAATGGCCTCTGGCAAGGCTTTACCAACACAGCAATTTTCGAACAGATGACTTGGTAATATAATAGGCCTTGTAAGATAAGAAGACGCATAAATATGTGGAATAACTCGTCTACAACAGCGGATCAAGCGAGGCCACCAGCGAATTCATCTTTAAAGATGAGACAGCGCATTGGTCACCTAAGGTGTGATCTACCGCCATCATGATGACTTCATAGACGCAGCAAGATCCTATGTTGGCAATACGCGCACACAATATGTAATAGACTTACCCTGTCGGCGCTAGATCGAAACGGCAAATAATAAGAATGCTGACTTATAAGCGAAACTGTCATCGTCGTTAGTGATGTTTCAATCCACGTTCCATTGAATCTTTGCACATGTTGCTGTCAGAATGTGACGTAAACAGCATCCCTATATGGTCATTTTGACAAATTTGCTTAAGCAGATTAAATGTATTTGACGCAACAGGTTTTGCAAAAAGCTTATCCCCTTACCAAAAGATATCCCAATTCACACAGGCAGAGAGGAAGGAACCTGCATATAGATTGACATTGACATTGATCCAATACGGCATAATATAATGAAGCAGCTCATCTGTAAACGGAAAGGTGTAGGCAGTTTCACCTAGTATTGGATCATGTTGACCCCAACACCTTCGTTCTTTTTTGTATAACAATGTCATTTACGGGAGAATTCTTTTGGTATTATTAATTTCAGTAAGACATGCTCGCAATAAATGTGAGTTTCCGAAGCTTTCGGGATTGGATATTGGCGACAGGTTTGGGAGGTTTTACTCTTACACAATGTCAGACCCAGGGAAATGATAACTTTATTATCTCAATAACATCCTTTCTATGTGTCAAAATTACATCTATTAATTTAACCGGAAGTACAATCAGTCGTCATGGACACATGGGTCGACGCCGCCGCTTTCTACACGCCATACATGCACTCTGTTGTGACCGACCAATTAATGAACAGGTAATGTTTGTGTGAAATCAAACATCAATGATAGCTCATAGTTCAATGCCAATTTTTTCGTCAGCCACCAAATTCCGTTGGTTTTGCCGGAAAGTGGCAATTCGAGGAGAAAGAACATCCACAGTATAATCAGTGGCTTACAAATGTGAGCTGCTCATCCCTCTCATCCTTTGGAAAGCAATGTTCAACAAAATGATTCTTATTGTGACACCAACAGTTATGGGGTTGCTTATGTAAAACTCTTCAGTTATTTAGGAGGTTCTTACTTAAGCTCATAAACGTTAAAAACGCCTTAGTATGGCGGTAATCCAGGAGCGTACGGCTGTGATGAAGAGCAGGGTCAAGTAGTTTGTTATTACATAGGTACATATCAATTTGTGCAAAGTAAGGGGTATGTCTAACTTACTCTTATTATCATTATTATATAACCTACCACAGAGTTGTGTCGTCGCCATTTATGTATGATGCGTAATAAGTAATTATGAGAACCTGTAGTCTTCTGCAATAACAATTTAGACCTTGACCCGCACTGCACTGTGTTTAGCTGGTGAAATAATTCAAGTAAAAGTTTTCGGGAATCGCAGGAGTTGATTTACTGTGATGTGCTTTGAACAATTATTTTGTTTTCGAAATTCGGGTCGATTCATCTTTGAACTATACAAAGTATTCAGGATGCCTTGCTGTTTGTCGATTTTTCTCCGCCACCAACCTCAACTAAACTCCATCATATGTTAATCTGAAGGGTTGCTTCCAGATTGCAAATATATAATCTCACTGCTGTCACGCAAACACAAGTCTTGCGTTTTCTGTCTAACAGACCTTCGCTTCATTCGTCCGTGGAACACAAACGCGGTCGGTCTTATAAAATAGTGCAGTTGTTAAGTATAAGTGTTTGAAAATTAAGTCCTTGTCATATTCTACATGGTTTGACTGTAGAATTCACAATTAAAAATGAATCGTGCTACCACAATTTTTACGAGAGTCACAAAGATGATAAATGTTACAGAAAGTTACCATAGGAAGGAAGATTCGCTTGATGGTCTGGTGTCTACTCTTTCATTCTTATTTTCAACGCTCACGCGTGATGTGGTTTGGCTATAAACTCACCATATGCATGTAGCACAAAATACCGCCGACTGGCAAAAGCTTGCAAATGGCTACTTTCTAGCAGATAATGCCGGACCTAGTAGACGCTGTGACCTATCATTAAAAGTGGAAATTGGTATGGCATAGACGCATGGCGCAGACGTTACAAATCGACGACAAAAACACCTGAGCAAAGCAAACGATGGAAGTCACGCCAAGGCAGCATCAATGGTTTCTTTGCTGGGGTAATATATACTTTAGTACAAAGTTCCGCAGGCGAAAAAAACATTGCTGAGATGTATTGCGCTTTGTTCATTTATTTATGAAGGGCATTTTGACAAAGATAGCTGTCGTTTAGGAAAGTTATGGTATGACGATAATCGGTGGGCAGTATTAACCTTGATGCTGTTACATCTCTTGGTCTAATAATATGACCACATCATGCTTGTTGCTTACATATCTTGGTTACCAAGGCGTTCTTGGTTGCCAAGGAGTTATGGCATTCCATTTATGTACCGCCTTGGTGGTTTGAGTGCTGTGTGCGTAGCATCAGCTCTCTCTCCTACCAGACCGTTGCCTTTGCCCCCACACCAACTATTGTCTATTTTGATACCTAGTATGATGCATAGCATCGGAATGTGTTGGAGACGAAGTAAGCTGTGTGATGGTTGAGTATTCATTCCTTACATGGAGGCGATAAAGCCAATTCTTTGGTATATAGGATCCAAGGATCAGGCTCTTGGAGACACTCACTTCGACTCCAAGAAGCTACTTCATAAGCCATGCTGGTCAATAAGAATTAAAAAGGAAGTCACAATAAAAAGAACAAATAATAATATCTAAGCCTTACCCTGAGGCGCGATACTTTACTCGAGTCACCTTGATGCTTTTTTATATAGGCCTAAATTAAGTCCCGGACACTCACAACCCTTTCAAACAATTGACATCATTAACTTCTCTATAGTCAATCACGTTTAGTATCATAGACAAAATGGCGCAGACCGTTGCAAATTCAAATGTCTATTATTTGCTGCTGTTTTTTTCTCAAGAAACATTATGACCGTGCATACAAACATGTTTCGGCGCATTGGATGAGGACAAAGTAAGCACTGATACCAAGCTTTTCATTGCAACCTCTAGAGGCAATTGCATGTGGCGATAGCACATATCCATGAATTTCCTTGGGCGTTATACGGGGTGAGTAAAAGTGGTGATTGGCCGCTCCTCTGTGTTTTATATGGCTCTATGCAGACACGAATAGAAAAGGATTTCATCACTATGGTACACTGGTGAGTAAATTGATACAAAAGCAACAACAGTTTAGATGCATATGTAATATACATAACGATTTGTAGCAAACGATACTGTTCTAGCTAAATAAATTCAAAAATGTTTACTCCTCCAAAGCATCATACGTTATGTCCTTGTATTAGCATTATATAATTTTGACGTTAAAACTAAGATGTACAAGGCCTAGCACCGCGTCATTTCCTTACCCGATACCCGTACTGTACAATGGGAACAAAAATGCTTCGCTAGCAAACATTGACATATAGGGTCATATATTATAATACCAGTGCCATCCAAGTAAAGTAGGTAAACATTTCCATCCCTGTCCAACCAGTACAATTGCGGCTGTGACCTTGCTGGGGGATTGCGATCGCCTTCTACATTTCTAAATACGCCTGTTGCACATTTGATCCAACCGTACCAATATAGTAGGGGTTGGGGATTAACATTTCATCGTGTTGGATAGTGTTAAACATCAATCAATCAAAGTTATGGTGCATTTGTGAGTACAAGGATACAATATGTTGTTATCTTCTGTATATATCCTAGCCTAACCACGAGTACTTCTTTACTGCAATATTAAACAAAAAGTGGTGACATTAATTGCCCATTGTCGTTAAGATTGCCCTGCTTGCCTAAGAAATAACCAAATTAACCATGTGGTCATTACTGGCTTCAGTCTTGCATTGTAGACAGCCTATGCTACATATGTAAGTCACGGTAGATTGGGAATCGTGTTTGCAGTCTATTTTGTGTGCGTCATAAATAGCTCCCTTACATCTCCCTCTTGCACTATTTATAACATTACTATAATACTGTTAATATTTTAACGAGCCACACTGGCGTTGCAAACCGCCGGAGAATGCCATTCAGGCATACATTCATACACTTTATTGTGGCATATAATGTGGGTGAGTTTTTGTATGATGACTTGATCAGTTCGATAAAGCTTCGCCAGAAATGACGACATATGTCAATGAACTACTTTTTCATCTGCGACTCCAGATATCTCTGTAACACAATCCAGGATAATTTAAATTGCAACCTGCGGCACTTGTAAATAAAACATACACAAACATTGCCTAGGTGATGATTCACACTTTAAAACAATCGTTTATACAAGTCAGTTTTACCTATTTGTTTTAAACTACTGAATAATATTATCATATCTCAACTACCATGATACCAATCGGAAGAAGGTGTTTGGACGTCGTTTATGGTTATTCAGTAAGCATTTCATAACAAAACACTATATTGATCAGATGCCTCCAAGGCTATCGCTCTTTTTATGCCACCACTGGAATGATGCAATTAATATTCAACTATAGCGCAATCAAATGACCTTATTTGGTGGCTAGCTCTTTCCAATTGTTCAGTCATTGATCACACATGAATTTAAGATAGTAACATCAGAAAAAGCAGTTATGTCTCAAAAATTTCACCATCGTGCAACAATTATAAACCGTCTGAGATCTCAACTTTTATATGACGATTTAATACAAACCACAATGCAGCGGTAGTTAATTTGCTGGTTCAATATCATCAATACATCTTTTGTAGGCCTCATTCGAGGATGAGGAAACATTCGTCACTGAGCTTTGAAGTTTGTAGCAGCATGATTGCTCATATAAAGATAGAAGTGCAGTTAATGAAAGGTTGCGGGGTCTCACTAATACTTAACGGACGTGCCAAATAAAACACGTTCGTAGCTAATATGACGGTCATCCAGGAGCGTACGGTTGTGTTGAGGAACGTCGATTTTAATTGGTTTTAACCTATTGCCTATGATGTCGTCGCACCCAGTGATGTGGTTATCCTTAAGAGTGGTTTACTGTTGATGTGCTCCGCGTAGATTCGATGAGTACAAATAACTCGATTGGGATTGCATGCCAAAAAATCAAATTTTTTAACAATCATAACGTAAATGTTAAGCCGCACGGCTATTGCTATGTGCGCCTCAAGTGGACATTCGTATGGCATCAATGCGTGGAGAAGACTGAAACAATCGATAACCAAGAAAGCTGATCAAAGCAAATGATAGAACCTACGCATAGATAACGCCATATTTTCTCGGATGGGGAACTGACATCTTGACAACATTTTCTAGGGCGGAGACACAGTATAGAGATGCAGTGCTGTTATGAAGTGTTGATACATTTATACCTCTCTCCTAACGCTCTTGTGATGTATTATGGACATCTCATGCTGGTCCTAACGACAGTCCGCCGCAAGCATGCCTGTACTATTTTTCAAGTTAGCTTGCTCTAAATCGCATTGCATGCGTTCCAAAATCGCAATATTGAAAGGGGCCACTAATAGTAATTGATAGAAATTGTAGTGTTTTCTTTCCTTCGTTACATAAACAGCCTCTCATTACCATTCTATGTAACTGACAGAGTGTTGCCCCGGACGGTATATGTCTTAAGCATAATATCGGCATTGCAATTGCCTGATGGACGAGACTGACGATGTTACGAACGCGCATATATTAAATGACGATTGCATGTCCCGGAGACTTACTGCCGTGAACCCCATTCGATATGCAAGACATGTTTGCACGCCCGTTTAATGAGTCAATCTAATGAGGAAATAAACCAACCGAGCTGACCCAAGTAGGTCGGGAAACCAATATATTCATTGCTGTAGAGAACAATTAGTCATCTAATTCAACGATCAAAGGCACCGAAAAGATATGCTTTAAGTAATGTTTGCGAGCAACTTGTTGTCTTACTAATAATGACAACGCAACAACCTCTAAATCATCGATGCATGTTGGATATTTGTCTAGGTTAAAACATCATTTAAAAGACAAATGCAACTGAAATTTGATGACATGTTAAACAACGATGATAAGTTCCATGGATTCGTGGAAAGATTTGAATTATTGAAAGCGCTTACGGCACAATGAGACCTTACCACAATTCAGTAATGCTCTTGGAACAAGCTATACTGATATATAACGCCAAAAAAATGCGTTATTGTGCCAGTGATTTTGTGATAAAGATGACTATGTCAACTCTGCTGCTTTTACCAAGATACGGGATACCCGACGAAATAATCGAGACAGAAAGCAATCTAGCTGAAGCTCGTTGGATGTAGTACACATCAGTTTCTCCGCAGTGCTTGGTTTCAGTGATACGTATAATGTCAATAGGATTCAATGCCAATGGGTAATGTTGGGTTATTTAAAGCGGTACCACCTTTGACATTGGTAGTATCCTGCAGGTACGTGTTTTATCTAGCTTAGAATTGCTACTTGGCGCTGTCTATGCGGGTTTGTTTAAAGACCACATCGTAAACCTCTAGAACTACTGTCATCGCATGCAAAGATTGTTACTAATCTAACAAGATTCTTCGTCCCAAAGAGCTTCCGTTAAGCAGTAACTGTCATCCCACATCTCTCACGATTTCCGCCCACAGCAGCTACCTTCCGTCATTAGTGTCGTGCACATTCATAAAGAAATTCGGCGCAGTGCAGATGAATACCAATAGAACAGGTACAATAAAGGGTTAAGCCTCACAACATCGGTATATCATGACGCTGAGGAATGGAGACAATTAAGACCCCTTAACAGCTCTCCTAAACCGCCTGCTGTGTGAAATTGACATGAATAACGTCCGTTTAGCTACCGTTTGCAGATTAGCTGCGGTCGAGAGTGATATGGGCGCATTTTAAATCGATTTTAGGCATAGCCAAGCGAACTTGAACTTTAAAACCCCATGTTTGCTGCATCATACTTATATCATAATGCAGGTCCTTCACACTTGCATAAATCATTGCTTACTTAAATGCTAAAGGCGAAATGGAATTATGGCTTGATGTGATGATTTAAGATATTTTGTGACGCTTTTTCGATAGGTTCCTACACAAATATGGGTTAAGTTGTCCCGTAACCCAATTCAGCTTGATCCATTACCGCTTGTTGTCAGCGCACACACCACTTGAATACATTTATATTCAGATTTGCCAGCGGTGTGTACATTTGCAATCATGTTCAGATTAGGGCACTGTATCTGTATACAATACAAACAGCAGAATGCCATGAGTAAATAATTGGTAACTAAAATAATTTCTAGCGAGAGAGCAATGTTGTAATTCATTTAGATGCACAATGCCGGCACTGCAAAACTGATGAAGACGCCCAATCACACAAATGAGAATATTAGTGTTTTGGATCGCTAAGTGACTGATTATAGCCAATGATTTGACTAGATGAGTGAGTGCTAAAGGCTGTCCAACGTAGTAGGCGATGCACTGACAATATATTACTATAAATTTAAAAAAATTGTTCCTATATAGACTACAAAGAATATTGAAACACCGCAATTGTCAAGACTTATGTCCTCAAAACTTTCACGGAGTACCTTTTATACATCCGGGGGAATAACGCATTTCCACTGAGTATGCCAATTCCATTCAAGCTGCTTATGTATCCATGGTTTGTAAGTCGTTTGCTTTGCAGACTCAAAGGACAAAGAAGGTTACAATGATATCAAATTGCGAAATAAATAATCCCAGCTGCCTTGCTAATGCAGATGTCAGCAGCATGCGACAACTTAGAGTCACTTTGCGAGGATGTACCAAACCAAAGTGTGATATCAAGCTTGTTAATGCAGTCCTAAGACAGCATAGCGAACATAACGATCAAACGTTTTCCCAATCCCCATCGTGCTACGATAATATTCTAGATCGGGTTCTAGACACTCTAGCTGTCTATCCGACACTGCCATGATCTACACCACCATAGTTAATCAGCATAGGAACTCCCAAATGTGTAAAAACTTATACGAGCACGGGGAAATATGTCGAATAACTTGCTCAGCTTAATCGATGCCTATTTCGTATGCGAGAGTACCAGATCTAGCTTCAAATACTAACCGATTATGACTGACAAAGCAGAAACATAAAGCCTCCTAACGCAACATTTCCAAATTATTGCATGTTATGATAACACGTATGCATGCATTTTACGTTGGGTATTGCGGTACATGATTCCACGAGTATAAGAAGGTACTTAACATTAACATGAACCTAAAGTAATAATAGCATTGCAATCCATACATACATCCGTTGTGTTATACGAAGCAGTGGACACGTTGACTGCATTGTCAAATCCCTTTTCAGTTAAAATTATTGAATAATTATAATGGACCCTGTATTTGAGAGATTCAGAGAGAGTGTTTGCCGGACGCAGACGTGTATATTTGGTAGAGCTGAGAGGCTACTGGCTACAGAAAATTGCAGGAACTCTCAGGTAAACAATGAACGTTTTAATTGATATTGCATTCGTTGTTTAAACTAATCGTAACTCGTATGGACTGGTAGCGCACGCAGCTATTAAGAATATTATTTGCTGGGTGAGATGTTGAAAAATGTGACCTACAGCCAGCGCAGTATATCCACAGAACCAATAGACTGCATTTAGTAAGGACCAGATAGCGCACGCACGTATTCAGAATATTTTTTGCTGGGTCAAAAGGGCAGTTGGCTTCTCCTCCGTGTTTTTACAGGTTAAGTGTTTTATCCCGGTAAGGTTTGCTCTAATATATCAATATAATTGGCATTTTGAAAACCTACGAATGGTATTATGACGTGCAAAATCCCAATACACCAAAACGAGTAAGCATGCTTTTGCGATTGTTCAACTGAAGCAATTCGTCGCTACAGTGAAAGCGAAAGCGATAGCGTTTTAATTATACTATCACCTGGCAACCCATATTATTTTGATAACATTTGCCGTGTAATGGACAGTGTTGGGTGCTGGATATGGCGTGGTATACAGACTGCACTGTAAGGTGTAAACACTAAGGTGAGCACGGGCTATCATATCGCGTACGATAGTTTAATTAAGAAGATTACCTTCATTATTTATCTTACTTAAGAACATCTGGCTGATCAGGATACCTAGTATTCAGCCACATGGCTTTTCAGTCACACGTGACTAGTTTGCAGCCTGTCGCAATTTAATTTTACCCCCATGATTGGTGGAAAGTGTCAGTGTCATCAGCATTGCTCACTGACACATCAATAGGTTTCCTATTCATGGAGCACCTTTTGATGGAAATAAATATTGGCTCAACCAGCCTCAAAAGAACATTTACACTCTTATTAAGCTTGAACTAGTAATCAGCCAAAGAGAATTTAACAACCGTAGACGTGTTGTTGAGCAAAACCACACCACAGAAGATATATACACTGTTTTAAACTCTCCGGACAAGATGTAGTGAAATGCAGCTTGACGGAAATGGAAGGTGATCGGTGTGCAATCAGTTATAGTAAAATGTGCAAATGTTATTTGTTAGCCGTTACCTGTTACTCACATAGAGCGTACTAGCAACAGATACTGCTTAGAAGCCATAATCTTCAGTAAACATTTATCAAGTCATGATCATGTTTATATTCCAAACTAAACACAGTATGATCAGCTAATTGGAGCGTTATTCATGCGTTGTAAGGTTAGCAGTGGGGAGCATTTGCGTGGTCTTTACTTCTGTCGTATATCATGACGTGAAACTGCGCCTCAGGGACGATCTTCGGCTAGAAATCTTCGTTTTGCCAATCGACAATGTTAAAAGTGTAATAGCGAATCGGCTGCTAACTATCCGCGGAGTACGTGTCATGTGCCATATCACAAGGTATTATGGTTGTTTGTTTACATAGTAGGGAAACTTTTTGTTCTTACATTTGGTCACTAGAGTGTAAAATATGAATCTTTTGGAATCATCCCCATTGGCACAATCTGATGAGACGATCCATGCGTCACATCAACATTGACTATAGAAATACAACTTTCACCTCTTTTGTGGCCATGTCGGCAATGATACGTGTTAATTCAAATTTGCAATGACGGACTAAATATGTGATTGCTAAGGGCACAAAACGTATGCGGTTGATTGTAATTAATACGTGGATACTCTGCTATAGAACCCATATTTCATGGGTACGATAACCATGACAATTGTCTACAGCAGATGTTTGACAGATGTTTGACATAGTCCGTTAAATATCGTATACCGGGCCTCGTGTGTGGCCAACGATCATATGGACTCTCTGTTAAACATGGTAATAACATTACTGATAAGATTACACTTTTGGTATAAAAATTGATGAATCGCGGACATATGTGCTTTTGTCACTTCTGAACAGATCCAGTGCTGCCAAAACACGTGCATTTTGGACACCAATAATTATGCAACGCGGCCAGCTAGTTTATTGAGGGCAGACGTGTCCCCTGACGTTCGTTCCCTTAGACGGCAAATACCCTTAATATAGTTACGCGTGTCTTAATCTTGAATTGTCCAATATAATTCGTTTACAGGACTGTTATCGGAATAAAGCTATGCATTGGAAACACACACCATAGTATCAATTGTATAGACTGGGAAATACGGGACGCCAATAACGAGCTTTATTTGCTTCTTATAGGTAATAATCGGTCTGTCAGCTCGATGAGTGACTTTGTATGGAGCTACCCTTATCGATAGTGCGATTGTGATTGACGGTTTTCACATTTTTGTGTGTCATTCACTCACTACTTGCGATCATGTTCAAAGCTGTTTTTTGCCTTGGGTGTTAGAATAATAAGGATGTCACATATGCACTGAATGTGTCCGCTATAGAGTTGTACGATTTATATGCCAGGATGTTATATTGTTTGTTCCTTGCTGTGTGACCAGGCAAGGCAAATTTTTGGCCTAAATATGCCAAAATGTTTGTAGAACTCTAATTGCACAAATGTTGAGCTCTTGCAATTTGTTAACTATGTATTCCTTTGAAAAATATTTATTTTTAAAGCAATTGCCGCAATAAACGTCATAATGTGAGGGACGTCGGCCTATTGCAATGACGGATAATGATATACATGTCAAATCAGGCTAGAGTTTCAACCACCTTTTTGGAAATCGTACCACCTGTCAAATCAGTGCGGGCAGAATGTAGCTACTAGGAAGACTGTTGACGCGGAAGTTTGGCGTGTGCTGAAGACTGAATTTAGCTACAGCTGCGTCGAGGAGTGGACGGCTTAGTGTTGTTATACATATCTTTACACTCTACGTGATGTCTGAATTCTCAGATGTGTTCTGTTGTGGGCATTATGCTTATTTCCACTGACCGCACACTCGGACAGTAAGTCTGGCATGTTCAATTATGGAGGGTGACAAAATTAGAGTTGACAAAACAGCATTGCACCGAAATTATATGAGTCATTAGTTACACTAGTTTTGGTGGTAAGACTGTTGCGAAAATTCACCAGAAAATATCGAAATGAATTCACCTCCGGCCCTACCAGGCACATTCTAATAAAACCAGGTAATCGAATTTGTGTGGAGATTTATTTATGCAATGGTACCAAACAAAAATTAACACTACATATATATCAGTGCATTTTTTTCACCGCCCACAATAAGTAAACAAAAGAAAAATCGTCATAGCACTTTATCAATTTTGCCACTTTTACTCACTGGAAGCGCAACGCGCCACTGAGATTATTTCAGAAGCGAGCAGGATACGGGCTTTTGAGTGTATATTACTGTAGAATTACAAATATCATGCATATTTATGATCAGTCCGCAACGTGGTTTACTTTCTATGTCTTCAAATAGGTCAACGTTATGCGAGTTGTAAATACTATATAAATACCAATATTACCATTCATAAAATGTGATTTTTCCATGCATCTATATCCACTTTGTATTTTTTTGCATCGGCCAAAGGTAACGTTTCGCAAGAAACACTTGGTTCTCTTTTCCAAAACGTATCCCACATAAGGGCGTGGCATTGCATCAATGGCACCCTTGCGTTATATATTTCACTGTGTGTGATATGCGTTACTACTGTGATCATAAGCATCTGCCGATGCGTAAATAATTTGTCCAATTTTTGCCTTTTCAATTAAAACTATTTATACCTCAAATTCTAGCGGCTTCGTTATTATACAGCTATTTGCCAAGCTGTTGACGTAATGATAATCCCCAACATATTTCGTGTTCGACGCTTGCACATTCTGCAGAAGCCCATATCCCTTGCCTTTAAACTGTACTGCTCGAAGGAGTGCAATACGCGAATGTCCCTAAAGATTAATGATGGCATATCCTCAAATGATTATATAAAGACAGAATACTTATATAACATCACGACAGGGAACTTCTCATGATTGTTCTAAAAAAGGTAACGCAATAAGATTACCTCAAAGTCGTTCGCTCGTACATTTAATATGTTACATAGTTCTCGAGAGTTATCGAGCACACTGATGAATTGTCGGGGCAGGAACATTTTGTCATTTATTTATAAATAAAAAATATTAAAAATTATTTTCTAGAGCGTCAGTTCAACAATAAGAGTGCTCTGAAACGCTATGTGCTTTGTGCATTCCTTAGCCTCATAATGTTCGGCAGAAAGATATGTTTTTAACCTTGACGTGAATGTACATTAATGAGGTGTATGTCTTACGGATCTTAGGAGGCTATTTTACCGGCATGGTACAACAACACTAGAAGCCCACCACTACTCCGCTGCTGGAAACGTAAAAGGAACTTTCCTTAAGCTTTGTAAGCCGATCTCAATTCTTTTCCTGAAGTCTAAGGAGCGATTACATTTTTGAGGCATGTTGGTGCCATCTTATTAACGGATATGTACACAATTACCAGCATCTTAAATTTGATTCGCTGTATCACTAGCCGCTGATGAACTAAATACAGAACCGGAATGATGAGATCGGCCTCTCGGTGTCAACGGAAACGGCTTTGCTGCAATGTTATGTATTTTTTTTGCAGTCGATGTACATAGGATGCGGAGGCGCTATAGGTAAGTGGGTTGCAGACATCTGTTTTTGATGGTATAAATGCATGGGTTACTTATTCCAGTGATGATAAGTCAAGAAAATGCTTTACTTCACACATATTGAGGATCTGTATACACGAGCTTTTGCATGAGGCTGTGTGTGACCTGTGGTTTCAGTGGCGCAAACGAGTCAAACATTGCACCGATAATTCTTGATGCATATGATGGATTTATCGTACGGTTATTGATATAAACGATTTTTGATGTGAACATGTTTAGCAAATGTCTCGACGAAATTACAATATATTCTTTATTCATTTTAAGATGATTTGAACGCATCGATATTTGAATCTTTGCTATGCATAATTGTATTTTCGCAATTGCGCCATCGTGGTGTTTGGGATAACAGCTTGGGTGTCATCAGCATATAGGTGAACGTTTGTGAACGGCGACCAAGCGACAATGCATAAAGCGTGATGATCAGTGGTCTTAAGATAGATCGCTGAGGCACGCCATAACTTAAAGCTTTAGGGAGAGACTTTAAACCTACGGTATGCATATTGCCTTCGACTGACGATAATAATGCATAGTTCTAAGTTAAACGTTAATGTATTGAAGTCTTCTTGATCTCATGTGCATTTAATATCGTCTCTAGACGTCAGGGGGCTGCCAGCAACAAATCTAGGGCGATGTGCTAAATATAGTTGGCCAAATAATTGCATATTTATTTTGACACCAGGCAATATTAAGGCCCCAGCAGCAAGATATGATGTCGCGCAGCATAAGGCAATTAGAATAAATGTTGATCTACTTAAATCGATTAGTTGAGATACCATCTACATATTGCTCATATGTTGGCCCCAAAACACATTATATGGCTTCGTAAATGCGCATGCATACAGACGACGATTGATTGTAAGAGGCAATGCTGCTAGAGATCAATGAGCACATCGAGTATAACGATGACACGTCAGCTTATTCATAAGCATAGATTGGCGAGGCGGATGGGCAGGGGTTGAATTGGTGGTCTTGTAGTCTTTCTGATCCAAAGTAGCATCAACCAAATGAAATGAGTCCAAATCAACTAGACAACAAATCACAATTTATGTCATCCGTGTGATCTAGAACAAATCCCCTTTAGCCATGGGGGATACCGTCGCATAAATATATCGTTACATTTCAAGAGTATTGGTTTTCCATCAGGACTAGTCCTTTTGCAGTATATAATGCATATATATTACACGTTAACACGGTAAATGCCAACATGGCTGGTAATCCATATTTGTAATACAGCATAAACCAAGCGAGTAAATTGGTAATAAGCTCATCCTAGTTGTGGGTGAAGTTTTGTTTTTCAATCGGTATTGTTATCCCACAATGCTACGGGTTAGTATTGTGCTGGTTGGGCTCCGTGAATGCATAATATTACTTAAACATGATATGCGATGATTTTGGTTACATGAATATGTACAAAAAAATATTGGTGATATGCCATTGCTCCCCACATACCTGAGACAACAATACAAAACGATGATCATATCAGATATATAAATCAACTAAGTCAGCTGGTTATGTTGACATAAAAAGCAATTATTAAACTGCTTACATACCTGAGTTAGCAAATATTAACTTAATTATTGCTTTAGTTAACTTGAAGGAGGCTACCTCTGCTTTCGTTAGTAGCAGCGTCGATGTCGTTCCTAAGAAAATAGGTAACCCAACTACTGCAGATGGCAAGGCTACTCAATTGTTGAACTTGAAAGCAAATATCGTGTGCGTGTCAAATCAAGATGTGTATTGCCTTTTGCAGTGGGGGACTCCAACAAAACATAAGTGTCATGTATATCTTTAGACAAATCAGCCCGAACATTGCTTATTTTGCCAGACTGAATTTATTGGCATCTGTAGAATGGACTATTGCATCTTCAGAATGGTGACATCTACATGTAGCTTTACTTGTGGTTTGGCGAAATCACCTGCCTAACATTTGAATATCTACTCTGTGATCTATCGTTACCTCTGACTGAGATACTTCAGTGAATACTGGGTCCAGTAACTGTAATGTGCCTGTCCAAGCTGAGCAACTTTTGCGACGGGCTGAATACACTGACTAATTTTAAGTCCGCGTGAACGTGGGCTATAGGTGTTTGTGATGGCTGTGACCCGAGAATCACAAACTGAAGATCGTGCTGTAGCGCTAGGGGGCTTTATTTTGTCCGAGAGCCCGAAGAAAAATGCATCTTAAATGACCTTTATGGACCTTCCCCGGGTTTGGAAGCGTCTAGCACATAGTTATACATGATGACTAATATTTAGCTTGTCCTATGCCTTGGATGCTGGCGAAGCGGGACTTAAATACGACTTGTAGGGTTTTAAAAGTGCTTTTGGCGTCATTTGACAATGTATGTTACCTTGCTATGGCGGGCTCGCTTAGCAGGCATGGGTTATAATCTATCACCTAGCCAAAGAGAAGACATCTTCGGATTCTCCACCAACTATTAACCGCATGTTAAGGTCGGGGGGGATGACGAGAGGTGTTATTCTGACGCTCTCAGTGCAAGGCATAAGGCCGAGAAAATAAGTCTGGTTGACTCGGTAGATATTGGTTGACGCTGACGGTTTCCTTGTGGAAAATATCCGAGACTTTATAAAGTTATAGTTTGAGCTTTCTTCTTGGCCCTGGTGACCAGCGCGCTCTTTCTAGGTGCGTCTGCGATGAAGAGTTTAAGTGGTTGAGTGAAGGTTGCTGGCGTGGATCTAACACTGCGCCCCGTATAGCTATCGCCTTCTTTTCGTATGTTCTTGCATATGTTGTATGTGAGATAAAGTCATATCCATAGTGCATTGGTAGGGTTGGTCGCAGGTGGTGAGTTTTGAATGTTTGTCGGGAGCTTGGGTTCAAAGAGCCGGACGCTACAATTACGAAGAGCTTCAATTGGAGATCAAACGCTCTACTTGCTATGACAAGACTTTATACTCAACCGTTCAGACATTAACGTAAAAGAGTTTGACTTTATACATAGGTATTATTTCAATTTGACGACAATTAATTAGGTAAGCGTGAAAAGGGGTTAATTCTATTTGCCTAAAATTGTTTTGATTATCATGTCCCGAGTGGCCGAGAAGTTTGTTGTGCAAGGGAAGGATGAGAGAGATATGGGAGTGCGTGGGGTTGCGCTTGTATACATGAGTGTATATGTTTAGTGGGAATGCAGGGGTGGGGGTGACCATAAACCAGGTCAAGCTAACAAAACGCATATCAATTTGACAAAAGCAGTTCAGCATGTACTAACATATGCGATGCAAAATTCAAAAAGACCTAGTATATATCCCAGTATCAAATGATGCAAGACGTCAGCCATGGTTACGAGACTGTTTGGTTGGTTTGATATGAATTGTAACGTGCACTGCCGTGCCCTCGAGAAACATTAAATGTGTGACAGCTGACTGCTTCGTCGAATTCACATAGGCTTGCCAAATCAATATTGATATTTCAATCTAATTCGTAACTAAGTGTTCAAAACGTATGCGAGACCACAGGCAAAGGATCAACTGCTACGTCAATACCAATGAGAATACTGATAAATCATTTCAAATGCAAGTACTTTAGGCATTGCAGATGATTATAACTTTTTGGTTTTTTTTTGCATATCATCCAATTCAACCAGCGTTTGGCTCTCTCCATATCTAATAATTACTTCTCTATAGACATAGTAATAGAAGATATAAGCTTAGTTACATTTGCAGTGAGTCATACAGTCATACAGGCATGAATTACTTACAATGGCTACTCTGTCTGTGAGGTTATGTTAGTTTGCGGTGTGATCAGCACAAAAAGAACGACGAGTATGTATATTGCATCCCCAGCATGTATATTGACCCCACCATGGTCAGTGGCTATACCCGAACAGAGAATATGACTACTAGCAGCAGATGACTATTTAAGCAGCACCGAAATACATATCATTGAAGGGGTTTTGGAAATCGTGTTTGTATGCCTACGTGAATGTGATACAACCAATAATAGGGATATTGAGCAACGGAGATCCCTTGCGAATGGGGACAGTTGTTCTGACACTCCCCGTGAAACAGAAAGTCTATTATATTTTGTAAATATATTGTGAGCTACTGCGTATTGTCAGACTCCGTCTACTTTACAGACACTGCTTTGATGGTAAATTTTACATTTACGGCCAGCCACAGCCAAACCACTTTCTTGATATTGCCACTTTGCAGCGCTGATTGATGTGTTTGACGGTGGTTCGTTCGTTGCATGAAATCACAAAATTTCTATAGAAGGTGATGACATCTGCTTAGGTCAAGGTTGCACAATCAAGACAGAAGTGCAAATAATGAGGCACAGCAGAGGTCGAATGTCATTAGCTACGCTGAATGTGAAGTAGTGTTTTGCCTGTTCGTATGTTAGGCTTAGCCAGATCAAGAAAAAAAAATCTCCATCTTTCGACTTTGTATAGATGCTTTGCTTTGGATTTCTTGTCAATTAAGAAATTTCAAATGACAAATACATCTCTTTATGGTAAGTAATCCCCTGGTTTTCTATTAGAGGAAAGTTCAGCCAGTTACATCCATTCCTAGCCTCACACGCAGCATTTGTGACGTAACAGGACCCATATGATGACTGCTTAGTGCATGTATTCGTCCACTGAAATCAATTACCCAAAAGTGGCATAGCTGTCCGCTGTCGTAACGATGACACGTCATCACATTCGGATATAAAGGTTAACGACGAGGGGATGCGGTGGCTAATTCAATAGTATGGAAGTCCATTTGCTCAGGCGAAGCAACAGCCAAATATACTCTCATGTTGAGTCTTATCGCTGGATGTCGAAATCACAAGTTTTCCCATCCTTGTGAGCATGGACAAATACCTTTGAGTGCCTGTTATACTCTCGCATGAGCATATGTCGGTTGATCTACATTTCAATATAAGTGTCATGTAAGCTTTCAAACCAAGCATGTTTTTTTCGCCAAGTGTAAAGCATAAAAAAACACGTTTACATTGAAAGGATTTAATATCAGTATCGGCAATCATTGCTTGCACATTTTAGCAGGATATAATATCGCTATTAAATCATATGGCATTCAAAAGATGATTTTATATCAAGCATTTGTAACGGTTGATCTTCCAACAATCTGCGTCTTAACGTTACGGCAGTTTGCACTTCAGCCAATTGAGATGCATTAGGGACATTGCTTGATTACTGAACCCTATGTGCAAGTTATTTCGGATATTTAGCTACAATACATAGCAAATATAGACAAATGAAGATTGATTTAACATCATTAGGGACAAGATTGAACCCTCCTCCCTGCAAGTTATTTTTTCCAGCTGATATAAACTGACAGGATTTATGATAAACGATGAGCGTAGAAATGAGCGTAGAAATTGGGGACTTAGGCTCGTCACAGCAGTGAGAGGTAAAATATACTTGAACTGCCAGCATTGCATAAAATTATGATAATACATTAACACGAATACCATGTTCTTTGTAATAACCATAGCTCGTAATATATGCATATAATATCCAGCAACAATATTGTACTAAGTTAATAAAACCCTTATTATTGGAATATCCAGACAAACGTTTAGCATTGATATGTTTGCGAATGTGGTTGAAATATGTTTGATCCGATTATTCGAATACGCCGGTTAATGTGCTCTCCAACTTTTTGATATGTGACCCTGCTATGAAACCAATCCATATGTTTATATTAAGAATAGGCTATGCTTCAACCGTTACCTTCTAAATTAAGCCTGATGTGCACTCGACAATGCTAGGAAAGATAGCCCACTGTATTGTTACCAATAAGTTATGTAGACAAAAAATTGCCAATGATGGGTGACGGTGAATTATCAAATAAACGTGAAGTACCCGAACCAGAATTGACTGTATCTAGGATGCAGGCTCCAGTGTTATGTTACATACAGACGAATAAAAACAGTGGTAAGAGCAACAGACAATAATGTATAACAATGAACATATTCGATACAGTAACCCAACATGTCATCTGGTAACGTTGGAATAAAGAAGCGATTACTGTGGTTTTCTAATATGAGCTAAAACATTGATGCAGTTGATCGTGTGGCGGATGTTTCTGATGTCATGATCATAGGCGTTGTGTTTGTTCCCTAGCACCGAGATTTCCACATTAATGAAGATGGCAAAGCTAACTAAACTTCGACTGTGCCTACGTGTCTTATGATATTATATATCAATGGCATATAACCAGCACACTCATGGATGTGCAACGTCTACTTAAGTGGAATGGACCCAAAGGTCATTGGTGGCAGGAATCTTGCGTAAGGAGACAGCTCGAAGGTTACGCCAAACTGATTTATTAGCAGCTACAGAAAGCGTAGTTGGAATAACGGAATAGTGAGATCAACAACCGGCGCTACGTGTAACAGAGTGGAAACATGATCGTGACCTGACGAGGCCTGAAGCTAAGATGCTCTGACGTTTTGTCGCTTTCCTTCAGTGCCGAGGAACGAATTGGGAAAAGAGAGAGCTCCGTCTCCAATAAGGCTTAGCAGCAACTTCTGCATAAGTAATAGAAACATATTTGACCTAAGGGAACTATAGTGTTAATCGACGTAAGGGCGAATGAGATGAGAAGTCTGAAATGGCGCGCCGTTTAATTTGGCAATGTAGAGGTAAGGCTTGTTTTAAATATGTAAGCATAATTTCGTCCATTGATTAGGAAGATTTTGCTCAAATTGAAAGATATACGACAACTTCTAGCGAGTAATATGAGTTACGGGGTAATGGCTATTTTGTGTAGCAAAGGTTGCGCTCTCGTATATGCGTCTCGTAGCAACACAGTATACATCAAATTCCGGTCATTTATTATTCATCCGAGACAAGAGTACGGCCCGCTGAAACATTGTCGACATTGCTTTGCATATCATTACAGCAATAAAACATGAGGCGATATGTGCTTAATAAGGCATGTATTTCGGCAAGCGAATTATTTACATTTGTAGTAAAATTTCATAGCAATGATTGAAACAGGTTTTTGAGCACTCGCTAGTTAGACTGACACTAGTTTTGGGATTGACAGCCGAATCAAACAGGCTTTTTGTGACTGCGACCTAAATGATAATGCACATATTATGCACAGTAGGAAAGCAGCCATTGTGACAATAGCGAGAACAGCATGACGAACCGTCACAAAAACTTAAATATAAATACATAATAGCAAACCCTAGATGCAAAGGTGAAATTATTTCACTAGAATGCCTAAATAAGTCTTGTTTGACGGTAGTTAATCATTTGTTAACCACCGACGGTAATTAATTAAAATCGTGCAAACTGCAAGATAACTGGTGCCTGTTTATTTACTGTGGAACGTGTACATTGTAGCATAAACATAGAAAATCATTCATCACCGTTGGCAGCACAATCGACACTGATTCAATGCAACTAATAGCTATTGAAGTCCATAGTTAGATATTAGTTAAGCAAGTTTCATAGCCCACTAAGATACATGTGGCCCATTTGCGGTATGGTCCAGATAGTACATCTATCTCCCTAAAATACTAGTGGAGGTTTCTTGCCTCGATCGAATTGCTCATGACATTCCACACTCACAAACGATAATTTATTTCGTCGATATAGGTCAAGGCGTGATGATCGCCTGGTAATAGCTACCATTTGCTAAAACAGAGTTTAATACTTACACCTCATAGATATCAAGGACGAGGCATTTCACTCCCATCAAAGGTATTTGAAAACATATAGACGTTATGCATTACGATTGGTATTTCTTCTCTTCAGCATTGATTGAGTCATCTTCACGTATGGCCCACGTGTCAACACCCTCGTGGAAACTTCCTCTGTCTACACATTAACGATGCCAACTTCCGATGCGTTATTTCTAAGTTGCAATTAACAATAACGAGGTCGTCAGTGGATCCTGCTTGGATGTTTAATTGACGTTATCTGACAAACATGCTTATCGTGAGTTGGCGTTTGCTCGTTAGGGAACAGCGTATTACAAATTACTCAGCTTGCCGCTGGATTCCTAGCATTCATCAAAGTCTTGGATTGGGATTTGCACTTAGAACCTAGCAACCAAATACAAGCAATGCCTTTGCAATAGAGCAACAATATGTTACCGCACTAAAACAAGTTATCTGTTTGTTTATTGTATTTACTGCCATCTTTGTACTACCCATTCTCCAACAACAATAGGCGTTATGCGGTATGCATTGTTTGCCACCACAATAACATTATCGTATTCTGCAAGTATTGCTTCGCTAAAACATGCACCTACCCGGAGTGATGGGTTTCAGCCTAGATGGTGCAGTCATCCGTAAACTTCATTACACAAACATCATACTGATACTCGCGTGTCTAGGTCTTAACAGACGTAATCGCCACTGCTTTGCTTATCACAATGTAGGCGTGTGATATATCCTACATAACTGCTTATTAGGCATCGATTAAAGCATTTGCACAATCATACTGCATAATATGTACATTATTGTTATCATCATCAATAACACCGTAATCATCGCGACTATCATTGTATGCAGCAGCAGCATCTGCAGCAGCAGCATCTGCAGCAGCACTAGCAGCATCTGCATCACAGTTTTCATTGTTTCTGCAATAAATATAATAATTATCATCAACAATTTTCTCTCATCAGCGACCTTATATTCATTGTCAACATTATCATCGGTAGTAGCAAAATCGGCAGCAAAATCGGCAGCACGCAAATAAGGATTGGCAAATTGATCAATATCGGAATTATTATTGTCATCATCATTATTATCATTATCAGCAGCAGATGAGTCAGCGATGAGACCGCCATGCAACGTGATCACCCGAACCCGAAGCCTGTGCATTAAGAAGCGACGCATCTGACCACTGTGTCCCAGTTGATGGACTTCAGCACGTAGCTTCAAATGCAATTAGTTGATAGGGCTTATTGGTGAATACTAAGCACTATGACAATATAATCTGCTACACGAAATCTACGCTAATGTCATGCGTTTCAATTATTACTTGATGGCCACGTATATCAATAAGTACATGTAATAAGAAAAAGTAATACTAACTGCAGTAAATTAATAGATAACGGCAAGTTGGAAGCAATGTGTCTATAAAGATGATATAAATTGCATGGTGTTAATTATGTGTATTTTTAGCGTTTTGAGACGATGTGAAGAAAACATTAAAACCAGCATAATTTAAATCGTTTGAAGCTGCAACGTTTTTTGGATCGCACATCATAACACAAACGGCGTTTCTGCGTTAACATAAATGCGACCGACACATAATATATAAAGCATTCCGGTTCTGGGGTGTCTCAGATACGATATCCAGATTCATAATTGAATCAAATAATCAGAACTAAACACGGTTAATTCCGAGGATTTTGTTCAAAATGACGACCTTGTTAAATGCAAGACACTGTTCAATATGCGTGTCACAAGGTATATATAGTAGTAGATCTCAACGGAACTAGTGTTAACTTTTGCAATGACCATGCTGCAATAACTCTATATGCTGGCGACTTTGAGAATAGTGCATTCATTCAAATATAATTTTGAAATGTGATATAAATGGCTGTTTGGCGGCAATCAGCTGTCTGTATGTTTTATGGCTTGACCCATTGCTTGATGGTATTTTCAACGAGTCCTAATTCGCCGGAATGTGAAAGCTCACGAAGTCACACAGAAGGTTGGCAAAGCTTAATAGATTGTACAGCGTTTCAATTAAAATCGACAGCCGTGAGATAGGTCATATAATATGGGTGTTACTACACAGTATGCATCAAGCTTGTGCATAGGACAAGCGCATTGGTGTGGTTTATATCGCTCGACTAGTGATGTAGCGTCTATAAAGTTGTTCTCACCGTGAAAGGTTACGAGATCAGCTTCATATTGTTCCAGCATATTGTTCCAGCAGTGTCAACACAAAATTGCAATGCAGACAATATTGGCACTTGAGCTTAGTCCGTTTAGCTGTTGACCTATATCAATTTTTCTGTCACGTCTTTTCCTGCAGCATTTCTGTTCGTGCCTCCTTTAGACGTGTCCGATTTTGACGAATGAAAAAATTAGATCTTTGATATTTTGGCACGCAAAAGCTGTCATTCCACATACCATACACACTGCCGGTTTTAGTATTGGCAGGCACATGGGTCAAGTATGTTAGCTATGTACAAGCCGTGTTACAAAAGACAATGCTCTTACAACATACATACACCACACTTGTTCTTTTTACAAATTCTCTTGTGCCCACGAAATACTGCCAGAATATTTCCGAACTCTTTCATCGGCACATTTTTTCTTTAATTTGATCATTTTGCACCAGGCAACATTATCTACAATATTTTATGTATCATTACGTAGGGCAAGACACGGTGTGTTAATCAGGATTACAGAAGTCGCCTCTGAGTTTTGTCGGCTGACAAATAAAGCAGAATAAAATATATATGATGTTCGGAAGCAGCGAAATAATAACTACGAGACAAAAAAAAAGCATAATATATAAAAAGAGCTAAGATTACATCCGCTATCTGATCTTACTTACATTGCTGCATTGGGTAAGTCCGATAGCGATAATTAGGTTATAATACGATATATGTGGCTTCACAGCGCATGTAGTATAAACAAGGCTAGACAAATTTAAATTATAGAGGTTGCGCATACATTTGCACAGCCAGATTTTACGTGTAAAATCCACATTTATATATATTTATGAAAAGTGGCTGGTAATAGTAAAAACAATCATCTACCTAGGTGGTTAAACAACTTGTGATCATTAAGTATTTTCTCCTCATGTACTGTAATCTCTGATTTTACAATGCATTCGTGCGTGTGAGTTACTCTCTGTAAATGGCATTCATCAACCTTTGTTAATTATTACCAGGTATGCACTTGACTCTTATCCGATATTTCAATGTTTCTCTTTCAAATGTAGCTTAGTCAATTTTCGCAGGAATATCCATAAATGATCTAAAGATTATAATCAGCTGATATAGTTTTGAATAATCTGACATTAATACTTAATTGATGTTAATTGCTGTAGATAGATATTAGATTTTACTAACACCTTCGATCTAAATGGATGGATTCGTCATCAACACTTTCGTCTTTGTCTCTAGAATCAATATTCACGCTCTAAATGATATCATGTGCCGCTTCCTGTGTGGCAATGTGGTGATTAAAAAAACATGATTAAGCAAAACAAATGTTAAAGAGCTCAAAACTATGCGAGTGCGGCTGAGTATGATACTGCACTTGTTCTGAATAAAAAAACCTGTTCAATATGCACAGAGAAAAGTGCATTCACAGAACTCAAAATATTATCCCTGTGATATATGAAGTGATCATTGCGAGAACTATGCAGCAGATGTTTTGTTAGTGCTAATTTGCTTCAGACACGTTAACCATGCCAAGCCGAAATGATGCGCAATAAATTTGATAAAATCTTCCGTTATCCCAAATCAGAGTCATTATTGGAAGTACATTTCCGTCGATTGCTGAATATTTTAAGGTACATGGCCTTGTTAATTAACTTAGTTCATTAGATCGGATCGCAGTTATTGTGGTTCATATGTATGGGTAAGGTCGAATAGCACGTGATAGTTAAACGAGCCAAATCGTATCACATAGTTAGGTTAGGTAAATGATGAAGTAACATTGTAGCTCAAGTGAAGGTATAATGACTAATGGTTATGTAGAAGAATGCTGCCACATAGTCGTTGTCATATTTCCCATGTGTGCTCTACCCTGGCTTATTCCAGGGTGAAAGCATTCATCAATGGTGTGATCAACTCACGACGTTATTGGATGAATCTCTTAATTCAAACAATTTCACTATGACATGGCATTCAAGCTGCAGTTATCTGATAACGGCGGCCACAGACACTCAGAAAATGAGAAAGAAATGCATGAAATCATGCGTTCATAATCCAGTGCGAATTTTGGCCTCAATGCCACACTGCAGCCAATCCTTATGTTCATTTTTGGAATTCCCAGCGATAACATGCGGTATGCTGTAACATACCGGCCGCCAACATTGTGGTGGAGATGGATGAAGGCGATTTATAAGCACCAACCTGACATGGCTAAGTAATGCCTGTCAGCGCTCAGACGAATTGGAGAGTGCACTCTAATATATCTGTCATACCGCGAGGGATCGGTATGAGCTGACGTGCAATTGTCATTAAGGTATTCTGAGGGCCGCATCTAGAGTGAAACACTCATAAGAGCTGGTTTTCAGTTTGAGTGGAAAGTGTGCATTTTTTTGCATAGCCGTCCTTTGATCCACATCGATTTGTCAAAAGCTTGAATGCCGTGCTAAATATATCATTTACCTACATATTTAAACTTGGTGGCTATTATCGATAACAACCCCGCTTGTAACATGCTGCTACATTTCCCCGAACGACACGGGTCCAATACTACATGTACAAAAGAGTAAAACAAAAGATTACAAACTGGCAATACCGTGCTGTGGTATAATATAATGGCGCTTTATTGAGCCGACTTTAGGGTTGAACCCCTTCGATCGGAATATTGTGCGCTCGTCATATTACCTGGGGGTAATCGCTTGTATGTCCTGTCTCTGGGTGCGGTATTTCTGTGTCTATATGCAACAGGGTTGCTCATATATTTAAAAGTATTTGTCATTAAGTCACAGGCTGTGGTTTCTCTCTAGGTGTTACTTGCTATATACTCTTTGATCAAGGCACGATTTATGCATATATTACTCAATGTATTTACCTAGTTGGGATATAACGAACACCGCATAAAGTATATCTTAAAGTAGTGCACAACCTGCGACCCAGGATGCTTCCTTCTATAATACCAAAAATCGAATAATTGATGGTATGAAATCCATAGCCGGCAGCCTTAACATGTTTAACCTTTCTCAACATTGAATATTCCACATAAAAGTAACGAAACCGGTCGCCTGTTTATTGGTGATCGAATATAAATCGCGAGCCAAATAATCATGTGGAATCCTGCATCGTGCATGTTATTTTGTAGCCCGCATACTGCTATTCAGAAGCATGTAGCGTCGCTAGTGGTCTGTTATATTGAGCTGCTATAATCAATTGCGTTGCGTTCGCCGATGCATTGTGGAATAAGAATAATTAATCATCATTGTCCCTTGTTATGAGTAGCATAGATAAACGATTATTGATTATTTTGAAAAACACGATCCACTTTCCTGGATAGTTCTCTTCGAGATCTCCACATTCACTAGCAAGGTAAATAGAGACACATAATTTCATTGTGCATGAATAGGGTATTTTTTTTCTGCCACTTTTCCTGCATTGAACCATCTGTCTATAAAGCTTGTTTTATAAAGCACAAGCCACTCAGAACAATAGCACAAAAGATTTATTTTCAGCGCATTACTCTAGTCTGGAACAATAACTGCGGTGATAAATCTCATTCGTTTCACTGCACTCAGCAATTACGTGACTCTTAGTGGAATCGTGGCTGCACGTTGCCTAATCGATTGCTGATACTTGATTTATACTTATTGGATGTGTTTGATTCAGTATTGAGCTTTTGAATACCGCTTTTCAACATTTGTAACAAATTCAAGTTATGCAATACGTCGGTATCAAGGTCAACTAGCTCTTTATAAGCTCTCCAATTGTTATTTGAATGATACTCTAGTCATTTATACTGCAGAATAATATTTTACGACCATGGAAGAAACGTCGGTCGGTTTGGGTGAAATTAGCCCGATTTACAAAACAAATTAGGGCATAATCACTTACTAAACTTTAGGGAAACTACGCATCATCTTCGGGCGCGCTGATATTGTTGCAAGCATTATCGTCAGATGCTCAAGCCTTATTCCACAAGATTTTTTTTTTACACCGTTCTTGAGATGATTGAACGAATTTGTCGTCAGCGTTTCGCTGATCGTAGCTTAGTTATATGGTGCTCTGTGCTACGTTCGGTTACAGGCACACAAATAGCATTTGTAGCAGCGAATTAAGATCTTTACGTTATAGAAAGAGGCTAAGCCGTCTAGATGTCTGACAACACCATTGAAAAAGCTGGCAGGAAAGGGGTTAGGTGCCTGTCGGACGGTAAAAACTAACGAGTTTAATTCATTTTTGTACCCCAATATATCATTATTTTCATTAGAACTTACCTTCTCAATCATTTGTGATTGCTTATGTTGGTGATTTGTATCCATTCTTTTTTACCTCATTTATCTGATTTGAATTCTACCTTGAAGAACACTGGAAGACTATCACGCAGGGAGCTTTGGTGACATTTCAGGGAAATGAAGTTTAATGAAGTTAGAACACAATTTTTATTCTGCCAGTCGTTACAGTCTTGGTTGAAAATCCTAACATACTTCTCTCCGGGAAAGTGCTTCTCCAGTGGTTCTCCAGTTCTACAATTGATTTACATCACCAATTCTGGTTATCCCTGAGCATAGATTCAGGCCCAGAACATGTCTTGTCCTTAGCTAAATGTCATGTGTGCGTAACAGTAAGAGCATATGTTATGCTGATCAGCTAATAAATCTCCTTAAATTTCAGGCATCCAACGTAGTTTGAACCATACATGTATATATCAGTTGGTTTCCATTGGCTTGATTTGCGGCGATTGTTAAGGTTTATTGCAAAGGCAAATAGTCCGACAGTGTGATATATAACTATCGGGGCCTAGTGATGGATGACTCTATGACCCCTTCCTTGTTTCCTTTTTTCAAAGTCCACCGTTGCAACTCCTGTTTGTTGTATGTCATTCCGTATTTTATATCATATCTTAAATTAACGTCAAATCGTCGACAAACGCCTGCTGCCTGAAACGTGATGTTTGACTCGTGGTTTATGCCATCATTCGCCATCTTATTTTTCGTTTATTCGAGAAAAATGTCTCAATTCTGGGCCCGAATTCGTAAGGCAAAAGCCGCTCACTTACTGAGTGCAATATGATGCATAACTATAATCTGCATCAAGCCAAATTCCGGTCCCCACGGATTGATAACAAACTGCTTGAAAACAACGCGACTGCCTGTACGCGCTGTCCTCGCCTATAACGTCATGTCACAAACATGGCGACGACTTTGATATGAGCAATAGACAAAGCGATTGAACAATAGAGAAAAATATATATAGCACTCGTTGTCTTTACAACCCTGCAAAATAAGATGAATGAGTTAAGATTATGACATTACAATCTCGTTCAGTTGGCTTAAGTATCACTTAAATGGTTCAATGTATTTCGATTGATACATGCTCACTTACTTTAGTACTGATTAGAGCAATTGCATATTGGGACCAACTAATCACAACTTGAGTGCGTTGTGATAATTTCAGATGTAGCAATAACAATGAGATTTTGAGAGCGCTATATATGATCTGATAGCTGCGTATCAATTCACTATACAGCGACGTTGCCAATATTATTCGCTGATTATATCATGTATGGGCAGCTATCAAGGGCTGATATGCTTCAAATAGCTGACACGCTTACCAAAATGATATTTCGTGATGTCGCGGATGGCGGGGCTTGAATGTGTTATATATTTGTTTTGTTTGCTGCCAACAAACGTTAGTCACTAAAGGTCCATTTGTACAGACTAATGGCCCTATACAAGATAAGTTTTTACGTCACCGAATTGGATTTATTTTGAATTGCATCATCCAATCAGTCATAGTTATGAAATTTAATGCATAAGCATCACTGCTCCAGAACATGGTTCCATCGTCACATGAAAGGAGGTAAAGAGGTAAGTGAGCCAAACATCACGTGCTCGCTAAAAAGAGCTATTTTATTAAAAAAACTTATCACATGACAATTAACGACTACAAAACATTACATCCCTAATATTTGCATCGGCAATGCTACGAAGCAAAGTATGATAAGTTAGTGAATTTAGGTATGGTATGCGAAATTCGGGCCGGGCCTAATTGTTTCCATCGACCAAAGGGCTAACACTTCATTATAAAGCAATATTTTACAGCGAGCTTTAATACTTTATATCAAGCACATAATTGAATTCTCTGGTCGTAAATGTTAGCTGTTTGCCATTGGTGTGATGGTGAGAACACGTCAATCGTTTATATGACTCCTTGGTAAATAGTTAAGAACTCCTGGCATTGTGATTTTGTCTTACTTAATAAATGTTGTTATCTGCTGGCATGCCATAGCAAGGGAGTATCGATGTCTAATATTGAAATTAGTCGTACCTGCTGTATAGAGTATGAACCGTATTCTACACTGTTTATACGTCAGATGCAAAGGTAAGGCTATGGAGCGCACACCTTGTGTAACATGGGTGATGGAATAGCACACGCACCCAACAAAGGCATTGTATAAAACAGCGCCTATATGACACACCAAGGGACATGGTCTGGGTCTACGGTAAGTGGTCTACTCAACACTGAGGGGGCGATGCCAGCGGACAGACAAGCTTATTGGATTTACTACAGCTGAGGAACACTTGTTAGTTTCCTGAAAGAGGACCCAAATAAAACGACGAGAACTGCTGCGGCACAGGGTAATCATGTTCTAATGAAGATACCAAGGAATTTGGCTTCGCGCCATTCGAGCGCTGCTAGCCCTCTCCAATAGCTGTAAGAGCAGCGTCCATAGTTCTCTGTAACACTGACTATTAGAGCAAAGGCCTCTAAATCCTTTAATTTGTTCAATCACGTTTATTAGGGCAGGGCGTTAGTCATTTAGTTTATGCTATTACAGAAGACAAACATGGGAGCATATGCAAATATGGTTACAGGCATTGTAACCGGGTGTGTGCAACTACCGCACAGGCGGGGTTGGGAGGGGAAACAAGTCCTCAAGAATAAAGGTGGGATTAAAGTATATTTTCCTTGACATTTGATGTTCATTATCAAAACGATACCTTCACCCGCGCTCGCTAAGTGTCTTGACGCGTACTAAATCATGCATTGTATCTCATGGTGTTATATGTGCTGTCACTCCTTTGGTCCTGTAGTTTGTGGGCCTTGTAATCATGACGCTCTATCAAAGCACGTGGTTGGACAGAGTTTATATTTTCCTGGGCAATTGTATCACTGAAACCGAGCTGCCTACGTAATTTTGTCAATTGCGTTAATATTTGAAGAGCACCTTGACATTGTACTTGTGCGGTTCCGTTTTGTAAACAAACAAATGTAGTAGATGTTCACTGATATTTATCCCCTGATGTCCTCATTAATTACTGACATTGCAACGCGGCGATCGAGAGGCATTCTACTCTAGCCGCGTGGGTGGCTTAGATTCCCTCGCCATAACTGAATATATGGAACCAAGTGAGAAAGCTATCAGACTGCTCGTGACTAAACTGCTGCTCTCAAGCCCCGAGGCACATTCAGTTTCAATGCTATCTTTGTTATATACACCTCGATACTTGTTTTCGAAAGAACAAAAATAGCCCGCAGCATCATCATAGGTTCTCGCGATAGACGGGAAGTCTCAATAGCGAGATGAATCTTGACACCACTATGTATCCAACCATCGCTAATCAGTCTAACTAGTACAAGCCATTTCTTCCTCATCTCGTAAACACAATGGTGTCTGCAATTTCTGTATTGATTAAACGCCAGGCGTGCATTTCTTCTCCTGTAGATAAGCGCGTGGATCAGAACGCCACTTAAAGAGAATATACAAGCGTGGCCTTAAGTACCCTAATGCAGCTTATCTCTGCGGAAAACTATACATTATTACAAAGAAACGGCCACTCTTAATACAATGGATGTTAATAGTTTAAAGCGTTTTTGTTTTTGCAAGAGATTACCACCATATCAAAGCACAAAGCAGATAGGCATTTTAATCAGCGAAATCCCATTGTCCTATACTTCTGCTGTTTGATCTTATACAGAGACACATTCCCGACATGCAATTATCACACCCTACGAATTGTTTATATAAAGCCATTTGATTAGAGCCACTGTTAATTATTGGCTACTTGATCACTGATATTTGATTGCTGCTCTCTCTGAGCAACGGTTAATAGTCAGTCATCTCCATGCGATCGAAACCATAATGCAATCTTCTCAAATATAGTTGCTCATATACTACGGTCATTGATACCTATGTACCTTATAGAGCTTCATGCTTCACCTGGATTCATGTGAATGTTGTCGGTCCGCTCAAATTCGTTGACAGTAATAACCTTAATTACAAGTGCTATTCCTGAGGCAGCTAAGTTTGGGTTGACATAATGTTGTCACGTTAAATAAAGCTAAATTCAAGCGTCTGTAATATATTGGTCAGCATTTCGGTGTTGACAAAAATATCGACATCCGAAGATAGGCACCTTCTTGCGATATTCCCCATGCAGCAGACAAACAAGTAATCATGGCACGTTATGACCGAGTATGGGTGTCATAGCGAATTCGAATAGTCGATATAAAATATAAAGGTGACGGGTGTGACAGGGCGATATCAGGATTTCCACTTAACGAGGGCAATGGTGTCAGCCAAAACAGGTCGATTATCTAGCAGGCTTCATTTCCAGCGACATCCTTTAAGCGATGCGGGTATATAAACCTTCCGACAAAAACGTCGGTCGAGATGTGAAAAACCTCCCTTGGGTATCCAGGCTCACAACAATCACGAGCTCGATTACAAGAGAATGCACAAAACGGTGCAATATTGATGACCAGCCGTTTGTGCCAATGTATGGAGATAGAAACAAAGATAGACAGGAAGCCGTGACACAATGCAGATATTGACTATTCTGATTCGCGTCTATCTTATTCAGCTACATTTCATGTTGACGTTTACCAGCTAAAAACTTTCTAGCCGAAGAAATGTACGATGTCCGGGTGATAATGCACATTTCGGCATCCATTATTGTCAGTGAAGCAATATGAGTGCGATTCCAGATAAATCGAAACAGAGCTGTCCGACTTACGTGTTGTTTGTTCATGATAATATATATATATATATATATATAGATATATATATATATATATATATATATATATATATATATATATATATATATATATATATATATATATAGATATATATATATATATAGATATATATATATATATATATATATATATATATATATATAGTAATATATATATATATATATATATAGATCTATATATATTAGATATATATATACATATATATATATATATATATATATATATATATATATACATATATATATATGTATATTTATATATATATATATTAATACATATATTAATATATACGTATATATATAAATGTATATATATGCATATATACATACATATATTTATATTATTATATTACATATATTCATATATATATATATATATATATCTATTTATAAAGATGCACATATATATATTCATCTACATTTATCTATTTATGCATATATATATGTACATATATACATTATATATATATATATATTATATCTATTATATATATATATATATATATATATATATATGTTTATAAATATATATATTATATATATATTTATATATATCTATTTATATAATATATATATATATATATATATATATATATATATATATATATTATATATATATATTCATGTACACAATCTATTTTATACACATAGCTCTACGTATATATATATATATATATATAGAAATACAAATGTGAATGTGTCCACATATAATAATATATTAAACAAATATATATACATGTACATATATATATGGATATATATATATATATATATATATATATATATATATATATATATATATATATACATATATATATATATATACATATACATTCAAATATGCATCTATCTATGTACATATTTCTAAATATGTATATATATATTCACGCGTACATAGTAAAAATATATATATATATATATTCATATATAAATATATACAATTATACCGATATATATATATCTATATATTCATAAAAAATATTTAGGGTAGTATATATATATATATATAGATATATATATATATATATATATATATATATATATATATATACATATATATCTACATATATATATATATATATTTATATTTAAATATGTATATATATATATATATATCTATATATATATATATATATATATATATATATATATATATATATATATATATATATATATATATCTATCTCTATATATATATATATATATATATATATATATATATATATATGCACTAATATATGATGTAGTGATATAGGAGTATGTGTAAGTGATCGTGTGAATTTTACACTGTCGGGCTGCGATCTCAATAAGCAAATCATCCACTCCAAAACTATTCTGATCGTTCATTGGCTCACTCTCATTCGTTAATAGAGAGACAACGCTCAAGAAGCCCTTTCTAGCGCGTATCCTTGAGGCATCTGTTTGCAGAAATGTTGAGTAACGCCAGAGTAAAATCAAACAGTAACTCTGTTTTATGCGTATCGTTCCATGTTACATGGGTTTGGACTCACCCTTAGGATGATCGTTGACTAACTAACATTTTCCAACCCACGCCATCATGCATATGTATTAGACACACACACACGACACAGTGCTTTAATTTGACGACCACTGTTAGACAGAGTTATAGACCAAGTCTGCGCACAGAGTTACGTGTTGTGAATTAGAGAAGGCGACAGACATCGACCTTCTGGTTATATTTAACAAAGCATTAAATATAAAATCAGTAAGTTTTACATATTTAAGGTATATACCGTTAATTCGTTTTTCCATTTTACAAATATAAACGAAAATTGGTTTAACAACTTATTTTCTATTTATGTTTTGGACAAACGCATATGGAAAATTAGTATTCGACCCAATTTGCTATCTTTGTATTTGGCGAACAAATAGAAAATAGGCATACATTCTATTTTCGTTTCCCTGTCAATAATTTCACAATCTTAAAGACGAAAATGGGTTCACTTCCGTTTTCCCATTTTCGATGCTTGTAAGTTCATCAATAAGGGGACGCTCCCTGATGACATTGAGGTAGGCTGTAGCTCTCTAACGCAATTAAGGAGTAGAATTAAGGGTATTAACATGTTTGGTATGGTCCTCAATCTTCAAGTAAGTCCATCTGTCGAATAATTCATGGGTCTCTGTTATGTTAATTTATTTCAGTTGGCAAAACAAATTTATAAAAAAATAAGAGGTATATCACCATTTGTGAGCACATTTTGGGAAACCTGTAAGCTATTCATTCGCATAATACAGCATTGTTGCTCATCCGACCAAATAACAAGAATCCCACCGCACTAACTTTTGGGAAGTTATGTTAAGAACATGTAGCGCACAACCAGGCAAACTGTTAGGAGACACAATGAATTAATTTACAAACCATAGCCGTAATCGAAGTGTTAGGGATTGCTTTATGCGTTTAAAAACAACGTTGACACGTTATTATTAGGTCTTTTTTTATAACAGCGATACAAGTTGTTGGAGTGATCTTACAAAACATATAAATAATGATAGGTTTCTGACTATTGACATTCAATACAACGGAGTTATACTTATTTCCATCATGGTCGGCTTTTGTAGCAAGACATTCACTATGCTTTTTTAATAGCAAATCATCATCAGCATCCATGGTACTATCTGTTGGAGTAAGAATGCACAATGTGCTAAGCTATACAATATCATACTGCAGCAAAATAACATCAGCTGTGTCTTTCACATGGTGAACTTATAGTCACTATGTCGGAATATCCTATACTCAGAAGCAGTATCATTTTTCAATATTTGGGATCCTCAGGACATTGGCTGCGCTGCAATGCAGACTGATCGCATGATCACGCGGCTTCAGAATTATATGTACGCTCCTAAAGTATTAGCTTTATCAGTGTCTACTTTGCTTTCCCGTTCAACAAGCACGACCCTCTTTAGTATTGGAAGCGTGACAAGTACTTTGTCCCAGCTTTGCCACAAGGACTGCATTAATCTCGATGTCTATGCAGATACCTCTATGCGCCACTGCATCAGTAATTAGCTAAATAGAATGACAAATTATGCTTGCTTTATATTTGCCAATTTATCAATGAACAATCGTTCGTATCATTTTCCTCAAATTACTTGACGGAGTATCTCACAAAAGACAACTAGAGCAGGCAACATCTGACAAGGCAGCCTGAAAAATATGAATATTGAATCATTGCTCACACACACTGAAGATCTCGAGGTCAATTGTTATTTCAGCACGAACTATATGAGTTCTTTACTGGTTTTTCATCGTTGGCGGAATTAGAGCGCGATAATTTAATGAACCGACTGTGTTGACAGATTTCACAAAATGGCGCATTTTATGCCGACGATAATCTGTTCTTTATTGCTCTCTTGCTTTCATATTCTATAAACGCTTGGCATCTTGCCAGGCAATCAATATTGATTGATTACATTATATTCATTGCCGGTGCCTGTCTGGTGCTAACAATGAAACCTTATTACTATCTCCGCATTTATTAATATGTAGCTATATTCTCTGACGATATGAAAGAATGATTCAAACATTGACATTTACATATAATTTGAAAAATATTACAGGTTTTTTTTGCAAATTTTATCGAAGCACCGTCATTTAGTCGGTCGTGCTTTTGTTGGATGTCATATTTGAAACAAAGAACAATGTCAAGATATCTATGCGTTGGCTGTCAATAATGTCAGCTTTTTGTGACTAAAAAATATTTGTTATATTAAAGTGCATTTAACGCAAACGATAACCGCTTTAATTACGGAATAATGTATCCCAACATCCGTTGAGCGGATATCTACTGTCGGTTGATAAATTTATACTTTGCGTTCAATTAAAGTCGCGAATAAGCTGGTTAATACCTAATGCAAACGGTATGGCATGGTCTTGGCGGCGCCGATTACTTAGTTGTTAAACCATTATATCTTTACCGAAGTATTGATTGGCTGATTGATAGTGCATAGTAGATTTCGGAAAAGTTGTTTTTAAAACAAATCCTACTGGACTTGGACAGTTTGTTATAAAACAAACGCAGTGTGCGCAACAGGCCAATTAGAATAAGGATGTAATGTAGTAGGCTATTTGGTTTTTATGTGGCGCTACAGTTTGCGGGTAACGTTTTGTTATCTGAACGGGATAGATAGATTTTAAAACACAGATCGTTCCTAATTGAGATTTACAGAGGAGTTCAACCAAATGATGAGCTTATTTTATTACAATTGTATCGGCTAGTACTTGACGTGTGATGATACCAGAGACGGCGAGTGGCATGTTTACTGTATAATTATTTTACCTGAAGATTATAGCCAAATATATATGCACTTGTCTAATCCTCCGTTTTTTTAATGTTGTATAGCGGTTCAATGTCACGTGTCGTTTCCGATAAAACGTTATCAGTGGAATAGCAGTAATCGTCCCAGAGCCTGTACTGCTATTTTATGTGTGGATGCCACCATAAACTTAACTGATGTTATGCAGACGTGACTGTCTGAAACGACTTTGGCTCGGGTATGAGAACTGTATGTTGGGTATCCACGGGAAGGTCGTAAGTTACATGACTAGATAAGATATCAAATCAACTCAAGTAACTTCCTCAAAAGCAAATGATAATACCTACTGTCTTAACGCTGTTTTGAGAAGCGGATCGTCTTGTGGTGAATGTTTACTCACTGCCGATCCCATGATGAATCGTGATGTATATTTGGTTCAACGGCTAACTCGGGAGAATTTGATTGCTCTAGCATCGCAGGATAAGACGCATTGAACATGAGGTTAGTAAAACAATCGGTTGAACGGGATGTAGAATTAATATCACTGGAGAGGGTCGTGTTAACTTCCTCCTAATGAGGCTTCATGAATATCTATGCCAGTGTCAATGTGTGTTGTTCTTGAATCCGACCTTCGCCTCACTGTTTTCGTCTATTGCTACATATCATTAACAAGTAAAGACATCTATAATCACAGCGAACTTCAGAAACATCTATTTCTGGTACAAATAATTACAAAGATGCTTGATAGCTCCTTTAACAGTGGTATCCATTGATTTAACAAAACCATCAAAACACGGTCTCAATTTGGACAAATTAGAGTGTTGGCACAAGAAATGTTGAAGCGCAAAAACGGCCACATTTGCTTTGATAACAACCGCAGCACTGATATGTCAACGCGTTCTGGTCATATTGGTGCGACAATGCATGTGATGTCAAATATTTAAGCCTTTCGAATGTTACCACACAAATTTAGATTTGAAGCAGCAATTCATCATTGTGGGGTTTCCGAATGATGCATGGCCACCCTGTTTTCTGACTTGACAGACAGCACCAAGGAAAACGCCGACAGAACAGAGGTCAGGGGCCGGTCTCGTCGGACAATGAAATTGAACGACTCTCATTTAATTTCATATCTTTTTTTATTTATTTCACATTGAACCAACTTTTTCAATCGTAACGACTGTTTGATGCTCATAGTATGTATCAAGTTTTATGTGTGAATTTCGTCGGACATTTTTTCCTGCCCGACGAACACTGCATACAAGCACTATAGATCTGTCGCAAAACTTGGCTTAAGTATAGTCATTGTCATGGTCGACGACTTGTGCGGGTTATACCCTAAATGTGGTCAATATTTTAAGTGCTACTTCATGATAATTAGGTTTGAACTAAATAACTGTTCTATCGGTGAATACAGCTTTTACGTGTTTTTCAAGGCCACGAGAGCTTTCAGCTGTTCATCAATACATGTTAGGTGCTGGTTAACAAGCTGCATTGTTTGCTTTAAGCAAACTAACAGCGACATTATCATCTATGGTAGACCGAAAAACAGGTGCTCAATATTTGCGCGAACTAACAAGGTGACAAAAATAGATTTATTTTATTTGACTGCCGTGTGGTGCTGTAATAATTGCTCATTGGTGCGTATAATCAATATAGATGTTTCTGGTGCGCTACAGGTATACACCGTTCATAAAATTATACAGAAGTTGCAGCCTACAAATGGATCGAAAGCCTACAATAAGATAAGCATTGTCTGTTTGGCACAGTACAAACCGGAGTTCGCAAGGACGTTACACAATATTATATGTTTTACTCGCCAATTGAGGAAGTAAACAAAATCAATTTTCAATGAACGAAATCTTTCGTCAACGTCAAATCAGCTTCAGACGCTTTGTTGAAATTGGAATGCTGTATTCATGTTTAAACATATTCATATTGTATTATCCAGCATGATTGCTTTATGTAGACGTGTAATAGAGATACATGCTGGAAATCCATGCTGCAACAGGTTTTAGCCCAAGAAGTTACTTATTGTACTACTGCCTTGAATATCATTACTCCATTATAAACTTTGCTTAACCGTTGTCCATTTGTCTATAATGTCGTAATACAACAAGGGTGTTGTTATGTGAACTGCTGATCATTTACCACTAATATGCGTCAACTATATGTCAAATCCGAGACATCGTCTCGTCAACCATCTTTAATCTTCAACAGGTGTGCGTGTCCAATATACAGCAGCAAATGCTTGAGACTAATGCTTCTAACCATAAGATGTGCACTTTCACGACAAAAACCACGTAGCATGGGTTGTGTTGTTAACGCAGATTGACTATACATTGCCAATACGTAACATGTGACTCTCCGTCAAACATTAAATGATAGATAATGACAATACTTCATCAATGATACCACTGCTCCGAATACATCCAAAATATGCATGGCACCAATGAGAGCAATGCGTCGCCGGTTGGTACATTAAACACAACAATGTGCAAAGCGTATGATACAGCTTTTATAGAATCGCGCAAGTTGTTGCGGCACAGGGACAGGATATAAAGATACTTGTCTACCACTACATCTACCACAAATATAAATGCAGACTTCAGACGTCCAAAATATTAGCCCTTATCTATTGCATGTGCACGTGTATTTATATGTTTAAACTTGTAATGCATATTTGGGTAAAGTCGCCTCGTTTGGACTATGTTCTTATGGAACACCAGAAAATCACAATTGAATGGTTCAAAATATAAATGTTTATTGGCATAACATACGGATCAAGCCTAGTGATCCACCTTGTGCAATACGATACGAATGGGCATCTGACAAAAACAAGATATTACTCTGAGTGGTCGACATAGCCGGTAGGGGACGGAAAACACTTTGGTGGCCTTGCGTCATATAGCATTTTTCACTTTTAACAAATCATATGTACCCAAAATGCACAGTGGTTCTGACTAAAACAATGCACCTGATGAAAGCTTACGAAATAATCACCGATTAACATGTCCATCAGCAGTTTAACCATCATCTCGGCAAAATATTTGTTTGGTTCCTTTGAAAAACGGATGTCATCCGTGGCGTAGTTCGCATGCGTAACGATGACATCTCTAATGAATATAACCAGTCACACAATAGCAACCACGTCCCATTTTATATCAATATCACTTAAACATAGACAATAAGTCAGTCCCGTGTTAATATTAATATCACTTGAACTGGTAAACTGGTTTGTTGAATGCTTATATAAGTACTGGCGACAATTAACGCACTAGCAGCACGTTAACATCGACGCAGTTACCTGTTGCTTTGTATAAAGCTGCTTGACACACGTACCTTGTAAGTAACTTCACTGTATGATGAACGCACATATCATAACTTTGGAAGTTTTGACATTTCTCATTTTGTTGCAAATGACATTTCGACGACGTTTATGAAGAATTAATGCTGGCGAGGGACCAATGAAAACTCAAAACAACTATCCTAATTATAGTTGTCACTGTCATTAAAACCGCGAAATATTAGGTAAATGAGTTAAGTTCGTGATATTACATAAATGTTCAGTTAGCTGGAGTATAAATGTTTCAATGTTCTTGCAGTACAAACACTATCGATTGATCTAAGCAGACTAACGTTCTGAGAGGTAACAGCTAATGTATGATGTCAAGTACAAAACACGACATGAGCGCGTATTGATCGTTGGGCACATAACAATAATAATGTGATGTTGGTGTCACATTCTGAGCTCTACTGATGTTATTTGATAGCTGTTTGTTGATTCACCTAACTGTGACGTTGCCAATATCAATGACAATTGCGAATAAACCATGTCATATATGGTCAACTGTCCAGGGCGGATATGCATCAAATAGCTCACAGTGTTACCAACATAATTTTAAGTTCCGCTCATTACTCGTGTCAGTATGCATGATTATTTGCATAAACCCTTTAAGTTTTTAAGACCCAATCAACCAGTCATAGTAAAGCAGTTGAATGCGTTAGTATCAACGCACCAGCACATGGTTCCCACTTCACAATAAAGGAACCATCGCACATTTCTCTATTATTGACTATGTGGCAAAGCTAATTGGTTTTGTTGCAGCTGGAAAAGACTTATTTCTTCCTGGCAATCGGCTCAACCCAGCTAACACATTTCAACGAGAATTGTTGTGACAACTAGCGGTAAAAAGAAATTTTGTGCCAAAACAATAATGACATGGTTCTTTGTTTGGCGCTGGCCTTCACATACACCCGTGAGAGCAGCGTCAGTGATTCCAAGTGTGCCTGCTTACTACGACAGCCAAGGTCACAACATGTTTCATATTAATCCATTTCATTTATTACAACGGTGCGTTGGTCATTTGGCTTCTGTAAGAGCAGAAAGCACAAACGAGAGCCTAGGCGGATACGATAGCAAGCTCTGTAAATGGGTGCGCATATGCAAGAATAGAAGGGGTGAACAGTCCGCCACAATTAGGGTTGAGGCGCTTAAATACGATACGAAACTTGTTCAATTTGTCTTTGATCAACCTATACATTTCTTGACATTTGATGTTAATCATCACAACGATACCTGCACTTGAGCACATAGACATCTTGAATTGTTTTGATGCTTACTCAATCGTGCGTTGTGTAAAATTGTGTTATTAGTAGTGCCTTCTAGTTCATAGACTTATAGCCGTGACGCTCGGTCATAGTGCCATGGTCATACATTGCACTGGACGATTATAATATTGTAACATCACTGGTAAGGTAATTAAGCAGATTACATTACGTTTACGCACGGTAACACTGCACCTGGGCGCATACGTTGTGCAAATGAACAATTGCAAGTCGGTCCCCTAATGTCCTCATTACTTATTTAGAATAATATCTATCCAATATTAAAGGGCCTAACTTCGTGCGAATGACAAATGCTGATGCGAGGCAACCACATAAAAATCCGCAAAATGCTGCATCAATGTGAAAGATCCCTATAACAAAATTAACAAAAATTTATATTTTGGACTGACGACCTTTTTGGTACTCTCCCTTTAACAGCTTGTTCCTCGTTATTATCCGACATTTCATTATCCCAACTTCTGGTATTAGAGTTACCTCCTTCATGAATATATTCTATCCACGTGACATTCGATAGAGGGAATAAATCACCAATATATTTGGTTTTGACGTTTTCCAATGCGATGGAGACATATAAATTCGTATGGACAAACCAAAATGCTTGGAGAGCTAGGATAATTTTTTTGTTATTTCCCAAAAGGGCTGTTTTTTTTGTAATATTACAAAATGGTTGTTTTTTCACGTGTCCCTAATAACCGAACTATTATGGAAAACCCATTTTGGTACATAAAATATATAAGTTAAATATAACAACGAAAATCAAATATAAGTGCACGAAACCGAAAGATGTTACCGATGGACCAACAGAAAACAAACAATGATCATCATACTGAATATATGTTTTGTCGCCTCTAACGTCCCAAAATGGTTGGTTTTTAGCTACATGTCCTAATAGTCGCATTCGTATGTATATATGCAGAAAAAGTATATATATATATATATATATATATATATATATATATATATATATATATATATATATATATATATATATATATATAGATATATATATATATATGTAGAGATATATATATATATATAAAAATATATACACATATATATATATTCATATATATATATATATACATATATATATATATATATATATATATATATATGTATATATTTGTATATATATATATATATATATATATATATATATATATATATATATATATATATATATGCTGACGACGATTGCAACCATTCGTACACTCCAAGCTTTCGTAGACAAATAATTTAAATACATTTTAACTATAATTATCTTCTAATTATGTTTTGGCATACCTTTAATAATAAGATATATAAGTTTAATGCAAATAAAATCTTTTTGCCGCTTTAAAATCCTGGTATATACTTTTGGTCCTCTAAAAAACGTCCACGAATGGTCAAGATACTTATTTATACGTATAAATCCAACCTTACGTGCCCACCAATATTTGCGTAAGTCTGCGGAACACAAAAAAATTGAAATCATTTTCAGTCCTTATGGATTAGAATTATAATATTTGTTGTAGAAACAATCATAATGAGCCATCGGAAGCGTTTTGCTCATTTATTCCTAGTTGTAAATAGACGAATTTATGAGAAAAAATAAAAAAAAATCTGTGTCAAAATTTAAAAAAAATATATCTTTATAAATGATATATATATATATATATATATATATATATATATATATATATATATATATATATATATATATATATATATATATATATATATATATATATATATATATATATATATATATATCTATATATATATATATATATATATATATATATATATATATATATATATATATATATATATATATATTGTGTGTGTGCTACTCGATATCGCAGACGGATATCTTACTACCTGCGACAAGCGATTTTGGTTTAAGGCTGGTCATTTAACGAATTTACGCTGCCAAGAGCATTATGCAGTACTATTAAGAACTTGAAAGCCATGTGTTATTTAGATGCGTCGAAGGCCTTGGATCAGATCAATCATCGGTTGCTGTTTAATAAGTTCATCAACCGTGCCATGCCATTGGTTTGAGTCAGAATTTTAGTGATTTAGTATCAGAAACAGTAAAGCTTTGTTAAGTGGGAAGGTGAATCGTCTCAATATTTTACTGTATCTAATGGCGTTCGATTAGGTTGAATTATATGCCCTAAATTATTTAACGGGTATGTCGATGATTTTTCAAGTCGGTTGTTGAAGTCCTGCAACGGCTGTTATACTTATGATATTTGTATTAACTATGTATTTTATGCGGACGATCTATGTGTGATGTCGCCAAGTGCCAATGGATTGCAAAATCTTCTGGACATTTGTTCTCGATTTGGAGCTCAACATGATATAGTGTTCAATCCATCGAACTCTGTTTGCATTGTGACTTAACCCAAGACCCGCTAACTGATCTGTCCATCAGTATCGTTGAATGATATGCAATTGCAGTTTGTTTAACAATGGAATTATTAAGGTCTTTTAAAAATGCAAACTCCAATGATGCCGATGACATGCTGAGGCGAATGCGAGTTTTATATGGTACGTCAAACAGTCTCAAAATTTCTCCAAATGCTCATTGCATGTTAAACTTAAAATTAGTCAAACCTACTACAGCACACCATATCCATGGGTTAATTATGCACAAAAATTGCTTAATAAAGTAAGAGTCGCTTACATTAACATGTACCCAAATTCTTCGGGTGTATTAAAAAGGGACAGTGCCAGTCATCTGTTCGCCTCAAAAGGATTTCAAGCATATATTAGAATATCGACCTACGCATTTATAAGGAGGATAGGACTCTCCGATAACTTAATAAAATCGTTGAATGAGTGTTACATTGCACGGTCTGATGCCATATGGACCCATCGGTAACGTATTTTATAAGCACGACAATGAACGGTTACTTACATGCATTTCTCATTTAATATTTGCCCTGTGCCTGAACTAACTTATTGTCATTATATATATATATATATATATATTTATATATATATATATTTGTATAAATATATATATATGCGTGCATGAAGTCATGTGATAAAAATAATAGTGCTATATAGACTGCTAGGTGATGATGATTTAACGTTATTCTGATATATAATGTTTAAATAGACAAAGAAACCATTTTTCAAATAAGCTGTCGGATGGCACATACTTCAATAAATCATTTGCATTGTGACCCGTTTATTTTATCACTGCATAAAGCATTAGCATTTGATCTTCTCTAGAGACGATATTCGCCGAGATAACCATTTTGCTGGGCGTTTGATTGGTGACGAAATATTTTATAATCAATTACGTTCGATTCCGCCAGTATTATTTCACTGCTTCGCTGCAAAGCATTTCAAATGGGCAAGTGGTGCCGTCGCATTGGTCTAAACGGTTTGCTAAGAATAGTGATTCTTCCCATCTGGGTTTGTAAATACATGACCATTTGTACTCACAGTTCAACGAAGACTTCCACGCAGTTCAATACATCACAGCTCTATATCACAGCCTGCATATATGGCACAGCCTGGTATTGGTTAGCGGTATGAGAAGTCCAATATAACATAGACGGTAGTATATAAACTTGACATATCATCTTTTTACTGTTACCTTTAGCAACAGGTATCAGCCAAGCTGAAGTTAGTAGTGCTGGGAATTACAACCCTGATAGTCGAACAACAGCTGTCGTTGAGCTAGATTATTGGATTCAAGCGATAGCGGGCCCTGTATTATCGTAGCAGGCATAATGATTGGAGATAATAACATATATGATCTATTGTAAACTCCAGTTATTTTATTCACTCAATCATAATATTATAAGATACCATCCCTGCTTTTCGGTTGTAAATAACCTCCCTGGTGCATACTAAAGTAGCAAGAAAAGTTTCACAGAATATGCCCCAATGTTTTAATATGCCTTATAGGCATTTTATCTTGTGTCCATGCATCTTTAATTTATTTCGATACGACCACTGCGGCAAAATACCGGAACAAGAACAATACTCAATATAATTCTGTAGATTGGCACACCTCAAGCTGGGTTAATGGCATACTGTTTGTACCGCAAAACGGATAGGGGCATCAAACATACATTGAACAGTTTATACTAATATAAATAGAAATATAAACGGGATTTTAGGTGCGATGGCGGTTACTAATTAAATGCCTAGAATGGCCTGTATATTCCATTACGTCATGCAATATGTATATAGTAAGCTTTGCCATACCGCTATTGCTATTTGTCAAGTTTCCCACCAATTGAATCCTTTAGCATACACTGGTGCTTGCTGAAAAAGCTGGTCCTTGCGATCATAGCCATAACTTTTGCACACTACATTATATATATATATATATATATATATATATATATATATATATATATATATATATATATATATATATATATATATATATATATATATATATATATATATATATATATATATATAGATATATATATATATATACATATATATATATATATATATATATGTATATATATATATATATATATATATATATATATATATATATATATATATATATATATATATACATATATTTATAGCAGTCAATTACAAAATGCTGACGGGTTAGCATTTGACCGCAAGCTGAGGGCAAAACATTGCGCCCGCCAGTTAGCTGTTTACCGGTTGCCTACTATTTACCTAAGTTAAGGCAGTTTGTGTTGCTCTAATATTGCACTTACTGGTGCCTCAAGGCCATAAAAAGGTAGTTCAGGCTATTTTGAAGTTTAGTTCAGCTAGGCGGTATTGATCATTTTCAGTTCATCGGTGTGCTGTATATCAGAACGTTCGTGATATATTATTAGCTATACTGCTTTCACCTTAATATGATCTAATGTGACCGGCCAGAACTCACAATTCTTGGTTTTGGATTGTCGTAGGAATGTTCGTGTTGCCTACCGATATCAGCAGACAGAGTGAGTTCAAACTTCGCAGAATATTGCCATATTGTCGAAGATGAACATTATACAAGTGTTAGACGCTTAGCTTGGGGAAGCAATGTTCAGCAAAAGCTGTTAACATCAGGTACAGTAACAGTAGTGCACAACGCGATGTGCTATATTGCACCAAATATATGCTAAGACAATGTATCTCGAATTGCTATATAGCATTTTATATATACCATTATGGTACATTATCGGTACCTCCATAGCTGGTCCATGTTTGCAAGACATTTAGGACCAGAACAATAAAGCGATACTAAACGATGCAGCAATATATCATACTTTTTGCGAACGATCTGTATTGTGAATGAGTAAACGAACTTTAAGGTCATATTGACCTTAGAGTGCTCTTGAAGATCATGTGGCATCCAACTGGCATGCCATGACCAGAAAGCAGGCAGCAGGTCTAGAAAGAATTTACTTTGTCAATTATTTCCTAAGTAACTTAAAGCTCTGTAGAAAACTTCACTATTGGCCAAGTCTGCTGTATAAGCTATTTATCAAAACGACACAAAAAGTCAAGCCAATGCTTCATATGTATACACTCGAACGCACACACACATTGACCGATATGTATATATATATATATATATATATATATATATATATATATATATATATATATATATATATATATATATATATATATATATATATATATATATATATATATATATATATATATATATATATATATATATATATATATATATATATATATATATATATATATATATATATATAGCAGGGTATACTTGATCCGAAATACACAACCGATGCCTAAATGTTTATAGCTGTATCTGTATCCCCAGTCAGCGTCACGAGCATTTGCACACCTATAAATCTGATATACATGTATTATTTGGTCTGAAGTAACATAATGTTTTCATTGTGTAAATGATTTAACGGAAATCGTTGTAAACGTCTTTTTCACAGTTAGTTAATACTAAAGAGGCTGCGACTGGGGAACTGCACGGTTTTATTACATCGCATGCTGATGTGTCAAAGGTACACATGCTAACTCAAGTTTCTGAATCCACTGGAAATTGACAACGATATAATTGAAGCAGAATCACAGGCGGAAAACAGTAAAGCAGACTCTTACTGAGTGGCATCCCTTATCAAGTCGGGAGTATAATAAGAATGGATTCACCCGTTCCAGGTCCTGCCATGGCGTTTGATGATCGTAGGGAGAGGATAGTGTTTAATGTTGAAATATGCTTAATTAAACGCAATCATAACTATTCTTAATTCACTATTCGCACTCTAGTGCGCGTCACAACTACGCCATACAATAAACGATAGATTCTGATGCTTATTTTCGCGCCACCTATGCCTGTTTCATGAACACTAATGCGTAGAGACGTTGATTAAACAGATAGAACAATCGATAGCCACCGCGATTAACAATAACTACAATTGAGACGATTTTGCATCATTTGACGCCGAAGCTTGCATTGAAATAAGTTGCACGTATGATTCGCTTAGCTGACTGACCATTGTGTATGGCAGAAAATACGAAAGGATGATATTTTTGTGCTTGCTAGGTTTTTTTATTGACTTTCTACCATCCTTATACTAAAACTAGGTGATAATGATTTGGCGGTTGTCTTCCACGATAGGCCGAAAGCTTAATGCTGCTATAATAATTCGATACTGTAGTTACATTGCGGTGTCGCACCATACCTGGCAATTTACGACATTGACCCTTACAGCTATCCCAGAAAGCTCTCGATACCACAGTGTAAATGGTACATAAATGCAGTATCAATTCATCTACGATTATATACAGCTCAATAGGCATGCAATGTGTTTGATCTTTAAATCCCAGCAAAGTGGACCGATGATATCAAAGATTACTGCACTGGTATAAAATGCATTATTTAATCTTCTGTACCAATTACATAATCAAGTTCGACACCAGAGGTTAGACTCGAGTCGTGAGGACATATTCGCAAATTAATACGATATTCAATAATTTTTTGAAAAACTATGGAGCCTGGTTACTTTCACGATCACTCGTCATTGTCAAGCCTGGCAAGACGTTGGCCCACGTGGCACATTGAAAGTGCCGATTCCAAAGATCGTCATATTTTTTTTCATTATTAAAAAGAATTGTCGTTGTTTATGAAATATGAACACGAGCAAATCGTTGATATTAACTTGACAGAATTAAATCCAGCCATCAAGGCTGTTGCTCACAGACAATGCTTTGTGTAATATGTTGGCGCATTCGATACGCCATTGCTGTGTATCGCACGCAACTGAGTTGGTGCATTAACAATATCAGTACCCCAAAAAGCCAAATCATGATAAGACCTAAATTTTTTTAATTATTTGTAATTGTATGCATAGCTTCACTTTGGCCCATTGGTTCAATAAAGCGGCCATATATGTTTGGATCTGTCATATAACACTGGTGTGTTTTTGAGTCAGCATCATTGTTTTCAGCAGCACGCGACGGTCCAAATTTAATGCAACTATTGTCAGCTATAGCAGTTTTATTTAAGCTCAATAACCCTTCGACACAAACCGTCGCACTGATAGTCTGATCTTTATACCCACAAGCTATTTAACACAATCAATGACATGTTTGAATTATTTTGGTATCTCTCTTTAGCACGTTGACTTAGCTTTCACAGGTTTGCCTTGAATTGTTCATATTTAGCAGCATTGTTATAAGGCTTTTCTGTATTGTGATGTAATTTATTGTCCACTTTGATACATGTATTTAAATGTTCGCAAGACATTTGTAAAACAACTTTACAAAGCCTTGGTGTCTTGGTCATTTATTATGCGCGTAACGTCATGACGAACAATGGTTTCGCTAAGTTGTAACATGCCCGCGCTCGTGAGGACTCTTTGAAATACGCTGGAACGTTATCATGGACTGCTCGCATGGCTATTGCTGTGAAATATACTCATCTCTGATGTTCAATATTCTGCGATAGATACCGGTCAAATACTCGATGTTATCGTCGTTAGCTGAATCTAATCGACATAAAAGTTAATGTTAGGTTAGACTTACGTGCCCATTACGGGTCATTGCTTTATTGGCACATTGGTGCATAATGTGCTCGATGATTTCATAAAGAAAATAACTAGACCAAAGTGCTGTGCGTTGCTGCCATGGTAGTCCATAAAGTTAAACGTTGAGCATATTTCGCTCAAGTTAGTTTAGATATTTCAGGTTATTAAACATCATCGTCGTGGTAATTCCTTTGCCTTAGAGTATAAAAACCCGGAAAATTGCATATTCGATTGTCCTACGTATCAAGAGCCCACAAACCATTGTGCCGCTGTAAACAGCACTGCTTGGCGGTGGATTGAAATGATGGTTACCAGTGTGTTAAAAGCTGCGTATAGCAGTATATTCAGCACGGCGATCACGAAAAGGTAATTGCAGTAGAAATATTGGGGTTAAACGCCACTTTCAACAGCGAGGTGATATCGTGACAATGGTGGATGATTTCGATGGTTGGACAACCCATAATACATGTTACAGATCTGCAGTCACAGCTTTAATTATAAGACGTAGAGGCGTAGCCTCCGCTGTTTTATTGTAGAGAAACTTGCCAGCTGAATTGTGTTACCTTTCAGCTTTCACCAACTTGCAGAGAGTGAACGCATCGGATGAACCCAAATATAAGGCTTTACTGGAATTACATATCAATGATATTCGATCTTTAATTAAGATGTGTTCATTATTTCCACTGTGATTGTGCGTACTCTCTTCCCTGCTGTACTAGTTAGTGACAGGACGTCGTTGAAAGCATCTTGTTTATACTGCCAGCTACTGTGCTTCCCAAACCATACTGTATGCTCATGAATACAGTTTTCCCACATATATCATTAATTATTTCCTGTTGTAGCCACCAAAACAGGAAATCCGACATTCCTAATTGCAACTCAGATCTTCATATATGTTAGAAATGGCTCTGAATAAAGAGGTGCACTAGCATATATATATCCGCTACCACCAAAAAAAGCCTTCTCTGTGTGGTTTATACTGACCAACGCAGTGCCAGCATGATGTCAACTACATTTGACTTGCCTTGTTAGCTTCAAGTTTGGCTTAGTATGGCACGCATTAAGCGCATATGCGTTAGCTTAGAGCTCCATTTGATAAGCCCCTCTATTTATGCGGTGCACTACAGGGACCACAAAGACATTCAATATAAAACCATGAAGAATGTGCAGACGTCATATGGTAAACATGGTTGAATTATCGGATTGTGGTAAGTTGCGATAGGAACTGGTAATACTGCTCATATAAGCGATTACATTAAATCAGTGGTGTTAATTTTAATCACGCTATATATGAATTAGTTTTATCCGGCGGCAGCAGGTCAATGGCGTTGTGATGCAGGGGCAGATTGCAAGTGTTAGTCGTGGCAAGCATGCAGCAGTCGTATTACATTAGCGATACTTGTGACATGTTATCGCTGCTTTACTTGCTTCAAATGTCCAGCAGTCACCAAATTGTATCCGACGACAACCTATGTTTACATAGTATCGCGACGGATTAAACTACCCTATCAATCCAACTGTATTCATTTTTGTACGATAGTATTCAATAGTTCATTACCGATCAGTCATGGCAGTACCTCGCAGATACGCCACAAAGTACTCAGGTTTCATTGCAAACCTCGTTTTAAAGAATAACACATTTTTAGGTAACTGTTACTTGGATTACCCAGTTTTAAGGGATCATGTGGCGCTCAGTATGCATGGTATTGTTGCAGTAGCAGATGGTCCGATGCTGTTGTGCAGTAGTATATCAGGCTGAAGTGGAATACACAACACTTATTACCTGTTACTAGTCCGTCCTATTTATTTGTGGAGCATCAGCGATAAGATGTATTACCAGTTGTAGACATGATCCTCAGAACTGATTGCAGCCTACTAGGACTAACGGTCTTTCCACTCCTTAGCTCGCTTCCTTACGAATGCAATTGGCTTCTCTGTTACCAGCATGGGTACAGTTCACATACAACAGGGCAGGTATTTTGCGAATAGAACCAACAACATTAACAAAGTTAGTCAAAGCAAATAACGACACTAATTTGCATACTCTTTAAGCGGGCCGATTAGTGACGTCACGCATAGCTCCGTGTGTATAGTGCACATCCGTAGTATGCTGAAATAATATAATTTACTCATTGATCATATTAAGAGGGGATATAGCAACATGCGTTGCCCCTTTGAGCTATGCAGTTCTCTCCTATATCATAATGGGATCTAATAGCGTTGCATATCCATATATGTTGGCTGCTGTATGGAGAATGGCGTATCCTTACTTATGGCTCTCCAGCCCAATAAGAACCGCTCTCTCCGTTTATAAGATGTTGCATTCATTGCGATATTTCTTTAAGCGATTACCAATGACGATTACTTAACGATTCCCTGTTGAGCTGTTGTAAAAAAAGTCTAGGGCTGGTTTGTTCAATTGTTGTCAGTATATTGCATGAGTAAATTGACAAATCACGACTGCTGGTACCTGCGGGGTGTGAGGTGGTAATACACACGGATGGGAATGCAATGTTATCTTTATGATGTTCGTATCCATTGGACGTGAACCAATGAATAAAAAAATATCACGATTTTCACATCTTTATCATTTAAATCCCCGACCACTAAGCGGTCAGGATCAATCCTAAATGTAAACTTTATATCCTAATTAACAGCGTGAGTTGCTGCGAATCGATTTTGAAGAATACAAGTGAGTCAACCGACTTAACGACAAGAGTCAGTCGGCCAACAAACCTCCACATACTACTGAGATTGCACTTCTCAAACCATACGGCAGCTCTTCTGCTGCGTGACCTCAACGCAGCGCATAATACTGGCGCTCGTAGAACCTACTACAGCGTCTCTCAGGCAGTTACTGGCTTCTGTGAAAAATGCCCAATTTGGCTTAAGTCCTACGTTTTGAACTTAATTTAAAGAGTCAGTGTTGAAGGCAGTACGTTGAAACACACAAACTAGCGTGCGGTGCGCCAAAAAGATGGGTCATTGCTTTTGACAGCCGGCACATCACCATTTGATCTGTTAAACATTTAATCATCCGCAAGGAAATGCGGATGATGCACAGATCATAAATAAGGCAAGCAAATTTCAAAAAATTGAATGAAGATAAAAATGATATTCTTTATTCCGTCTCTCGGTATAAATGCAATTCGTCGTTTGTTCCATTTAAAATTGGACAAAACACCTCGGTATTCCGTTGGACTTTCAGTTAAAAAAAAAAAATCACATGTTATACATTCGACTGAATCGCTCTTACATTGGATTATACGATTCGGCAGCATAACAAAGTACCTTAAACAATTAACAACTGAAATCCTTGTTCATGTGTTTTTTATTATCTCCGCTTGATTATTGCAATTCGCTGCTGTATAGAAAGGTGTTGTCACATAGTCGTTAGTAGACATAGTGATCCTTAAGCTAAATTACCGAGGGTCAGACGTGGTGATCTTAGCCGTAACGAACAATCCTAGCAAATATCTCCAATATTGACTAGATCAACTTACTCATGTCACTGCATTATGTTGTAGCATCAATTTGAACTGATTGGAACCAGTCCGAGCCCGATTGACACTGTGATGACCTTCTTTAACTTTGGTGCTAGAGGATGGAATGAGTCCCATTGTAGCCCAAAACCTAGCGAAACATAATATCAACATACGGCTAATCGATTGGCTCTTGTTGCGGCTTCCTTGATGGTTGGTTCTCTGGTAACAAGTTTAATTATGACCACAATTTACTTGCTGCATAATCGCCACGCAGTTGCACGGTTATTTGTTCATTAAATGGCATTGTTCAAGCACATTATTCATTGCAAAGGTTAAATGCAATTGCTGAAAAGTGCATGTGTGTCTGTAAAGTTTCTGCACTATGTCGGATATGCCGATGTGTAAGAGCCAAATAGCTTAATGACACAATATCCCTCCAATATTATCGCTAGCTTGTGGATTTACAAAACCTGAGATGCAATGGCAATATGGCTTATGACCGTCGATCAGATATATTGAATTTTCTATCGAAAACAATAGCTACCATAAAAAAACTATATCAGTTTATTAAAAACTGCTCTAAGGTATAATCAACAATGATTTTTCACGATCGCCCTCCAGGTTGAGCGATGACTACCCAGCTATTAAAAAATATATCATCTGATAGACTTCCGGTTGTTACAGTGGCGTTGTAAATGAGCGTATCATATATGTGTTCGACATGACCTCTCGCGAGACGGCGTCAAAGATGCCGGCTATATAGTTTAACCTTTTAAAACCTTTGCAAGCCTTTACCAACAACTCAGGAGGACGTTGAAGTAATCAAACAGAATTCCCCGGAAGGTCAGGCAGTCTGGACGCTATAACAATGTGGCTTCTTCAAACGAGCGTTAATAAACTGCTGCCCCGTGCTCGTTGCATCATCAAAAGTTTACTGAAAATAGTTGTGTCTCATGAAAATTCAAAGGCGTTTTGATATTCTCCTCTTTCAGAAATAAAACCTCAACCTGTACTAAAAACTACACACCAATATCTAACTCGCGATTGTTCTCCACAAAAAGTGTTCCTACAATCTTTACATATAACCGCTCACATGAAGTATAACCTTACAGAAATTGCCCTGGTTAAGGTTCAAAATGAAATTCGGGAGTCCCTAGACCACGGTAGTGTCTATACTCTGTCAACCACACGTGACACTGTTGACCTTAATACGCTCATAAACCATACGATACAAATTCACTTGTCTTGAGGTAAATGTAATGAATACGATGCAAGATCAATTTTAGTAAATAAACATTCATTGGTCATTGCAACACGTAGCAGATAACCGAGCTCATTATTATCACCATCATCATCACAACATCATCATCCTCATCATCATCATCATCATCATCATCATCATCATCATCATCATCATCATCATCACATCATCATCATCATCATCATCCTTCCCAATACCACCATTATTATAATCATCCGTATCATCATCATTATAGTCGCCAGCATCAATATCCTCATCTTAGTTGTCATATCCATATTGATCATAATCATAATTATTATCAATATCATCTTCGCATCATCGTTGCAATCATCACATCATATCCATCTTTGTTCATCATAAATGGGAGGTATCATATTATGAGGCTATCATTATTACCAATAATATAATATCATCATTAATCATGATCATCATCATCATCAATCATAATAATGATGATCATTGTTTTAAATGCAATCTTCGCCATATGCAAGCAATAAACGTCAAGACCGACTCGGCAAAATGGTATTATTTATGATATATTATTATAAGAAATCTAATTGCCTCAAATCACAATAACCAAATAATAGAAATGATGACTTTTGTTTTAATCGTTGCCATTGCTTCTGCTGGTATGCAAGGTAATTTCACAAAGACCGACTCGGCAAATGGTCTTGCCCAAGAAAATAGATCTTTTATTATGAGGAAAAACTTTGCTTATGGGTAATCCATGGTCTTGAAAATGATTAGTATGGCAAATACAATCGGGACAAACATTCAGGTGTGATATTTACCTACAGGCAGTTCTGCTGTTGCTGGACTAATCAGATCAAGAAGCATTAGCAAGATTGCTACCTGACTCAGTAAGAAAGATTTTGTATGGACAAATGCGGAGACTACTGTGTAAAGAAGATTACAACATTGCTTATTTTACAAAAGTGTGCGGTCAAAATAATTTGAGAATTCACGTAACGTTTTACAAATATTATATGACGGATAGTAAGTCGCGGTGAGCCCCTCATTTGGCGTTATTTCAGTAATCAAACATGATGCGGATAGTAAGTCGCGGTGAGCCCAATTCGGTATCAAAAATTTGAAAAACGTGATATGCGCGAATTGGGTAACAAAACGAGACCAAATTGTGAGTGAGCGGTCCGCCGCCCTCAGGACAAAAATGTAACTGATAAAATGTCGAGCAATGGCGATCGGGCTGAAATTTGACAAAAACGTTGTGACTTGATAATTTGGGACAAATGGAATATCGGGTGTGAATGGGTGATAAAAATATGCAAAACAAACAATGTAACTTGAAAAAGTCGAGCAACAGCTGGAATATCGGGCTGTTATTTGTGGTGATATTCTCTTGCAAATGACAAACCATCATGACTGACCGGAAAATATCGCAAAAAAGTCTACTGCGCCAAGAAACGACACCGGTTTTGCTGTTCCGACCAAATAGTACCACGAGCTGAAACAATAATTACGTTGCTGCCTAACTGGAACAGTTGCATTTGTATGCAATATGAAACAAAGGAAACCATTTACACACCTTATTTGACTACAATCGGACGGACGTTACATGCTGCTAAAATGCGGTCAAATGTTAATTCGATTGCATATGTAATCAAATGATGTTGGCTCCGCCTTGTACATTGTTAATGCATTAGGTAAATGGGTTTATGTTTGCTTGATCTAGCATTTTCAGCGAGCAACTGTTCACATCAACCAGATCTTGTAATTACATATGCCACAGCGTAATGGCAAGGCTTGCCATAAATATCGTGACTTAAGTGGGTGCATTCGCCTTTCTTGGGAAATAATATGTTAACACAATCACGCACAGAATCACATTTATATTTGTTTACATTGCCTGTCATGTTTTGTTTAAATTCTGCAACGCTTTTCGGTGCCCGTGTCCGTGTTTACAGTCCTAGGTTGCTCACATATATTTTGCAACATACAATTTGGGAGCATCAAGAGAATAACATTGACCAATCATGAGGTGGAACAAGCTACGGCACTATTTGCGTGTTGTCCATGTTACCAGCATATGCTACAACCGAGCTCCATTTGGAAGAGTATTACGAAACAAATATCATATTTAATATGAACACTAGCATTATTAATTACATATGCTTGATTTAATGAATTTTTATATTATCTGTCGCAACCAGTCCTTGTTGTAGTTTCTCTTGGTTTAAAACTCGATAGGGGCTTATTTGGCGAATGCCAATAACGAGTAATTGCGATCCTTCAGGTAACATTTACTTAACGAGTCCCGATGATAAAATACTGTATCATCTTAATTAATGTCAGCGCTACTGAGCTTGTATCAAGCGTATTACCATCCAAGTTAAATACATCCTGCACTGATGGACAAACATCTGGTCATCACACCATGTCTGGGTCTATTGGGTGCATTTATGCTTAATAATTGCATACGGTGTTTGATGTTGACAGACTCAACCAGCGGCCACTCCATGTGATGATATAGTTTTGCCTTTACACTCAAACACTATTGCACGGATGAGACTTAACATCTACATTGACAAATCTTTACAAACTGCGATAACAATGCCAGCATTCCACACCAGCGTCATAATGCTATGCATAAATAGCGGCTACTCACATGCCAGTGCCTCCACGGGGGCGCGACATCAAACAGATGCCACATGCGACCGACCTTGCAGATAAGTTATTACAAATTGAAACTAATTTCTATATGTTAATGCTTCACTTCAATAGTCAAAACATTCTGCTATCCTCATCTAGCTAAAAAATGTTCAATCTCGTACTCATTTGTACTAATGCAAGAGGATTGTACAAAACCATTACTCTTGTTGATGCAAGCAAGCTGCTAAAGGGGGTGTCATAAAATAATGAACAAATTTGTGATATAGATGAAACCTGACTATTAGCTATTCAACATACTTTGACAGAACTCATATAAGGCCGTTAGCCGCCACGCCCGTTTCATGTGCGGTCTAAAGCGTATAACGGTCAACACACGCTAAATAATCAATTATCACCATCATTGTAAGGGAGAAAGAGCTCTGTCCCCCAAACCACCGCCGAATCTTTCCCATCTCCAAGATCCTAGGCAAATTTGTCACTTTTGCTACGCTTTATAATAGTGTTGATTTGAAACCAACTTTAAAGTTTAACAAGTTACAGTAATAGAATATACAATGCAGTGATTTGGCTATTTTATTGTGTACTTAAAACTAATGCTTTTGTCATGGAAGCAAAATATTACCAAGGTCAAATCAATGACTTATTCATATGTATGTAAGGTGCCGCACACCGCATTGCAGGCGAGGTTATGTGTCCCATAGTGCCTTGACACATTATATGATGTATGATGAGGGCATGATTGTTGTCAATAGCTTTTGTGAGGAGCTTTTTCTGTTGCATTTTATGTATTTGTGTCACTTGCGTCCGTAAAGCAAAGCTGTAACGATTGATACCGTTTCAACCGGGTTACAAACCTCTTCAAGCATTTTAACTTGGCCTGGAGATCTAGGGACATGATATATATCTGTGGGACTAGAAATGTTGATCCCTGGTTGACGCTTAGCCTTTTCAACACCAATTGAAAATTTCTTTCCTTGCATGTGCTTAATGTAGATAAACGATAGCTGCTGTTCTGCAATTAGGCTTGAGATCATGCGATTCTTACCCCCGCTTGGCCTTAACTAGTTGCTACAGTAGTCTTATAGGAATATCTCTACGTCGATGGTGTATTTGAACGACTACTACCGCTAATCATAAGTAAATAGAGCGAACTATGCTGACTGTGATATGGAGTTGTGATGAGATTCAATGCATTGCGGTCACCGTTGCACTGTGGATTGAATCATCAGCTAGTAATATTATGATGCCATTTACTATCCTTTGTCTCTTGGATCTTCACAGTCAGCTTCTATGGTAGCTGGAGACATAAGACATAACTGTGTCTGCATTATGAGATGTCAGCCAATTGACCTTCGTTGATTACCAGCAATTAAACGCGTCACTCCCCGGATGTCACATTGGTGAAATTTGTACCCCTAACCCAAACGTTGTTCAGAGAGATACCATACCTTATTATAGAAATGTCTAGCTAGGATATATAGCTTCAAGTATGTAAAGAGCTAGATAGGTACTTATAGCGCACTGTATGCAATCCCTTTTCGGCATATACAATAGACTCCAGTTACCAATTGATAATGCTTCGCCACGGAGAATCGGCGGAATCTTACGTAACTGATTACTAAATGTTTTTAATTCAATTTAATCCATAATACGCGCACATGAAAACATTGCCCAGCATATTGAGATCCACAGGGTCCATCGTAAGCAGGGAATATCAAATGCCAGTGATTTATGTGGTGTTTAGATATATAGCGCACAATACATGAATTGTACTGAAGTATGTGCCATCCGACAGCTTATTTGCCGTCTCAGCCTACTTACAGCATTATATGTCAAACTTAAGCCCAATTATCCCCACTTACGAATTCATTCAACCTTACCACAATGCCAGTGACCAAAACGTCTGCTGCACAATATGTTCTATATTGATTTTGGTGAGGTGCTCGTGGATTGCTTTAAACTGCAAATAATACATTATACACGCAAATGACGCAAGGAATGTAAGGTTACTAGAGATCTTAGAGGACGGAGGGCGCGAATAAAGGGTGGCCGATAGGACCATATTGGAAATGGCAAAACTGTTTTATGAACAGTTTCAGCTGCAATTGATATGGGTCGAGCGATACGACATTAAAGCCAAGCATGTCAAAATTCATTTCTAACTGGAATTGCAGCTTGCCCAAATACTACCATCGTTATACATGTTTAGCAGTGAGATGAAATTGTGTTGTGCCTGTTAAATTGATATATTGAATCGAGTCAACAAACTGACGCAATAAACACGCAGCCAGCACATTAAATTTATGTTACACCTTATATTTTGAAACTTACCCGTACAAAAAGAATCCTCACACAGCCTTGCATTCTGTATATTAATGCAGGCCCATAACCTACTGAACTGTAAGAGTAAGACATCAATCTATATCGAAAACCAAGTAAGTAACATACAGTCTTGCACAGCTGTCGCTGCAAAATGTAGTCGCTCAAAGTCGGCAATAAATTTACACAGATGTTCACAAAATATATAGGTTTATTGATGTTATTTAGTTCTATCAGCTACGATTAAAAGCGGTCAGGATAAGTGACATAATGCAATGACAGTTATTGCATCGAAAAGAATATAGAATATTTAAATTTCCCGAATTTATGCATAACTACTAGCGAATTTATCAGTGGTATTATATGCAATTTATCGGTATAAAGTTACACATGAACATTACAAGAGCTGGATAATCTGCGAGTGGGATCGTCGCTGCGTATGCTATGCAACTAACTCGATTCCCGCTATAGTTGGAATATCGAGGCCAAACCATTACGATAACCATCCTTGATAAAGCGCCACACCTGGCCTGTCTCAATGGTAGCTATTGCAATTTCACATCAGTGCGGTAAGTTACTTTGCCAATGTGTAGGCGGACATGTTGAAAATAGGAATGTTAATTATGTACAATGTTACAGTTCATGTTACACTTCAAAACTATTGAATCTATTGAATGTATATGTCAGCTGTAAGTTAAATACCGGACGGTCAATATAATCTACCGAAATATGATATTACCAGGGGAAATCATAACATAATGTAAACTGACAGCTGACGCTATCCAGATGCGTATCGGTTACTGCAAAAGTACTACATCTCTGACAATAAATCGTGACGTGGGAGTACCACATTATTGCACAAAAAGCTTCACTCGGGCAGTAACTATGCTGACGCTCTATCTGCTGTAAACTCTCTTGACTGAATGAAACAATAAACACGGTTCGCCTTCCAGCAACGGAACTGCAATGCGAATGAAGATGTGATTTTGACATTGACAATAAGGTTGTGCAAAAATGCCAAATGTAACCAAAACGAAAGGGTACCTTTTGCACCGACCATAACGTGATATATTCATCCTTTTGCACAAATTATCAAAAATATCTAGTCAAAGGACAACAGACCAATGTCAAAGTGAACATCAAGAGCATCAAGCAGTACAAATACATATATTGTTAGGTTATATGCTTCCATGTACAAGGGTTTGTTAACCGAGCCGGCAATAATAACTCGTCTAAAATGACATTATTTGTCAGTGTATCAACAGATTGGCACACATGGCGAAAAGCATACGGGTCGGACAATTAAGCGGGTAAATCTGCTGTTCAATTATGGATATATGAAACGATTAGGTTATGGCATAGTCTATTTTCAGTGGATTAAGACGCCTTAGTGTCGTTACTAGTCGACGAAACACAGCGATAAGCACGCAGATGACGCGCAATTAGCAGTTTGGGGTTTAACGGGTGAAACCAACGCACAATTAAGATTAAATTCTACCTACTGCACCGCTAACATAACAATCGCTAATCGGATTAACTTCATTACAATCAACAACTTTGTCATCATCGGCATGATCATCATCTTCATAATCACCTTCATCACAATCATCATCACAACAAACATCATTATCATCATCATCAAGCAATATAATATTCAAATTAGTTATCGTCTTCAATGTCATCAAAACCATCATCATCATCATCATCATCATCATCATCATCATCATCATCATCACTGTCATCATCATCGTCATCATTACCTTCAGCATGATCATCACCGTAGGTATCACAACAGTCATCATTATCATCATCATCATCACCACCATCATCTTCATTATTATCATCATATCTTACTTCATCGTCGTCATGCATATAATCAATGCCATTGCCTTTGCAATAATCCTCACATATGGCTCCTAACTAAGAGTGGATGAGCCAATCGGCCATTTGCGTATCAATAGGTGAAATTTAATGAATTTTATTCGCATCAAAAGCATTTTTCTATTGAATATACCGCACCATTCGTTATTGACTTTCGTATTGGCTTGTCTGTCACAGTGCTATCTGCATATAAATAACACCTGTGCTTAGCATGGTTAAGAGCGGCTTCCATGCAATTTGTACGTATAATCGGAAAATATTCTGAGAGAATAAGCAAACGACAATACCAAATAGAACAATAAAATATCTAGACAGATCCAGTGACGCATCCATTAGATAGCGTTTTATATTAACAAGGTCGTCATTTCGAAGAATTCCTTGTTCTAGTATCCTGGACCAGTACTGAATATTTGATCATGTTATGAATGAGGATATAACGTCAGAGCCAACTCAACCTGGGGTGCTTTATATATTATGTATAGGTATCTATTGTGTAAACATAATAGAATATCTGTGTTAGGAAGAATAATCTAATATAACTCTCCAGCTTCAAATTATTTCAATTATTCTGGCTTTATGAATGTCTTTAACTCGTTTCAAAGCGCATTAAACCTTTATTGCAATATACGCTTACCTCATTTACGCGGAATAAAAAGAGTATGAAGACGAATTATCTGAGGAATAGGTTTTCGACGCTACGTAAAGTTAGACGTGAGTTAGCCGTCCTTGCATGGCACACTTACAGGAATGAGCTGATGGTATCTTAATACCCGCCGCTAATGGGACACGGTTCATTTAATTATGGGAATTACATTTCTTGAGAGCTTTGTACTGTTGCAAGCGTATCGAAGGAATGAGTGTGTGCTGAGTAGATCAGTACCGTTTTTTGTAAATGTAGCAATAAACCATAGCCACTGAAAAGACCTCTAATAAATGATAGTTGCAGCATGACATAAATCTACCCAACTATCTTAATAACTCTTAAATGTACCTATTTATAAATTGTACTAGAGCATGATTCGCAATACGTTTGGAAAGCGGAATACTTCATTGAAAACATCCAACCTGCTTTCTAACGCCTACGGCTATGCATTTATCTTTGGCGGAAATGTAGTGAGGGATCAACGAGTAGACTTTTAAAAGTCCTTCTATGCAATTAAAAAAGATGATCACAATCATAATACAGCACCTAAACGTAAGCATGTTAGAAGCGAACTAATATTCCGTTAATAATTATTTCTTTTAAATCTCCCAACCATTTGAAACGATCTTATCTCTAAAACCATCAGCAATAGGGTTAATTGTTGTCTCAGATACAATATACTGCGTAACGCATAATAGGCAACAGGAGGGATGCAAATTTGTTCAGTTGTCATCTCTATGTCAGTGACAGCACCAAATATTTTAGTTGTTTCGTATAGTGGCTTTGGCGTATAGTGATTTTCCGCTATCCTACATAACACCTAATGCAGCCCAAACATGATAACATAGACATATAATTTATCCATATAAAGTTAGCACAGGTTAGTTCAAAATTATGCTAGCGCGTATTATTTTGGACAATTTAACCGATGCACGCAAATCGATCACTCAAGGGTCGGCTGCATTCTTATCGACACATATTTGTTTAAGCAAAATGACAACGAATTAAGTCTAAACCGCAACAGATCAGAACAAAGCGTGTACAATATCATTATTTTGTAATTTGATATATTCAAAGGTGTTCACATATTACACCCTACTTAAAAGGTTTTTAAAGGGGACTCAAAATGTTTACTGACCCACTCACTGCAGCTAAGAATATTGAAACTATTACGATGACGCAGCAATGAGGATGACGGCAAGACTATTCATTAACTAGAGCGAGATGTTTTCATATGAGCCAGATCCACACGCGCATTCGCACGCCTTCTTGTGTGTGTTGTTCAGCATGGCTTGTGACCGTCCTATAAATTCTGGTATGATTATTCAGCTCATTGCTAACCATACTACACAATATGCATGTTTTACGGAAAATTCGAACCAATATCTTAGTTGGATGACAAGAATACTTAAATACTACTTAAAACCGTGCCAAGCTAATCTAACATCATAACTCGATTAATCCGACTCCAGACTAGTCTTAGTTTTCCATACCTGTTCCAAAATGTACATAATAGACAACACATGCTGCTGCTGCTGATGATGATGATGATGATGATGATGATGATGATGATGATGATGATGATGCTACTGCTGCTGTTGCTGCTGATGATGATGATGATGATGATGATGATGATGATGATGATGATGAAGAGTGTGGTGATAATGATGATGATGATCATCATCATTATCATGATCATGACATGGATGGTGATAAGTAGTTTAAATATTATGCTGCTTGTTTGTGCAAGTACTTCGACTTATGTTGTTTATACCTATTGGGTAAAATAAATAATGTAGAAAACGCATACATACGAAAAGCCGTGCCAATGGCTACTCGTGAGCAGCTGTTGAAACGCATACATACATGCGAAAAGCCGTGCCAATGGCTAAACTCAAGATGAAGAATCTCTTCACAGAGCAGTGTTTGCCATCGATGGAAATGCTATTTTTGAGGCATTGTAATATCTTCAGCGTAAAGAATATTAGAGAATTCTACCGCAATCTAAGTTTTGTCTGATTGTTCCGATTCTTAAAAAAGTTTTCAAAGAAAGCAGCACGAGTCCAACACAAACGCTTTTTAAAATGCACTGACACATTTTTAATTCAGCGCAATCCAATATTGTAAAGATTCCTGTAATAACTTTACATATTGCTAAGCATATTCACAAATTACTAAATCACACCCACCCTTATCATAGTAAAATCATACACACGATCAGTAAAATCCATATGGACTTGTTAAACATCTGTACTACGGACTGAAACAAACTTGAAAATCTGTACTGGACTTACCAACCATGTAACAAGGGAGAATATTGCAGTTATAAAGCATCCGTTATTGACGACCTGCTTAGTTTATCAGTTATGAACAGTATTTTCTGGGCTGTAGCTGCTCGCTGAGTTATAGTTTTTTTCAGATTAAGATGACAACTCCGGATTCATTTATCACTACATGACTTGAATAATGATTAAAGTATATTATTATTATAATCATTATTGATATTATCAACAAATGTAGCCTGTGAGTATCAACAAATGTCATAAACACACTGTGAGCATCAGGGCTTGTCAAAATTGTGTGTCTGTCACGAAAATATATCGCGAATATATAGCTGGCAAGTGCTATGAGTAAATCACAATCATATACTATGAATGTACGTCCTTAAAGCTGATACCAATCGCGATAATATAGCTTGCAAAAACATATGATGCAAGTGCTATGAGCACAATCAATACTATGAATGATCAAACGCTCCTTAGATAGCTGATAAACCAACTGCATGTGAAGTAGGCACGTTTTGTTAGCGTCCTCATGGATGGTGACATGTATGTGCAAACGACGGATGACACCGTCAATGTTGCAGTGCAAAAAACGCATGTGAAGTAGGCACGTTAAGTTTGCGTCCTCGTGGATGGTGACATGTAGTGCATACGTCAAGATGACACCGTCAATGTTGAAGTGCAAAGAATGACAATAAAGGCGTAACACAGAATTATATCACGCCAATCTGACGCAGCTCCAAGTTTGCTGAGCTGCACTTAAAGTGAATGATTCAGCAAAGCTCTATGTTTTTATTACATGTTAGGCAACCTTACGCCAAGCTGACGCAGCTAAAGCTGCATTATGTGCAATATTAGCTAGTGAGCCATATAAAGTATCGCATATACTTCATTTTGAAGGTCTATGTTTACTTATCTATCGGGAGTGCTAAGTTACTGAAGTTTGATAGAGTGAAAAATTATTTACATTGCTTCGAACATTGACTTGTTATTCAAGAAACACTACTTTTGCTATGCTGTAGTGACAATCATTCATTTCTGTCTGCATAGTTTATACTTACAACAACGCATCATAGTTGACCGCTGGTGTCGTGCTGTGTGTAACATTTCTATCTAGACAGAAATTCTTGTTTAGTTGGCTAACGTTAAGCAGCTGTGCAACGACCAATTAAAAAGGACCGCGTATTAATGATGAAATATGACATCTAATCGGGATGCATGCCGTCGGATCTTTGTTGTGTCACGTGTCGGTCGGATGTAATATTTGAAATAGATTAAAATAGAATATTGCCGTTCATTATCACGCCCTGGAGAAAGATTCAATAACTTTCAACACTATTGTATGTTAACATAACACACTACAGTATTGTTTTACCTACACAACCGGATAAAATTGTCAATTGTTGATGTGATGATCAGTGGAGCCATGGCTATGAGTACGTGCATATCTAATTATAATAACTTGTCACAACATCACCAATACTGGAGTGCAAATAAGGACAATAAAACACAATAGAGCACGAATGTCATATGCTATGCACAATGTTAATGAATTTTTGATGTTCTGTAGATTTAGCTTTGTCAAATCATCATAGTAACATCTTCCCGGATGCGTATCCATATTTTAAACCAGAGTAGAGATGATTGGCGTTTATAGCTTGTCATGCGGGAAAAGTTTACTATTGAAGTAACTTACTCATGGCTAGTGACATCCCGGCATATTTATGGACTAAATAATTCAGCCCTAAAGCAAAGCCGAGTAGAATAGGGCGGCGTGTTAAGGGCTCTAAAGCAATCGAACGACAGACGCGTGTAATCAGCTTGTATAAAACAATAGAGCGACTGACGCGTGTAATCGGATTGTGTAGAGTAATTGAGCCATGGACGCGTGTAAACACGTTGTATAGAACAATCAAGCAACGGCTTTAAGCGGTGGTGAATTAACATGTGGGATGACATCGTGTATAGAGGTAGGAAACTGAAGCTTTAAATCATTTTAAATACTTTTATTATAGCAATATTTTATAATTGATTATTTAATCATTCTAATTAATTGAGCACGACGATTTAGCATTATCTATTAAGAAATTATGTACAGCAAATACGTTAATTTGAAAATTATTAGAATATCTCTTGATTTTGAAAAGCTTTTTTATCAGGTGCACTGCACAATAAAAATGTGAACAGGTATATGTCCATGAGCATAAGTCCCTTTCAGTATGTATAATGTAGCGTGACTTAAATGGCAGTTATCAGTTGATATGGACTAAAATGTTGTATAAATGACTTTGTATGGAATAATTGGTATATGAAAGCATCTGTTGTGCACTTGTACGTACAACATGTATAGAATGAAGGAGATACAGAGGTCGAGAAACAGAAAAGAGAGAGAAGAGAAGAAGAGGAAGAGAGAGAGAGATAGAGTGACGACGAAAGAGAGATACCTAGAGCGAGAAAGCGAGAAAGCAAGAAAAAGAGAGTTAGAGAGAGGGAAATGGAGAGATAGTGAGCGAGAAAGAGGTAGAGAAAGTTGCATATCATGGTCGCGTCTAGGTTTGTTAGTAGGATGTCTAACACACTGTCACCGAATACGAGTCCATTAATAAATGCCTACGCGATGGACTGTTCGCAAAAAATGGGGACGCGTCTGAACGTCTTAGCCTGAACCACTGGAAATGAACCGCGTGATTGATTGCACATTTGGTGGCAGGTGTGGGAATCAATTCGATCGTCACTTTTAAAAAACAGTTAATATGACAAAATTACATATGTTTAGCCTGAACTTATTAATAAGGTCGTGTGTGTGTGATGCAGTTCGATAAAGCATTTACTGTATGGTAAAATGTTACAAAGGCGACACCGAAAAAATGCATGTGACAAACTGTAAGGCCAACAGGGAATATTTGCAACGCGATAAGGATGGCTGCTACACGATGGCGGCGTTATGATCTTCAAGTAATGACCCTATGAATCATTATTTGTAGTGATCTTTAAATTCGTTCCGATTTGTATCTGCTGAAGTGTTATTTATGAAGTTGGCGATTTAATACGCATTTGTATATGAGGTGTATTTAAAGCAACAGGAACGAACCATATAGGCCAACATACCTCATAACGGCATCAAACACGGCATTATAATTAAACGTATGGGGACGGAAGAAAAACTGAAATCACATTGTGAAATAATAAGATTTTAAATTCAAATCGTATTGTTAGCCTAACAATAAAAATATATATAATGATAACAAGATTTTACTTCGATCCAACCTTATCTTCGTCCCACTCATATTGGCGGGTGGGGGCTTGACACTGATCCAAGCAAGCCCACTATATCTGCATCGTGATAGTGATTCGAATATCGAACAAACAATTCATATGTCACAATAGCATAACCTAGGATTGCGTGCAACAACAAAAGACCTTGTCCCCACTTCCGCCCTAGGATGCTTATAAACTAGTGTCATAGGTTTTGACTGAAAACGGGGGAAACGTAAAATATTGCTGCTAAAGTATGATGTACAATATATGTATATATTACGTGCTATGGTAATAATATAATACTCGGTATTCGTGTTCATATTTTGCAAAAAAACTATGCAGGCAGAAGGGTTCGACTTCGTCACCCTGATGATGTTTAATTAAACTTCATTTCTCAATATTTGCTAAGTATTGTAGTGCTATCTTAACATATGATAGTCCCATATGTTACTGTCACTGAGCAATATTTTTTCTGGATCTAAATTGGCTGAAGCACAAATAGTCCTTACGTTTAGACGCAGATTGTTGGAATACCAAACGTTACAAATACTTGATATAAAATCGTGTTCTGAATGCCACAATATTATAATGCTATGTTATATAATGCAAAAAGGCGCTGCAAGTATCAGTGGACGATACTGACATCAGAGCCTTGTCATGTAAATGGGTTTGCATATGACATGCTAGGTCCGAAAGCTGATATAACAAACAGAATATGCTCATGCGACGGTACAATAGGTGCTCAATTGTATTTGTCCCTGACCACAAAGATGGCAAAAATTGTGATTTCGACATCCAGGTGATTGGACTCAACAGAAGAGTATATATGGCTGTTGCTACGCGGGAATAAATGAACTTCAAGAAGACTGAATTAACCACTGCGCTCCCTCGTCGTTAACCTTTATATCTATATGTGATGGTGTGTCATTGTTACAACAGTGGCGCGCATTATTATTCAGGAGCATTCCGGTACAAATTGCTTTCCCTTTAACAATCAATTATTGCCTGCATGCTTGCTATGCCAGTCCAGCAGCCACATCAACGACAGTCTATGGACCATTTCCTTGCAACTATAAACCCCAATATTAAGTAAATAGGTTCTGCACGAATGGACATATTCTTTGTGATGCAGTACTTCCCAGAGTGGGCAATAGCACGTTTGTGCTTTACCTCAATGGAACATCATACGGAAATTGTCGGGCAAAATATTTCCAATTATCTTTTTGATAAGCTTTATCTTTTATTTAGGGACTAATGCAGAGGCAATGGTTGGATGAAATATCAGGTAGTCGATGTCCGTGGACGAGTATGTACGCTAAACAGTCATTCTATGGATTTTGTTACGTCACAAATGTGGGGTGTGTGGCTCAGTCCGGATGTAATTGGCTGCATTTTACTCCAATAGATAACCAGGCGATTACCTACCATAAGCAAGTTTATTTGCATTTGAAATTTCTTAAGCAATCAAAAGCAAAGCATCATTGCAAATTCGAAAGATGAATAGAGCATTGTGGGGATTTTTTTTCTGTTGATCTGTTCAAGTCTAGCATACGAGCAGGCAAAATGCACCTTCGAAAAACAGTTTGCAATTTCATGCACCGAACGAACCTACGTCAATTACATCAATTAACGCTGCAAAGTGGCAAAAATCAGAAAATGGTCAACTGTTGCAAACTAGCGTCGAATATATCTACAAAATATATATCTACACACAATACACCTTCAGTTTTGCGGGGCGCGTTGGAATCCAAATAACTGTTCCCATCCGCAAAGAATCTCTATTGCTTAATATCCCTATTATTGGCTGCATCACATTAACTTAGGCGTACAAACAAGACTTCCACAGCCCCACACAGGTATTCTGTGTTGCTTGAATAGTCATCTGTTGCAAGTCAATCATATTCTCTATGTGAGTAAGACCACTGGCGATAGTAATGTCTATCGACCTAAGATATACGCTGGAGATGCAATATGCAGAAAGCTCGCTCTTTTCTGCTGATTACACCGCAAGCTAACATCACCTCGTTGACAGAGTCACCATTGTACCGTGGCCTGCTAGACTCACTTGAAATGTAACTTTTCTTATATCTACCTTTACCAAATCTATTGATAAGTAATTATTATATATGGAAAGAGACAAACGTTAGTTGAGTTGCATTTAAAATGGTTTTTCAGTATTCTTATTGGTATTGACGTAGTAGTTGGACATTAACCTGTTGCCTCGACAAAGTTGCTCAGATGGGACAGACACATGTCTAAAGTGTCGATTACAGTATGGCTACTGGACCAAATATTCTCTGGGATCCCTCAGTCAGAGGTTTACAGGGTAGATATGTAAATGTTGGAAAGTCTAGTGTTCCATGTTATCGATGTAGTGCTCCATGCAATAGCTGTGTTACATTGCAATATTGTACACCTCGCCAAAGCATGCAGAAATACCCGAGATTGGGCTCGCCCCCTCAGTCCCTCCATCGGTAACCATCCTCCCTCAAGCACTTACCACCACCACTAACCACCCAAATGCACCGAAATATTTCTTCTAAGACTCAGCGCTTATCTCAGGGGCGCAGATGATCGGCCATAACAAAGATGCCAGAAGTAAACAAAATACAGCAGCATTTGGTATTTGGTTTGATGAGGGTCGATTCGGTAGTTTTCTAGACGTCCCAATTCTATGCCACATTAATACCATGAGTCATCGCAAAACAAATGTTTAGGCGCTTGTGTGACGTTCATTATTGTTTGTGCTCTGCAACCTGTAGTTCTGCTGATAGGAGGATACACAACGCTGCGGTCTATGGGTATCACAGGTAATTATATCATATCGTGATCGAAATTGTGACTCTTTGTCATACTGCTTTATCAACATCCAGTCATCAAACATTGGTTGTGCACGGTATCTGTAAGTGGATCATTCATTGTCTCATTCAATTCACTCAAAGATGATGTACTTCTTTCAAATAAGCCTTTCTTAATATTAAAGAAATGATCTAAATCATAAAACTATTCGGACACAAACCCTACTAACACCTAAATATTAAAACTAAGCGCTTACTTGACGCTGTCAAAGTAAAAGGCAGGCTATTTACTATCACGTCCTTTACCAATATATATTACTTGGGACAATTTTGCATCTCCAACATCTGCAAATGTTGCTTAGTGAAATGACTGAAGCGGCAATATATTTTCGCTCTGCACTCCTCAGCAGGGAAGGACGGTGACGAAATATATAAACATATTATGCAAAACAAAGTTGGCTCTATTTGTCTTCCGATTAGTTCCGCGTCTTGTTTATCTCATGCGACATTGCTGCAATCCGTTTTGATTGTGATGTTTAACTCCTGCTATCAACATTGCGAGCAATTATTTTCTTCTCTACTTTATTTAAAACATTACATTGTCATGTTTACGACGAGAAACCTACAATAGGCAAATATTGATACAATAGGTTTCAGAACGAAATGAAATTTTTTGATCATTTCTAACCAATTCAAACTCCAAAGTGATTGAATGTTGATGGATAATTACCGTAATCTGAATGATGTAATACAAACACGCATCCGTTGTCATCTCATTTTAATGTCTCTAGTAACCCATTCTATAAGGAATGGGGCGATAATTAAAAGAAAATTATTCGCAGTAGTTAAATAAATAACCAGAACAGCCAACAGTATTAAAGAACCGATCATATTTCTAGCAGTTTTGCAAAATGCATCTGCATGGCTATAATTATTACCATTACACAGACTACCAATAACAATCTATCGTATTATATTTGAGATACTTAAAATCGTCTGCTGACCTTATTTGCGACGCTGTTCCATAATTGAATGACTATATGCTCAAAATGAAATCGTTATTGCCATTTTACGCATGCACGAATGGTGACGAAGCAATAGGAACTCTTATTAATCGTCCTGATGAAGCAGATCGCTGTTATCAAGGAGTTTTTAATGTCGAGGAGGAATTCTTTTTATATACAATCGTAGTCAACGATAATTCTTCACTAAGCCTTAGTCAAGCCAAACTGACGAAATAGCTTTTCAAATGATCATTAGTTGTAGATTATAATTTACAAGGGGGTCTTTTTCCAACCAATTATGAAATACATGTGCCTGAGTTGTATATACAGGTAAATGTACTTACATAGATGGCATATATCATGATATTTTACACAGAGAATCGCAAAACTGCTTAATGTAAGACAATTGGCCGTCAGTTGCTTCTGGTCATTCCAGCTTAAGACGCATGTAGGTGTCATTATTCGAAGATGCAATAATCCATTCAGCAGATGCCAATATATTTGGTCAGGATCAATGACTCGTCCAAAGATATCCATGAAATTATGTTTTTATCTGGAATACCCCTCTGCTATAGGTGGTTAGCATGCCTTAGCGCGAACCATGCGCTATTAATATGCCGTAAACATATCACTGAGACACGCATACGAGCTGTCATGAGCATTCATGTTCGACTGTTGGATAGCCTTGCTAGCTCCGGTAGAATGGTTGCCTCTTTTCTATGGAACGAAAGCAACGCTGCTGTTAATGAGAGCAGAGGCAGCCTCTTACAAGCCATCTTAAGCAATAATGAAGTGCATTCATGCTAACCATGGTTTGTAAGCAGTTTTGTAGTAGCTTTTTAAGTTAATGTAATCAGATGACATAGTTGGTTTATATATCTGATATGATCATCATTTTGTATTGTTGGGTTTTGGCGAACACTAGCATTATGGTTTGTGCATATTCATGCGCCCAAATCCATTGCATTTCGTGTTTAAATATTATTTTGCATTCTGGAATCCCAGCCGGCACAATCCTACTACCATAGCATTGTGGTATAACTATACCGAATAGAAAACAATACTTCATCGACAACTAGGATGAGCTTATCTCTCACATTTCCCCACCTGGATTGTGCTGGATTACAGATGTGGATTACCAGCCATTGTGACGTTTGACATTTGAACGTGTGCTTCATGTGTTATGTTCTGCAAAAAGACTAGTCCTGATTGAAAACCAATATAAAAACACTCTTCAAACATATAAATGTATAGATATATATACGAAGGTATCCCCGGTGGCTAAATGGGATTTATTATAGATCACAAGGTTGCCATAAATTGTGATTTGCTCTCTAGATGATTTGACTCTGCAAAGAAGAACTACAGGACAGAAGAACTACAAGACCACTGATTCAATCCCTGAACATCCGTCTCGCCAATGTATGCATATGAATGAGCTGACGTGTCATCCTTACGACATAGGTGCTCATTGATCTTCAGTAGCATTGCTTTACCTCTAACATTTAATCATCGGTTCTATGCACGCTCATATACGACGCCACGAAAATCCAGCGACCGAGTCAACGACGGCCTACAGACCATTTATTTGCACTTACCAGCCACAGTTGTAAGAATATATGCACTGCACAAATGATATCAGATGCTTACATCGTGATCTAGCAATAACCAACGCTAACAGTGACATCCATATCATCAAATGTCACAATCGCAAACCGGACTAATGTGAGCATTGCCGCAGCTGGGTGGGCACGTAGGCTGCATTCAATTCGCATGCGATTATTTGGAAAACTATTTATAGCACATCGCTCTAGCCGTGTTGCACCTGCATCCCAATTCACGTAATTGGCTTAAGGATCCATCCTAGGAACACTGATATTCCCGCTCTACGCGTCGTCGCTTGATCGCGGTACACAATCTGCTGACATCAATTTTCTGCCATATGCTGATGACACCAAGCTTTATTTAAGCTGCTATCCCAAACACCTCCAATGCACACTTGAGAAAATGCGATTATGCATAGTAACGATTCAAACATCAATGCGTCAACATCGTCTACAAATAAATGAGGAATATCTGGTCATTTCGTCAAGACATTTTTCAAACATGTTCACATCAAAAATCTTATGTTTCCATAAACTTACAATTAACCTATCACGTGCAGCCCGAATCATCGGTGTAATGCCTAACTCGTTTGAATCGCAGGTCAAGGCCATATGCAAACGTTCATGCATGCAGGTCGTCAATATATGAAAGCAAAGAATTTTCATGACCGAACGTCATTGGAGCAAAACAACCATGCATTTATATCATAAGAAATGGATTTTTGCAACACTCTTCTGTTTGACGCCCCTGCATTCCATGCAAAACTAATAACTAGGCACCCCGCCCCTTTTTCGCCGAACAATTCGAGGCGAATGCATGCACAAAGCACATTGCGTTTTAGGCCACTCGTATTTTTCTTTCATAGAAAATTTACCAAATGTTTATTTCCTGCAAATTCATCAGTGTAATTTATTGCGAACTGCTTTTGTTAAAATGTATTGGCACTGTCTGCCGGAATATAGTTACCATCCCGCATCAATAAACCAAGCTAAATTTACATATACAGAATGAATCATATACGATTAAATATACCAGAAATTTTGAAACGAATCGAGCGATGACCCTTGTATCATGAGCCATAAAGATACGCTAATGGTATTACAGGTGTCCATGTAGCCAGCGCTTGTAACGGACTATTATTAATATCGATACCAATGATTCACATTAAATTTACGAGTATTCTGATTACAAGGTTTTTCCTGGAACCATCATTATATGTGTCCATGTTCTGATTTTATATAAGTTTGCTGCCTTGACATTAAAACGTGAGGATACGCCATAATTGATTCTTATGGACATTAGCGAATTGCACTCCTTCGAGCAGTACAGGCTAAAGGCAAAGAACGTAGGCTGCTTGTTTTTTCCGCATCAGCTGGCCAAATAGATGCCTAATAACGAATGCACTAGACTTAGAGGGGGAAATATCTTTAATTGAAAAAGCAGAAATTATATCAATGTATCACTAGATGCCTATGATCAGTACACAATTGCGTCAGAGTTGTCTTTAACCTTCAAGTCAAATAAATGTTATACATATGAGATTTCTTTGTGATAGAGCAGATGGGGTTGCACTATTGTAGGTTTTATACTTCAATCATAATGTCCATTACACTAGCAAATTGAAGAAATTACCAAGCTCTTAAAGTTGTTTTTGTGGGCTGTTGACAACCATGGGGTTCGGTGTTCCGTCGGATTTATCGAGAATGTAAATCTTTTGAAACAAATACACAGAAGTTTTCATCCAGTTATCATAAATAATAAGCCATGTCCTTATCAAGTATACGTTTTGTAAGAGCGAGCTCATTGTATGCGCTGTCCTTGCGAAACATTAACATTGAGCGATCAAAAACATACACGGTGGATGTATATCCATAGAAATATCGCATGTTACAAATGGTAATGTTGGTATTTCTATATTGTTAACGACTCTGAAATGTAAAGATTTTACTATTATGAAGACATAAATGGTTAACCACATGGCAGTCTGATAATACGCGTGCGAGACATTTGTTATTCTACATTAATATGCCATCTTAAGCCTGTGATTCGACCTGGTCATTTAGGAAATTAAATTAGTGGTAAAGGCGCGTTGAGCTTCCAGTGTGTTAAAATTGCAGCATAGATTAAGTGCTATGACAAATTTTCTTTCCATTGATTATTGTGGGCGGTGTAACGAAATATGTACGTAGTGTTTATTTTTCGTTAAGCACTAATGCCTAAATACATCTCCACACTAATTCGATTACTAGGTTTTCCGCTACATATATTCCAGCCAATGATGCAAAGCTGGGCAGCCTGTCGTAAAGCTAGTGCAAATTGACGAAGAGGTCGTACACATGATAATAACATCGACTTTAACTATTGTACACTTATAGATACCTCTGTGCATCAAGGATATCTTCTTAGTATATCGGCTTTTTGTTGCAGCAAAAACGCATGCATAAATAGCTGCTCAGCTGCTATCTTAAACACTGTGGTGGCAAAGCACACACGGCGGTCAATCGTGTATCTAAAAACATCATTGAGATAATGGCAAATGGCCCATGCAATTGGTCACTGTATCCAACCAGCCACAGTGATTATAAAGAGTGTGTTACAATTGTGACGTAAGTAAGGTTAAAGTAGTCAGTGGAACACGGTATGCAAATACTAGATACCTGGTGTGTACGTCTGACTAGCCGCTGCAAATTATTTTCAGAATTAAACATACAAGTCAGGATACTGGAGTGCGCCTGGTAGTGCCAGAGCAGAATTCATTTTGATGTTATCTGGTAAATGCAACCAGCAGCTGATATAACCTTTAATCTTGTTACCCTCTATAATTGAACTTACCAGTTAGACTGTCCGAGTGCGCTATCGGTGGAACTTAGCATAATACCCACTACAGAACACATTCAGCCAGAATGTACCGATCTGTATCACAAAACACTAAACAATCCATTCCTTGACACAGCTGTAACTGAATTTAGTCTTAAGCACGCACCAAACTTCCGCGACAATAGTACTTGTGCCTGCCCCCCAGTGATTCGACAATGTTCTCCCGTACGGACAATGTTTATTAATTGTCGTTCTTCTCTCAGCGCACGGTCATCCTGAAATCCACTGGTTCCTTGCTTGTGTCATTGTCAACAGTCCATCCCTACGTACGTAAATGGTGCTGATGGCTCCAAGCGCTCTTTAGGCAGGCTGGCTATCTGCTGCTCCTCTTCAGGTCGACGTAATCTTCTACACTTAACACAGGCTCTCACTAACCCGCCTATGACTCTGTAGCCATTCACCACTAAATATGCATTGGATCTCACTTCATTCAGAGTCTGGTCTCTACCCTGGTGTTGGACCTTTTGGAGAAAGTGCCTCAAAATAGTTTTGGTTACATGGTTGCTTCTTGGGAGGATCACATTATTTTTCACATCAGCAGGGAGTTTAGATTTGCCTCCCACACGAAGTCAACCTTTTGCGTCGCTGAATGGGTTCAGATCATGGATTGTGCTTTAACTACACAACAACCTGTCGTTGGTCAACAACTTGAGCTCTTCAGGGAATGCTTCCTTTTGGACCATCTTTAGAACTAATGTTTCAGTATCCTTCCATTTCAGAATATCGGAAATTTTATGCATTTTCCCTTTGATCAGCCTTCTGAGCCGTGTCAGCAAATACTACTGCTCTGACTTCGGGGTCTTTAGCTTGAAGCCCTGTATTCATTTCTTGGAACTCTAGTTGTACTTTCCATAGGAACTTAGGTCCATCAAACCATCTTGTAGTGGATATCTCTGCTGGGCCGAGGCCTCTGGAAGTATAGTCTGTAGGGTTTTCATCAGTAGCCTCATATTTCCACTGATCCCGAGTGGTTCTCTCCCGAATCAGTTGAACTCTGTTGGCGACAAATGTATGGAATCTTCGTGCCGCATTGTTGATGTAGCCCAGTACTACCATGGAGTCAGTCCAGAAAAACTCTCGTATATTTTCATACTCCAGCTCCTTTCTAAGCAGGCTACTAACTTTCGCTGATACAACTGCGGCCGTAAGCTCCAGCCTGGTTATGCTTACTACTTGAATAGGTGTAACTCTAGACTTGGCAAATACGAGACAGCAGTGGACATTTCCTTCCTGATTGATCAGTCGTAGGAACTGGCGTCTGAGAAGTGGTGCAGCTCTGCCTCAATTACCTGACCAAAGCCCAGTGGATGATAGCATCTGGAAATCTTGAGTTGTTCTAACAGCTTAAATGCTCCCATTGTGGTTTCAGGTTTGAAGTATTGGATCGTCCCAACTCATTCCGCTACAGCACATCTCCTGAAAAACTCCTCTGCCAATTAAGACCACGGGGGCCACAAATCCTAGTGGGTCATATAGCCTTGGAAGTGCAAGAACTCTAGCCACAAGTCCGTGTCGACTTATCTTTTTACGAGCATTTTGTGACAGCGTTTGGTCGGTTTACATCAAGATTGCTCAGTTCCCGATGATTAATCGGTACCCCGATTTTGTAAAATTGGATACGGGAATCCAGCGCCTGTTGAGAATGGCAGCGGGCGAGTGAAACTTGAGAATGGAAGGGAATCGAGCGCCTGTGGAGAGTGGCAGCGGGAATCGAGTGCCGTGAATTGCGGGAATCGAGCAGCTGGGAATCGGGAGCGCCTGTGGAGAATGGCAGCGGGAATCGAGCGCCTGTGGAGAATGGCATCGGGAAACGAAAACGGCATCACGAATCACTGGGGGGCAGGCAAAGTAAGAACGCTTTGCCACAACTTCACTAGTTTGAGCGGACATTACTTGTAACCTTTCCTGCCTTGTCATTCTATTTACCACATACCGGCAAAGACAACGACAGTCACCTTTTATAGCACGCCAAACCGCGACAGTACTCAAAGAAGTTACATTCTGCTTGCACTGAAATGACAGGTGCAACTTTTCCGAAAGGGCGGCTTGAAGCTCTAGATATATTTGACATGTAATATATGTCATTATCCGCCATTACCCCAGACCGATGTCCCTCACATTCCGACGTTTATAGCGGTAGCTTCTTTAAAAAGCAATACTTGTCAAAATCATACACAGTTAATTAGTTCCATTAACTTAACATTTTTGTGATCAGAGGTCTACAGACAGGCTTGCATATTTAGACCGAAAAATGCACACAAAATTTTGAAATCCGTCAATCACAATTGTACTATCGATAAGAGCAGCGCCAAACAAAGTCAGTCATCGAGTAGACAAACCGATAGTTACCTCCTAGGTGTTTATATAACGGTTTTTAGCGTCCCCAATTTCCCGAGTCTATACAATTGATGCTATGGCGTGTGTTTCCAATGCATAGATTGATGCCGATAACAGTCCTTTAAACGAATTATATTAGACAGTTCATGATTGAAACACGCGTAAGTTTCTATTTTAGGGTATTTGCCGTCTAAGGGGACCAACTTAAGGTGTCACGTTTGCCCTCAATAAAATAGATGGCCGCGTGGCACAGTTTATGGTGTTCAGAGGTGACAAAAGCATATATGTCCTAAATTCATCAATTGCTACGAGTAATGTTATTACCATGTTTAACGTAGTCCCTATGGTCGTGGGCCAAAGATGAGGCTGGTAAACGAGTTTAAACGGGCCATCGCAAACATCCGCTATTGCAAAAATTTAACTGCTATTGTACACATGAAAATCTGGGTTCTATAGCATAGTAACCACGCATTTATAACACTTTACCACGTACGTTTGGTGCCCTTAGCAATCATATATTTTGTCCGTCATTGCAAATGTTGTTCATCCCTATTGTCGTGTCAATGGAGGATAATCTTCCTCAATGCTTATTACTTATGGTAACATTGAGGTAACATATATCATTGCCGATATGGCCAGAAAGGGGTAAATGTTGTATTTTCATATTCCATGTTTATGTGACGCATGGGTCGTCTCATCAGATTTTGCCAATGGAGATGATTCCATAAGATTTATATTCTTCACAATTTTACCCTCCAGTGACTAAATGTAAGGACACAAAGTTTCGCTACAATGTAAACGCACAACTATAATAATGTGATATGGCACATGACACGTACTCCGCGGATACTTTGCAGCCAATGTACTAGTTTCAACATAAAATAATGCACATAATGGTGCTATACCTAACATAGGCTATCGCACTTTTAACATTATCGATTGGCATCTGGTAGTGTAGTGTAGCGAAACGAAATATTTCTAGCCAAAGATCGTCCCAAACGCGCGTTTTTACGTTATGATATACGGCAGAAGTTAAGTGCGCGCAAATGTTCCCCACTGCTAACCTTACAACGCATGAATAACACTCCAGTTCCCTGATCATACTGTGTTTAGTTTGGAATAAGCGGAAAGCTGCGAACTAGTCACGTTTGACTGTAATGCCGTGTGGCTGAATGCTAGGTATCTTGTTCGGCCAGACGTTCTTAAGTATGATAAATAATGAATGTTATCTTCTTAATTAAACCGTCGAACGCGATAGGATAGCCCGTGCACAACTTAGTGTTTACAACTTACATTGCAGATATGATTTCAGTGAATGCTTCATCTCTGCAGTAATCTGTGCAGGTTGTTTACCACGCCATATCCAGCACCCAGCAACGTCCATTACACGGCAAATGTTATCGAAATGATATGGGTGAAACCAGATGCCATCCGGGATGCCGTGTGAAAGTATATTCAAGCGCTTTTTCAATCGCGCATTCACACTGGCGACAAATTGTTTCAGTTGAACAATCGCAAAGACTTGCTTACTTTTTTTGGTGTGTTGTGCATTCGCACGTCGAAATATCATTTGTAGTTTTTCAAAATGCCAATTATACTGATATTATAGAGCAAACCGTACCAGGATAAGACACCTCCTTACGAATAGCCACACATTCACACACTGATTACACGGCCCTTTTCATGCATCATCTGCTGACTGGAACCGCCTTGAGTTAACGTTCAAGGTAACTCGAAACAGCATTTAAATACTAAAGCTATATAAATGGGGCAACTTTGCTGTAAACGTCTATGGAGAAGTTCAAAGTTTCTACATTCTGTCGCTGTATCGGCTTCTTTTGCACACTGTAGGTTTGGTACATAACTTATGATCTCCAATAGTTTTCTGCTAAGAAGCGATTTATTCTGCGATTCAGAAAAACGAATCGGTCGTCCAAATTTTAGCTTTCTCGGCAGCATTCACCCTGTAAATACACGGAAGAGAGGCCAACTGCCCTTTTTACCCAGCAAAGAATATTCAGAATACGTGCATGCGCTATCTGGTCCTTACTAGATGCAGTCTAATGGATTAGCGAATTTACTGCGCTGGCTGTATCGCACATTTCTCAACATTGCACCCAGCAAATAATATTTTGAATAGCTGCGTGCGCTATCTAGTCCATACGAGTTGCGGTTAGTTTAAACAACAAATGCAATAGAAATTAAAATTTTCCTGCAATTTTTCCTAGCCAGAAGCCTCCAAGCTCTGCCTAATATATACGTCTGCGTCTGGCAAACACTCTCTCTGAACCTCTCGAGGCGATGGACCTATCAAATACAGGGTCCATTATAATTGTTAAATGATATTAACCGAAAAGGGATTTGACAATGCAGTCAACGTGTCCACTGCCTCGTATAACTCAACGGATGTATGTATGGACTGCAGTGTCATCATTACTTTAGTTCATATAAATGTTTAGTACCTTCTTATACTCGTGGAATCATGTACCGCAATACCCAACGTAAAATGCATGCATACGTGTTATCATAAAATGCAATTAATTGGGAATGTTGCATTAGAAGGCTTTATGTTTCCGCTTTGTCAGTCCTAATCCGTTAGTATTTGAAGCTAGATCAGGTACTCTCGCATACGAAATATTTTTCCGTGCTCGTATAAGTTTTTACACATTTTGGAGTACCTATTCTGATTAACTATCGTGGTGTAGATCCCGGCGGGGTCGAATAGACAGATTGAGTGTCTAGTACCCGATCTAAAATATCATCGTAGCTCGATGGGGATTGGGAGAGCGATTAATATCGTTATGTTCGTTTTGCTGTCTTAGGACTGCGTCAGCAAGCTTACTATCAGACTTTGGTTTGGTACATCCTCGCGATATGACTGCAGGTATCTGCATTAGCAAGGCGGCTGGGATTATTTATTTTGCCATTTGATTGTTTTGTAACCCTCTCTATCCTTTGAGTTTACAAAGTAAACGACTTACAAACCATGGATGCATAAGAGGCTTGAAACTGGATGTTGGTAATGGAATGGGCATACTCAGTGGAAATGCGTAAATCCACCTAATATTTTTAGGACATAAGTCTTGACAATTGGGGTGTTTCACTATTCAGTGTAGTCAATATAAGGAATAAATTTTTTAAATTTATAATGATTTTATTATCAGTGCATCGCCTATTACGTTGAACAGCCAGTAGCACTTATTCAACCAATCCAATCATTTGCTATTATCAGTCACTCAGCGATCCAAATCACTGATATTCTCATTTGTACGATTGGGCGTCTTCATCAGTTCTGCCGGGCCGGCATTGTTCCTCCAAAGGAATCACTTCATTGTTCTTTCACTATCAATTATTTTAGGTACCATTTATTTAATCATTGCATTCTGCAGCTTGTATTGTATACATTTACAGTGCCCTATTCTGAACATGATGGACAAATGTACGCACCGCTGGCAAATATGAATATAAATATATTCAAATTGTGTGTGCGCTGAAAACAAGCGGTAATGGATCAATTTGCATTCGGTTACACGGCAACGTAACCAATAATTGGGTAGGAACCTATCGAAGAAAGTGTCACAAAATACCTTAAATTATCACATCCAGCCACAATTCGATTTCGCCTTTAGCATTTAAGTAAGCAATGATTGATGCAAATGTCAAGGACCAGCATTCTGCTATAGGTATTAGAGCAGCAAAGATGGGGTTTTAAGCTTATGTTTAGTTGGCTATGACTAAATTCGATTTTCAATGCGCCCATATCACTCTCTACCTCAGCTGATCTGCAAACGGTAGCTAGCCAAACGGACGTTATTCATGTCAATTTCAAACCGCTAGCGGTTTAAGAGAGCTGTTAAGGCATTGCACCTGTCTCCATACTTTAGCGTCATGATGTATCGATCTTGTGAGATAAGGCCCTTATTGTGTCTTTTCCGTTGGCATGCATCTGCACTGCCCGGAATACATTAATAAATGTGCGCAACACTAACGGCGGAAGGTAGCTGCTGGGGCGGAAATCGTGAGACATGTGGGATGTAGATTACTTCTTAACGGAACACTATGGGACGAAGAATCTTGTTATATTAGTAACAGTCTAATAATCCACCATCACCTGAATCCCATTGGTAAAGCACAGGACGCTAGCATGTGCACATAACTGCAACGAAACTGCTTCACGTCTTGTATTTGACTAATGACCAACCATTTCAAAATGATATCGACCCGGACTGGTAAGTACCATCACGTTTGTTTGTTGTCATATTATACGTGTCATCACATAAATCTATTTGCTGACTGCCATTAGCAATCACCGATTTCTCCCTCTGTTGCAAATCAAGTACTTTCATTGCCGCATCTTTAAAAGGTAGCTCTATCGACAATACCTTGTAGCTGGAATAATCTCATATCTGCTGCGCATACTTTCATGTAAAGCTTTAATATGAGGCACGGTTCGACTCATTAGTTCTTGAGAGTAGAGGTAGTTCCACTAGGCGTATTTGCTATGCGAAGATAGGTTCGCATTGCTAATCGGTTCATTCTAGATCGATGACACTATAATTGTCTCCTAAATAATTGACAATTGTACCCAAACTGGATAACTTCAACAGCGTCACAGTGTATGGATATAGAATATCAGTAGTTTCGTTAAAATATACTGGAAAGAGGCAAAATGAAATAACACTGTTAAGTAGCGGCCAATGTGGATGTAAAAACCCTGAAACAATTCACATAGCGCATGTATTATAGGTTACGAAACGTTTGAAATAATCGATTATTGATATATAAGTTTTGTGGCACGCAGACTTTCCAGTGAAAGATTAACCCTAATGCGCTGTATCGAGTCGTGATCGAAGGCGTTATCAATGAGCACATAACGCCAATGATATTAAACCTTTAAAAACATAACTTACATACAAATTCCCTTGTCATTCCGCGTTATATTTTTCGTGACCTGATAACTGTCAAATGAAGATCAAGGCTTTTAGGGAGGGGATATAGGAAGTGCGTTTAGATAATTTGCCGAGACCGATTTGCTCTCTATCTGAACTTAAAATGTTGGGTGTGATACCAGCTCCATGTCTGACCTGTGCCTGCAGTTTAGTTTCTCTGAGTTGCTGGTAATGACTTGCGAATGGCGCACGTGAACAAAAACGAATAGTATTCTGTGCGCTTGCACATTCCCTTCAGCATTCTTTCTTATTATTTGCTGTTTTCGTTTATGGCCGCCCGGCTAAGTCTAATCCTCATTGTGTCCATGTATCGCCGACAGAGGATCTTGTTTTGTCCATCATTGTGGCGGTAGATCAAGGCGCTATCTCATCTTTAAAACTAGATGTCGTTTTGGCCTCGCTGGATCCGCTGCCGTAGATGAGTTATTCCACTGCAGCTCATGCATGATTGATATTCAGGGCATTTGCGTATAATCAAACAGGCGCGGCTGATACAATGCATTAAACCGTCTTTGACAGGAAGCACAGTTAACCAAGCCATTACGCACGTATGCATATTTATGCGTCTACTTATCTTGCAAGGCCTATTATATTACCTAGCAATCTGTTCGAAAATTGTTGTGATGGTGAAGCCTTGTCAGAGGCCATTTGTGGATTCCTGTCAGTAGAACCGGGCGGGTGATAGTTACCGGTTACGACCAGCGTCTTCTACTTAACAAAATCTATCTGAGCGAATTTTCATCAAAAGATCAAGGGGAATATTTAATCATTTCTAACCGGATTGCTGTTGATAATAGCAAAATGCAAATAGCCTCGTCGTACTGAGATGGACTATATTTCGAAGTAAACGGACTTCAGATGTGAACTGTGATGACATCAAGATCATCCAAGTAATAGTTGAGGTCTTTTGCTTCAGATAACTTGACCGTACACTTGCTTGCATCCGCAGCGTCTGTGTACACAGCAGAACATATCATTGTTTATGTATGACATCACGATGTGAGTCCGCATCAAACCTTTTCCTTTGATTGAGCCGCTTTAATGCTATAGCAAATATCAACTCCCTTCGTAATCAACTTGTTTATTCCCAGTACAAGAGCAACAGACATTGTTGCATTTGCGAAGAGTCTTACATCTGCTTCGCCCGGTTGCATGCGATATATCTTGACCTAAGTTCAAATACTTAATTTTCTTACTTTAAGTTCCTTTAATTTTAACTTCTTCCTAATACGATAAGAGTTAATGATACTTTGTAAGCACTCTTTGTTTCGCTGTAAATATACACCGCTAACTGAATATGAGCTATCATGCTGCTGCAAAGATCAAAGCGCAGTTTCCGTATTATGATATGTAGCAAATGTGAGCTGGCTGGATGACACCTACTCTAGCACTGTCCGTATTGTTTCAGAACCAGAGGAATTTATAGCGGGTATATTTGCCTTCATAATCCTAAAGCCATCCATCTTCTGTCTCGTTTCTTGGAGACAGCTCAGGTCGATTCATCTCTGCTTCATTGTCTCTACAACTTCACTTGCTTTCCACCGCATCGTAACCACATCGAGTTAGTCAACACGGAAGGTTTTTGGGCTTTCACTGGATTTGCCGCTAGGGCACGACCCTGCAGCTCCAAGCCGCCGGTCTGCAAAGCTAACGGGTGCTCCATGGTTGCATGCACCGACTGAATAAAATATTTGACCTCCCCCATTCCCATATGAATCAGGTTGTGTGCTCCACCGTTTGAATCACCACCGTAGCAGTGATGATGGTAATGATGACGATGATGATGGCAATGATGAAAGTGATGATGATGATGATGATGATGATGATGATGATGATGATGATGATGATGATGATGATGATGATGATATTGCATCTGCATTACCCTATAAGGCGTTCGGATATTGGCTTGCGCCATTTGAGTGGGTGGCTGTTATAATGGCAGTGTTAATGTTCAACTGTTAGTTTGAGGATTTATACAAACATGTGCCACAGAAGAACGTGAAAGTTGCAACGATCAGGCATAGATTAGGCCTAGTTGTCGCATGTGGTATTCATCTGGCGACTAAATTTGCAAGTGTAACAGGTCACACAAACATTTGGAATCGAAGATTTAAATCTAATTTGCATCATATGCCAAACATTGTCCGACAACCAAGGACATAACCTCACCACGCAGATTGTATACCACATGATAATTATTGAATATTGCATCATCCAGCTGCTTTGAATGTCACTGTAGCTAGTTCAAATGCTTTGAGTGGTATGATATTGTCATCAATGTTGCGAACGGCACTTGTTATGGCGCACATGAAATAGACTTCCATTTTGCGACTGATGTTTGCAAAACGTTAATGACATTGATATATACCAATGTTCGACTTACGCCAATATCCAACTCAGTAGACAATGGCAGCACGGCAATATCAGGTTTACGTGTTAAGGGATGATGATGTTTCTGGCTGATGCTGAGCCCTATGGAGCAATCCGGTTGTTTGGTTTGCCTACTTTTATTGAATATATATCCGGTTAGTAGTTTTACAGGTAGTGATAAAAGATCTCGTCGGCTGGCGAACCACTATGCTTAGTAAAGTGTTATATTCTCAGAGTTAACATTGATCAGCATACACCACCAATGTAAATGATAATAGACTGCATCTTTGAACCAGTTTGATTTTATTCTCCCTAAGGCGAGCAAGGCAAGCCTAATGCCAAAATGTAAGTTACATCACCGTTTATAGTTAAAGCATTATCTTACATAAGTATCCGTTGCTCGGCGTAAATGACAGCGTAAATGATATCAGACTGCACCTATGTGCAAGTAAATGCAGTATCATCGTAACGTACATTCTATATATAACTTGTACCAATATCATTGCGTCATGCAATACTTGATTGATACGTAGATAGCGATAAACACCGAGGACAGCCCACTTCGTCAAAACGTGACGCGTTAGACATTGGCTGATGATGAGGCAGATATATAACAAACGGTCTTCGTAACAAGAATCATATAGAGTCAAAATACTGTCAAGACGCAGTAGGCACGTATTGTATTAAATAATTGACTAACTTTAAATTTGCATGTTTTATTACAGAGCCGACCTCCGCTCCATTGCTTATACTTAAAAATGTCACAAACATATGTGTCAGCAGGGGGACTGTTGTTCCTTGTAAAATGAGATGCATATACAGGTGTTTTGTCATTAAACTAAGCCGTCAAGATTTTTCAGGCTGACTAATCTAGTGTTGTTACGCAATGTAAACGTTAACACCTTTACCCAGGACAATATTTTATAATATACTTTATGCAACACACGATTAGTTAAATATATTAAAGAACATGCCATTTAGGCCCTCGGTGGTTGCAGCAGTTCAGCCATTGAAACCGTGCTGGGATGAAACAAGCATGACAAATTGCATTATACAATCGATAGGTTACATGCCCCTGGTATAAGTGTAGTGTTTTAACAGTGTCCGCTTCACAGCGGAAGACAAATATATTGCAGTACTGTTGTGGCTATTTTCTCTTGATGGCTATGTGTAGTTGTAGGAACAAGTCAACGACGTTGTAGGGGGCGAAATATAAACTTCTCTTTATTCAGTTTAAGGTTTTCTTGATAACTGCCGAAAGGTGTGCCTGAAGACTATTGTAGGAGGAGATACCAGGAGATTTCTGCTTGCTTGAGGGCTTGCTCGGGACTGTCTAAGTTGGCAGGCAGCCACTGTGTAGTTAGGGTTGAGGCTTAAAGCCTTTAATTAGTTGACCAATGAGGGCACGCGTAGCGCGTTCCTCATGGTATGAAGTTTGTAGGGTGTTAAGGAGGTAGGGCTTTCAGGTTTTCTCTGCAGCCGCATATTTTAGATAAATGATCCACGACAGTACAGCGTGTGACAAAGCTTTCAGACAGCGGAATATAGCATGAGGCGGATGTGTAGTATACCACGCGCAGGTTCACGCTTTATATGGCATGGATGGTCTATATCAATGTTCCCGATGTCATAAGAAGATACCTCACTGGTAACTTACAGTAACTAATGAAAGTCTCGTCATCGTCAGGTCCTTCATGTTATGTCTCTAAGTCAAATGGATATATATGTGTACTATGACGTAACGTCGCTGTCGTTTTAACACTGTGTAGTCGAAAGTCACCTATTACGCAATAATGGTATTGGAATCCATGTACATAACGAAGATTTACTTTTTGCAGTATCACAATACACATTGTTGCTTATTGCTCCATTCTCAATTTATAGCTACAATAACTACATTCTATAGTGTACGCAATTGCAGCATTAATGCCGATTGTCTGCAGAGTTTGACGTCACACAATAACTTTTTCACAAGGGATGCGTATTATGTTCCCTCCTGCTATAACGCAACTGTCAATCAGCATTATCTATTGCGAACCGAGGCGTATTTATAGCAAAGCTTGATGTGGTACTACACGAAACTGCTTGAACCTTTCTGAATGTTGTTGGCTAAGTAACGAAGGCAATGCAAACAAGACACTTCCGCTCGGTTTTTACAACCTGTCACCATATCTGCATTCGTTTATTCCAATTATTGCGAACGCTGCCATACAATCATCGTTGACACATGGACAAATATATTGGCGCCTTTAGTTCAGCATCCATTTGAGTAATTATGGGGCGCATACTTGAGATGCCACGCATACATATTTCATCCCCCAAAAATGCGCGACAAGGCTCAATGATCAAGTCAAAATGCAGTCTAAAATCGGTTAGATGCTAAAATGTGCTAAGGAATGAAAATGTGTTGGTGCTTTTTATCCATTGATGATTACGTCATAGTGGATATCTTCCGCGCGAAATGAGTAATTTTCTTGCTGGGCTATTTCTTATACCTTTGTGTAAGCAAAGGGTGACGCCGACCGACCTAAATAACTCATAACCCAATTGATAGCCGACATGCTCACAGTGATTGCACTTATAGGTTTATATGAGCAAATCAAATCAGCATAAATGGAATAATCAAAACAGAACACGGTATATATATACTTCCCCATCATAGGAAGATGATTAGCATGCGAAATATGCCCTTAAGCCAGCTTCGTCTCGAACTCGGTGTAACAACTTGAGAAGAGCATATCAAGCCAAACCATGATGGTAAGATGCTTCCATTTAAGGTAAGCACGAATGGGCGTTACCATAGAACAGCTGTTTTGTGTAGACTCAAATATGACTGATATACGAGCAAAACGTCAATGTTCAAATGTCTGATGCTGGGTGGACAACATTCTTATATTCCAAAGTGATACAACTGCGGACATCAACTGCAAGAGAAGGAATGTTAATATGGTCATTAAGGAAAAAAATCATATACTCAACCTTCGTACAAATGCAGATTACAGTTAAATATACCACAGGCACGATGGGTTATATGTTCTTTGGACCAATTATCTGCAGGGTTTCTTGATAAAATATACAAATTGTACCTCAGTCTACAATGAATTGATTCGGATTCAAAGAGTAAAATATTTCACTCAGCGAATAACATTACAAACTTCATGTGTAGGAACCGTTTGTCTGCTATTAAACCATGCTCTGGGCCAAAATAAAACCTTCCTCAATGTGATGCGATTAGCAGGTAATTTGCAAAATAACTTAACTAACACTTCGCTGCTGTCTGCGATGCACAATATTTAGCATAAAGTATGTATATTAATAGATCGTTATACCTGGTATCACCGGTCAAGGTACCCGAGATCTTTTTTTCCCTCGTTTTACATCGTAACAATGATTAGCACGTGTATCCATCCTGATGATGACAATATCTTGGTTCAACCTTACACAAAAAGGTACTTGTGTGATTCCGAATAATGTACCATATTGTTTCAGTGCAAGAATGTGTAAAATATTAGCACAAATATTAATATTCCTGGTCGGAGAATTGAAACGACATTTGCTGCTCTGCTAGGATGTATTTTCGCATTGCTTTTCTGCAATAATTGCATTTGTATAACCCTGCAGACCATCAAATTAGCAACAATAGCATAAACAAAATTGCAGCTTTTAGTATTTGCTCAACCGGTTCTAAAACTAATTTCCAAACATATATGGAAAACATATCTACGTTTGTTTGGAAGTAAAGCATGGACAAGCATTCTGCGTCCAGTGGCGATATCGTACTGCAAACTAAATATTAATATAAACATGATCCTCGCAAATTTCTACTCTGGTAATTGTAGCGATAATGAAAGGCATAATTAAGCAATGTCCCTTGGTTATCTATGATATATGGTTCCATTATATCTTCGTATAACCTGCCTATTTCCTGGATTATGTTGATATGAAGACCATGCACGCATACATACGGTATCCTTAAACGCGCCTGAATGATGATTTCAAAACGATAAGCCTTCTTTGGTGCACCTGTCTACAGATCGCTTCTGCGTTAATTTACTAAAGACAATGGCATACACGCTCATTTGCCGCGGTTTACCTCGCCATAAAAGATGCGTGTTTGAAATATGTACTACTTTTGATGGATAATAGTCACTTGACGAGGGTTAGATCGGGTTATTGAAAGATGATCAAGAATTTATGCAGGCGCATTGAGGCATCTTTTTACAAGTAAATGTTGAACCTTAAGCCAAGTATCTGTTTATATGATAAGTCTGCATATCAGTTACGGTAGTTTACTTGATGATAAGGAAGAAGATTAATCCATCTATGTATTTCCTTACTTGTCAAACTTGATGTACATATTGTTGTGCACCTTTTGTGGCATTCTTTGGAATAAACAAGAAGACTCAAAGCCTATTTGTCTGAAAATCGAAAAAACAGTCTGAATCTATTGATGCTTAAATTGGGGATTGGTCGGGGTGGGTTGTGGACTGAACATTGACTAAAATACATCTGAAGTGCAGTTCGTTCTGCCCGTCCTTTCCTTATTATATTTACGACGTCAACCACGATAAGATTCGGATAAAATGTTTCAGATATTAACGTATGGATGGTTGATTATTTCAAGTCCTCAGATAAACTGGAAACCTTTTGCGTTCATCTACCTGATGAGAGCTTCAATGACAACGTGTGCCAGGTTCATTGTGGCATAATAAGCCGCGTTGCTTATGCTCACTCTGACAGGCTTGATTGCAATGCTAAAAAGTCGAACCTAATAAGCAAGTTATAGATAGTGAATAGTCGATGTAATGGGTGTAAAGACCCGTCGTATTTCAATTCAATTAATCACCAAAATCGGGTTAATGATTGTTAAAGCCACATCGTGATGATTCATTGACAAGGTGCATTCGGCTTCCGCCCTTTGTAAGCCAATGTCACAATTCCGAATTCTATCTCTGGCAGTTGATCAGAAGTTCTAGTCCTCAGTACCACGACCTGTCACTACAGATATTGCTGCTAGCCTTGCAACCGAAATGTAAAACTTAATTTGATCACTATGACTTATAGTGAATGTTATCAGGACAGTGACATTGACATTTATCACTGACACACCCACATCGGTCGTTGGTTCCATTAGTGAAATATTTTTTTTTCAGATGCAAAGAAGATGTTCGTGTTGTGATGATCAAACATGTTTTCCTAATTTGCATACATAGATTCACTTCGTTATTTGAACAGGAAATGCATTAACGAATTAGGCCTAAAATAGTGTGCAATATTGATAATTTCAAACCCACACGACCGCTTAAACAGTAATCACGTTCATCTTTCACTAACGATTCTATAACCATCTATGACCATCCCCATTCAAATAGAGTTGTAATTATCACGCAATGATCAGTAGAACTGATTTGTCATTTAGTGTTGTTTCACGTAGCCTAAATGGCATGTGAAAACAAAAAACAAAACGTTAATCAGCAAATGCTTCTATCACGGTTGCCTCATCAATACAAGTACTAGTTATTGCGTCGAGATACCTTCCCTCTTTGCCATTGAGTCAACAAGAAATCCATTTGAGTATATTAATCCAATAATTGTTTTCCGTATTGCATTGTCTCATAATAGCAGACGATGTCTGTTTTCAAATAATTTATTAAGCCCTTATTGCAGGTAGGAAATATAATATTGTCTTGGAAAGCTTTTGTAACTCGTCGTCCAATGTTTCATTATTGCAGGCTATTTATTCTGCACATCGATACATGCGTAAACATCGACATGCAGGCCAACACTGGGTCTATATGTAAATCCCCTGTATATTCAATTCCTTGCATACATCCGTTTAAAGCCGTGTATATACATATATTCTATAACAGGGAAAATTATTTGAATCTAATAATTCATTGATTTTTCACCGAATATTGTGAATTGAAAACACCAGTTACATATTTTGTATCGAACCATACAAAGTATAAGCAGACTCTTTGTAGCTGTCGATAGCTGTCATAAATTTTTTTCTAATCCTCATATGCAAGATACAGCATTGAACGCGATTGTAGTGCTGCCAATGGCACATTGCTTTAAAGGTTTTCATCCAGCCTCTTTAACGATGACGGTCCAAGCACATTTCGTTGGGTTGCCAGTCCTTCGAAATGACACATTATTGACCTTTTTCTCCAGTTATTACATTACTACGTCTAGAAAATGATGCGCTCAAGTAGGGCGCTTGGAACATGATATTCGTTGTTCTCACTTAATGGTGCTTTCTTTTCGCCATTTCCATGACAAGGCTTGCGAGCAGGTCATGAGACTCCGGACAAAGCTCGTCATTCTGCAAAATATGCTGTATATATGACTCATTCTGTGTCACAGTCATACACAATAACATATCGATCAATGGATTGCGAGCCGTTTGTTTCAGGGGCAAAGAACTGTAATCTGAATATTTGTTGCCATATGATTATATTGATACTTATTGTCATTTAAATTTGTGTTATTTGAATAAACTGATACTTGATGTGATTGGAACATACATATATTTGTTGTAATTCGAATATACTGACACAAATTGCCGTCTGTATATATTGACACTAGTTGCCATTTAAATATGCTGATACTTGATGCCATTTGAACACAATGACACTTGTTGACATTTAAATAGGCTGTTACCTGATACCATTGGAGCATACTGACACTATTTGCCGTGTAAATATACTGATACTTGATGCCTTTTGGATATACTGACACTTGTAGCACTTTGAGTATGCAGACATTTGCTGCCATGTTAATGAGCTTATACTTGCTGCGCAATACAGGGCATCAACACATATCTGCCATGTTGCTATGCTATGCTCCAGCTATTCTTACAAATATAAGCCCATGCACAATGACTCTACATAGAAAGCAAGCAATGGCTAGTTAGAGCGACCGAACCCATCATTCACATGGAAAACAAATGCCTATAAAACTGATGTCAATGCTTTGGGCGTTATGCAAAGCATATTTAGCCGTTAAACAGAAACATCACCTACAGCAAATAACTGTTTGATAAAGCACCTATACCGTGTAATGACCAGTTACATGGTTCCGCTTAACTGCCAGTCTGATGATACGCCTAACACCGACATTCATGTATGTACTTAAATGGTTCAGGAGACGCTTTTCCAAGATAATACTGCACTTCAAAGCACAATATTGTTGTAAACACGGTCAACGGGGTATTTGAGCTAAGTAAGTATTAGTGATGTTATCAAAGACGCATCAATTATTTAAGCGATGGCATAGGATCGTCAATGAATAGCAATCGATAGAAGGAAGTGATTAGCTATGCATGAAATGCAAGGAGCTTGATCAATTGGCAGAGCTTAGAACTGGAATTGATTTAGCTGAATGCAGTCGCATGATACTTGCATTCTTGTTATGATGGCTGACTGACAAGCAATACAAATTTCCCCGCTTCAGTTTATAACTGATATATGAAGGGGAACATTAACGTTTGCCATGTACATTTCATGAATATATTGCTTAGCTTGAGAGCAATCGACCACCAAAAATGAAAGCCAATAGCATTTCAACCCTTAAAATGAAAAGTAATACGTTTATTCAAATACTAGTCTGGTGGCTCTGCTCTACAGATTTAATCAGATGAGAGATATTGGGGTATCACTGGGTTGAACTGCACGAATCTTGTATACATGAATGCCAACGGGCAGCTCTGCTTCCTATACTGACCATCTATTGCCGTCAGACCTTCCGATGTTGTCTTTATTAGCCAATTCTTAACCTCTACTAATAGCCAATTAGCTAAAATTATTGGACGCCATATTAGCGTTGCAATCTTCGAAGCAGATACGGACAATAAACAGGTCGATGAATGTCTAAATAGGTTATATACAATTCACTGTTTATATTGTCGAATTGTTATGAATAACAACTCGATCATGTCATCCAATTCCATCGATGTTCCTTGTGTTGAACAGGTACTAGATTGTTGGCAATAACTGGGGCTCTCTTATTAGATTCCATCGAGTAGACAACGCGAGGTTATGAGTAAATTTTAAGGCTGCGTGTGATTGAAACCGGGAAATAATATTGGCGGGGAATGTTAACTGTTACTACTGTGGTTGAAGCGCCTCTTTGCAGAGTCATTTTTGTAAAACACTGTTTGTACCACTGGGTAACGGGACCAGCGGAAGGCTCAACGTGATACCGTCAGTAAAATAGCATTAAGGCTTACAACGACCTTATGTAAGATCATTTTGCTTTCCTTGCTGAGAGGATAGCCTATGGTGTGTAATTTCAGAAGATTGTTAGGGCTAAATGCTTGACGTAGCGACAAAGATAAATAACACCACATATGTGCGAGTGGATGATTTGCATGGAACATTGTTGACAAGTAAAAGATATGATATCATCATTAATATTCCGTCCACGCTAAGATGCTCTTAATGTCGTTTTGCCTTCTATGTTTTTAATCGCAGAGACGGCCATAGCTTCCTGCAATGACGTCAATAAATATTCTACTCGCGGCGCATCTATGTTGACTTATTGTATATATTTGATTAATATTTGAATGTTAAAGAAGCCCCTTGCTACTCCATGCACGTTATGCAATTTTACATTATCAGATAAAGCTGATATTCTAATGGCATTGAGCGACACCATTGTAACTACCCTGCCCATTTTCAATTTGTTTACTTGTCTTTCCTCATTTTTCTTGCATTTACCTCCTTTATAGATTACACGATATGTGGCTAGGGCCGATATTACAGTGCTTTGACATTGCCTAGACTACGCCCGAACGTTTTGTGAATAGACGCAAATGTAACTAATAAATCCAATTTTTCGACCCTTCAATGTTGGCATATTCGTTTCGGATGTGCTTACAGTTAAATATATTAATCTTTTAAATCAAAGGCTCTCCAGCCAAATCGGTTAGCCTTCTGTAAATGATAATTATCATACAAAATGTGAAGAAGAATTAATTAACATCCATGATCATACATTTAGCTGTTAATTTTCGTAACATATACTTAGCAGGGCTAGAGTAACGTCACTCGTGACCACTAACGGCAAATAACGTGTTAGGAAAAGTATTAGTGCTTTTAGTGAGGCATAGCAAATAATATCAATTTGTGAGGTGATCCTTATATGTTGTAAAATATGTGTATTAAAGAAGTTGCACAGGGCAAAGCTAATTTACCATAAAATTACTTTTTAAGTAAGGCTTTGAAATTGTTTTACACTTGTACAAGGTTACCATTTATCAAAACCTTACCAAACATATCGGCAATATGTCAGTGACGTTGGTGCAAAAAGTCATCCATTTTATTATTTGGGAAAAAGCCGAAACCGCAGTGTACCGTGGCGCTGTCTGGGGCAAACATATGAATGAAAGTCGGGTGGTCAATAACGCAATTGGTGAACGTTATTGCAAGCATAAATTAGAAACGATCTTGGGTATGTAGATGTTTCTGCGAGAGAATTATGAGGGTATCCACTAGCTTGCTCTGTCCATACAATGTACTAATTGCTTTACAATCTCTGCGTTTTAATCAACGATTTCTGCAGAACATATCATAGGCAGGTGAAGTAAGTCTTGTAATTAGACCAAAGCATATACAGACCATTATTGCCAGTAAATTATCATCAGCTGCTATAAAATATTATACACAGTTTTTTCATCGGATTCGTATTCTTGAAACACATGCAATCATTTGTCAAAACAGGTTCCGCTGAGATGTGGACAACGTTCCTCTAGTAAATTGCAAGTTGTATTTGTAGTACAAATTTGGGCTATAACCGAAAAGATATTCGCGGAAATGCGCTGTAAAATATAGAATTTTGACCACTTGTTAATGCTTTAGCTCAGGGGTGGTACATGATTGACAGTAGTCTGCCAACCCATGTGCCGTCATCACGGCTACATTTATCAGTGGTTATCCACAGATAGTGTATACAAGATGCGCTAGGTGTAAAATTTGTTCGTCACCAACGGCACCGTAATATATGTTACAGCATACCACCGAAACAACACATAAAGGATGAGGGTACGAATAGTACATATTGGTAATTGTTTTCTTGTCTACAAGCCGATATGTTTGTATAGATATATCGGCAATTACCGTGTAGTTGAGACGAAGGGTTTACTGACTTTCGAGCAACAAACGAAGAAGTATATCTCAGCTAGCAGATTGGGTAACGTTCATTCTAACATACCATGATTAATGATTCTATTCTACTTAACAGATGGTTTAATCATTTGTCGATTGCGATACCTGGCGTGGACCTGTCATCAAACAGCAGCAGCTTGGGATCCTGCTAGAATGCACACTCAGTCATTTTAAGTTTTGTTTAATTGCACAGTGTCCTACTAAATCTATTAATATCTGCAATTTGCAAATTACAGCCGCTTGGTATATGTGTGCGTGTGAGTTATTGGCTGCAAGCACCAAGCTAATGAAATATCTGAATGGTATCCACAATCATGTGCAGATTAGTTGGGGAATCACAGCAGATATGAACATACTCCGACCATAGTAGTCACTGTACATAACAGAGTGGAATTGGTAGGACTACATGATTAAGGCGTAGATAGATGGCATGATAGCAACCATGTACACTCATTACTTGCTGGTAATCTAATAGGCAGCACTTCGTGATACTATGTAAAACACATGTGCCTATTGTGTAGTATTTGAGTTTGTTGGAAGCCGCACCACTACCCATTAACTCACGGATGGCGGTCACTTAAGCTCAAAGGCTAATACAGAGTTTGTTTAACCCCCAAACGTATGATCTTGCCTTTTATCTATGAGAAACGGCGCTTACTGCGTTCATTAAATCGCCAAAAGCACGATGCCCATGACATTTCTGAGCCACGGTCGTTTGTTTCATTATCTTATGTATTTAATCAGACTGATTTATGTGACGCATGGCATGATATTTATTATGTGCTTTCATTAAGTGAAGTATCTGCAACATCAAAGCACCAAAATGTGTGGTTTTACCTTACCTACAATCCTTATCTTTGCGTCGTTGATCATCCGTAGTCTTGCACGAAATTGGCGCTTATCCACCATACGCTCATAAATAGCCTGGCGCTGAATTCATTGTGTAACTCCATTGGCATCATAACTCATCGCTATCACAAAAGCGTTTTGTTGATTTATTGTGAGCGGGTATAGGGTCTCGACGATAAACGATCTCAGGTGTGAAATCTTTGTTTATTTTATACTGTAATCAAAAAGATTGCAAATGTGTGCAATGGTATAAAAGGCAAAGTCTATAGATATATCCCCCGTGTTTTAGCCCCTTGTGATATCATTACTCATCCCTATTGTTATGGCTCTGCGCCGATATAATTTACGGGGGTTCAGCTCCTCATAGATACATGTATCTAGATGGGAAATATTTTCTGATTTAATACCCTAATAAGAACTTCAAAAATGGCTGGTAATGCAACACTACAGTTTACAGCAAAGTCTACTATAACTCCGACTACAGCCAATGGTAACAATAGACCTAGAACACACGTCACATATAAACATACTACGCTCTCTAGGTTTGGTAGACATGAACAACATGTATTTGTCCCTTTCCGGGGTGGCTTGACCAGGAGTACTAAATCTGAAAGAAATGTCAAGCCTGGATGACCTTTTGCTATTATAGACAGCATCGCATCACATTACTTTTGGTGCCTTTCGGCTTAGATAATTTGGTTCTGATATTCAGCAATATGCCTAAACAAAGCCCTATAATAGTAAACTAGCCATTAATATAATGCATCATGCATACTTATGCACCAATCATGCGTCAGCCTTATCTGTAGGATAGAATATTCTAAAATATGGGTCGTTTCTGGGGGGGGGGGGGGGGGGGGGTTCAGGGCTACTAGATGTGCGTGACGATTGTTCAGGGACTACTACTTGATCTGCGTGACTTTACAGCTCTGAGTTGCTTGTCTGAAATGCTACACGCTACATATTGTACAATTGTAACCGCGCGTGCAGTATATCCGGGCATTAAATACACATTCTCTCCTATATGCACGCTGATAACTTTCTATAACATTCCATATACGAGGAAAAATAGACAATAAAAGGTATCATCCCCGACTATTTTATTTTTTCATCAATGTTTGTGACAAGCAGGGAGAACAATAAAATATAATATAAAGTATTGGTCACAAATGCGATATTGTAAACATACATTTAAGACGTGGGTGCATGCTCCTAATTAGTCACTTATATCTCGTCTAAATAGACAATATATCACCGACTTTGATAACATTTCGAATGTTTAACACTGCGACGTAAACATACATTTCGTGGTGCTATTCCAGTCTATACATAACATTTCGAATGTTACACTGGCTCCTTGCTATTCCAGACATGTTGCTCAATCAACTTTAACAAAAACAGCAGATATTCTGTTGTTCAATTATGACAAAATATAAAATATTTACTTTGAATAGCAATTGTTTCTAGCTGCAAACCAATAGAGGGCACAGACAAAATGCTAAACGACGTTCGGGTTTTTATTCTGCGACTTTTAATCTATTGTACTTGCATTACCTATTTTCTGGCACAAATCCTCTCTCTGAATGTACTATATCCCCTTTATAGATAATGAGCAATATGTATGTGGCTATATACTGCATAAGTCACAAGGTAGCTGATGAATCCATCTCTGCGACCCTTCATCGTTGATATATTGTTTCCAAGTCTCATACAATCGATTTAAAGATGTCATAAGTCATCGACTCGTGGGCTTAATCGGTAAATATTATGTCACATAATGATTAACAATTAATGTTTAGAAAATGCCATTCACAGCGCTGGTCTAAATGCTACATGGCGGACCATCGAAAAATACTACTTCCTGCTTGATAATATTCATAAACGTTAGAAAACTGTTTTTAAATTGCTTAAGGGTTGTGCCGCAATCACTTAGGTAAACGACTTGACGCACTGGAACGCAATAAAGTAACCTACAAAAATTGATAACTTTTATCATAATTGTGCGTACCACAGGACTAATGTCCGAAGCATCAAAGACCTATCAGACATCCTTGAGTTACATCTGACTGGCGTTGACACATAAATAATATGAATAAGGGTAAATAATAAATTATAAAGGGAAACTTTATTTGGCTTAAATGTGATATATGTTGAAACAAAAAACCTCTTTCTATGCTTATAAGGCACAATTGCAGCGTTTGCACGATGATATATAGCTCGGTGCTTCAGTTTACGAATAACTACGAGAAACGTCTGTTTGGATCTCAGCACTTATAAATCAATTGACGAAACGTTTGTTTATCCATTTCACATATGTACACGAAGCAGATGCAGAAAAGGCCACAATACTTCACGAAGTGACGAAATAGCCCTCCATTAAACAAGTCAAAGCTCTTCTTATAGTCTTAAAAGGTAGGCAGAATTTCGGAAACGACTTTGAATATCAGAACATGTGGCAGCTTGCTTATGTGGGGTTTGGTAGGTAGCGAATGGACGTAAAAACGAAACTCGCTAGCGCACACGATTAAGACGATTAACGTGCCGATATGTGCGTATGAAGCATGAGTGCTTCTAATGAATCGACGTTATCGTATTCAGCCGACGCCTATCAACAGAATTGGCTCTCTAAGAAGTGCGAAATGCGGAGTAAAAAACGCCTAATGAACCTAATTATGCATTTGAAAGAGAACATTATCCGTTTAATCAGTTAATGCGACCCCATATAGAAATATATTTAGTAGTGTTAGTGTTAAAGCAATTTCCATCTACAGTATTTCGACGATGTTCGCGTCTGCGTAAATACATATCTTTCAAACGTAAAGTAATCCGTTTTAGCGTGACTGTTTGCACTTACTGAAACATGAGCGGTTGAAAACATTGGAACGTACAAGCCAAGTTTATTATAAATACGGAGCTCAATGACTAACACCATTTGGAACAATCACCCACGTATCGCGAGACATTAGTCGCCATTTATGACCCAGACAGATAAGGGACAATATAATATAATTAATCAGTGTCTGCACTTATAAAGGGATAGTGAAAATATTTCTTCAGCTGTAAACGTTTTGGAAACATATTGCTAAGGAGACTTTTGTTTGAAGGTTACAACACAGCGCCTCTAACGTCGGATAAGCTATGCACGTGATTCGCAAGTATAAAAGATTATTAATTTTAACATGGCATCTGTTGGGAAAACGTAATGGCTTATTACCGATATTAACGAGCGTGATATGTTGTTGTAGACTAGTCATGAGGTCAACTACAATCTATCTTGAATCTCCTACTCTCAACATGTAATAACGCAAATTCTCGGAAGCCACGCCGCCGAGTGTTGTTTCCGCTCTGTGCAATACAATACACTGAGTTACTGTAGAAATAAGAATATCTATTTATAAACGCATAATGCTGTTATGTATGTGCGGCAAAGCTGTCCTGCTTCATAAAACGAATAATGTTAAACCAGGCTTTATCGTTAAGGACATTTCTGCTAATACATGCAGTGTCATGCTGCAAGCGGGTCGTCGCATACAATTGACAAAGTATGCAGCAGAGGAAGAATTTTATCGATATTGTTTTACCACTAAAAGAAGCGTTATGGGGTTGTCGTTTTGGTACAACACAAATGGGGATATACAATTCAAGAGTTGTAACTGCATACAACGGAGACAATGCAAGAGTCAACGAGAAACCGCTTATAAAAGCTTGGTTCCTGTGATATGATTTTCTAACACTTATGTCTTGGATTTCTTACCGCTGGTATTCCAGTGCTCCTAATTACCACATGCTTGCTTTTACTACACCAACCATATCAATATATACGTTTCGCAGCAGTTTAATGGGAACGTCTATTTACGTGAGCATGTTTTCCCGATGACTCCACAAGGCACGAACTGCTGCACTTTCTAAATGTTCATTTGTAAATCAGATTGACAATGGGCATTTAACAAGATTGTTAAAGCTTCCAAAAGAACCCTAGTTTATGTTATGATTAATGCTTGAATGCTTGCAGACCGTTCAGTCATTAAACCGCCTGTGGAACCATATCCCTATACCTTATAAAAGCTTTCTGCTATCATGCGTCCCTGCCACATATTTCCAACAGTATATAAAATGTAGGATTTGCTGATACTTAAATGACGTCACGACACAAATACCTCATGTTAAGTTTTATTATAGCGGCTGAATATATACTGGTAAATACGTTATATCGTTTGCATTCGTAGAAAAACTAACACCGCACCAGGATGACACACCTTGCCATATAACTATATTATATATATAAACATATATATATATATATATATATATATATATATATATATATATATATATATATATATATATATATATATATATATATATATATATATATATATATATATATATATATATAAATATATATATCTTGAATTTGCCATATAACTATATATATATATATAAACATATTCTATATATCTATATATATATATATCTATATATATATATATATATATATATATATATATATGTATATATATATATATATATATATATATATATATATATATATATATATCTCTATATATCTCTATATATATATATATATAGATATATCTCTCTATATATATATATATATATATATATATATATATATATATATATATCTCTCTACTAACCTTTGTTAAAGAACACTGCGTGACCAGAACATTACGCTAACGGTCACGATGTAATTCCCGTAGCCATGAAAGGGTTGATATGTCGGTATATATTTAGCTAGCTAGCGGCAGTAGCCCAAAATGCACACATTCGCCGAAAAACTGTTATCGTGTTTGTCAGTTTAGGCGAGTAACAGAGTTGTCAGTGATTTATTCTGGTGGTGAAGGGAGGTGTAGTGCGATCCCTAGACTTGAAAACAGGTGCGCAGGGTGACTTCCTTTCGATCTCAATAGTAGCCTCATCGTAGCAATTTATTCAGCAGTTAAACGACGATAAATTAAGTCCGTTGTCTGTTATTTGATCATATAATAACCTCGTAACTAGCACCGCGATGCAACATAAAAGATAACTGCTAAGCCTACTTTTACTGCGACTTTGGATATTGGTATGTTGCTTCAGATACAATTACGTCCCATCGGCACCATTAACATATATCGTTACAGACATCGGGTTTGATATGCACTATGTCAATATCTCACGCCTTATGCAAATAAACTTAATGCAAAGCAGGCAATGCATCCAGCAACAATACATGATGACGTTAGTGACATCCCATTACACAGCTGCTCCATGGCTATGCAATAGTTCCGTTAAGCAGTTATTTCAGGGAACAATTATCAGCCATATGCAGACATCGACGAAAAGAAATTGTGCACCAAGCGCAGTATATTTATTAAATGGAGAGTCATTAACCATAGCGCGTCGGCCCTTACGCAGGCATCCCCGACCAAGTCATCCAAGTGTATCAAAACAGATGGCATTGTATGACAAGCCCCGATGACAGGTATCTTCCCATTCAAGACCAATTTAATGGAAGCGTGAAGTTATATTACGAATTTGAGAGGACGCTTATCTACTTCTCTGTCGTCTGTTCACCATAACCATTGTCCTTACGTGCCGGAATATAGCGCCATGTATCACTGTCGACAACAGACTGTAGACATCCATGCATCTATCCCATTAATCATAACATATTTCACACAAAGTACCATGTGGCATATCTCGATTGCAAACATAATATCACCGAAGGCAGTTTGCTAGGGATTAAGCAATCGTGCTCACATATATGTATGAAAAACAATAGCTTCACATCCGGCAAACGGTCATCATTTCAGGTCAATGAATGTCAGCTGTCTTGGAATAGCTGGAAAATAGTCTCAGGCAATACCTCCCTCATATATCTGAGTAAAATACTCGCTTGCTCCCACAGATACAATATTCTGTGTTAATAATTCTCATAAAAGCAGTTGACCTAAAATTAGCCTGCTGGCGATCATAACGGCAATGGTTTAACCTCGTTTAATATGGCATTACGCTGGCATTAATATGCTGATGTAATTTACTGCCGGAGGTGTTAATCCACGAATAACGCGAAAGTGCTGTTATGTGGATATATTCTGACAACATATAGCATAATTGACCGGTGAGGGTGTCTTTGATTGCGCAGATTGCTGAATATGTACAGCAGTATTGTAGACGCCGCTTATTGACAAATATGACCGACTTGTTTTCCAATGCCGTGTAACTCACTAGAGGCACAGGCGATGCCAACCGGACTCTATCAGGCAATCAATGCACCCGGGTTATAGCAGTACATGTACAGTATCTACGGATTGTTCAACAGTCTGAGTCGCCTCATTTGTACCTCAATAAACCTCCATTATGCGTCTCTGACTGATGTGGCACCAATTGACCCACACCAACAAGGGTCTGGGGTGGGCCTATAAGCACGGCTACTTGCCTGAGAACCTATAGTCGCGGGGACAAGCAATGAAAACACATCGCAAACCCGCTAGTCGTAATTATACGGTAACCGCATATGCACACATTGCAATATCCTTTAAGTCTGATTAGTACTGTACGATATTGAGGGAATATTAGCAAATCTGTCGTATCTACTATGCTTGAAGTGAAAATTATCATTAGCAAGTTGTAAATTTTTCTACTTTTCGGGAATGATTAAGAACTTACTTTAATCATCTGTTGATAGCAGTGGCAGTATTGGAGATCATACCAATAGTTAAAATTATAAGGACATTGATAAGGTCTTTCTGCTCGTCATAATCTACCGCGTGTGCCTAAGGTAACGATTGTATGATATTCTGTTCTTTCTTTTTTGCTTGTTCTCTAATTAAGTTGACCCTAGCAAATGTACTATCAATATTCATTAATTGCCATATTAAATGTCATTTTTAACTAGCATAACTAATTATTGCGTCGTCACGTTCGTTATGTCAACAAGCAGGCACGATAAAGGGTTTTTGTTGATCCATTTTGAGAACTCTGAGGGCGCTAAAACGGTCAGCTTGTGAAGTCCCCAGACATTATGGATATTTTCCATAACAGCTATTTGGTAGCTCTACTTTGCTTGTGAATATGACCGTCTTCTTTTGTGTGACAATCTTTATGATGGTGCAGCAAGAATTACCCGACTGAAACCATAACAAAATAATATCGGGTGCATACTAAACGTACAACCATGTGAAGAATATTTCGGTCGGAAGCGTTATGATGTGGCTTTGTAGCCTTTCCTCGCAATTCTTAAAAAAAGGTTATTGCTCTAAATATTATCCAAGTGAAACGTAACGCAATACTAAACTGAGCTATAAGAGCCCTGATAGTTAGGCTACACACCCCAGGTGTGCCATGCGCTGTGCTGGATCGTCGGCAACGCAGCTATGAGCATCTTGTCTGTGATTGAGAATGAAAAGCTTCGCTGGCTATACCTTTCAATAGATATGCTCATTGCAGGAATGTTCGGTGGTGCATATCATATGACACACAGCGTGAGGACATGTGGTACATATCATTGGATGCATAATGCGTTTGTGTTGACGCATAATAGAACAATACATAGTACATATCAGGTGACGCATAACGTCATCCACGTGGGGCCAATGGAGCATATCTACGCACGAGAGTTTGTTGTGGATTGCCTCATGGTACATGGCTCAAATTATCCAAACTCTGATTTGGTAAAGGATAAGCGTGTTCAACTCTGTACTTGGATTATGTTGTTTCACAATGACCCATAAATCATGCTGTTTTGTTGTCATACCAGAAAGTCTTCTCTGGCTCCATAACGGTGCAAGGAGTAACATTTTGAAAGTACCATGATACCATTAACGGCTGATATTCGCACACGTCTTTATAGTTGAATGCTTGTGCTTTATTGCCGAACAGAAATGAGGATTACTGCCATAGCACACACAAAGGCGCCGTGACAGAACCCTATATAATCCTTGTGGTAGTACTTTACGTCGTGAGTAACTTTGGCGCTGTCTCGTCTAACGAGACAATGCCATCAATAGCCTCACGGAATCATCTTCTCTGAGTGAGTTATTTAGCACCATACGCATTGGTGATATTTATGTCATTTGCTGCTTAACCTCACAGGCTATTACTTTATCAACCTTCTGATATCTTAATGAGGGGTTTATTTGTCTGATAAGCCACAGTTAGTTGCGTAGCGCTTATCATACCAGTTCAATTTATTATATGTGGTATATGTTTTCCCGGAGAGGCACATATTGAGAAAGCAGCGGAAACATCAATTAGTAAAGAAAGCTACATGGATTTATCAGCCTCCATAGGATATATAAATCACTTTCGAAAGGGACTGACGATAGTTAATGGCCAAACTAACCAAATAAGCCTAGTCAATATGCCTGTTAAATTTGCGGCTGCATCTGTAATGGCCATGTAAACCTCATGTTATAGATATGTTATCGAAACGATTTATTAAAGTACATATACATAATGCATCGTGAGATAGAGTACTCGTCCTTATATGTGTGTGATAGTATAAATATTGCCGAATTTTAACGCGATTTCCGCAGTATTGGAAGTATTAATTAGTTCAATTACATAAACCGCATTGACCCAAAAAGACTGTGAGACAAATATATTTGTCCGAGATGCTGTGATGCAGGTCAGTGACGTTGAATGAAATATTGGTCTTGGTTTATTATAAAACAACTACCCCAAGCGGATCCCTGGATCAGCAGCGTCCGAACTAGTATTACAGAATATACATGCGCTTATGTCTGCCAAATAGATGCTGGTCAATGTATAATTGTTTATATCCCTACATTCCAGGTGAGCCAGTTTCTTGCCGAAGCGAATACCAACACGCCTAATGATCAACATTGGTCTCACAAATAAAACCAAAATCAATGGCAGGAGTGGCCTCATTATAGCACACGCGTTTTCAATGCTGAACTAAGTCAATACAGGAGAGCAAACTCTGAGTGATTGACTTAGAAATCCGTGTTCCAATTCCATTTACCTAATCCGCCAGTGTCAAATGACTCGAGGAAGGATGCCTATAGCAATTAATCGCTATCTTCTTTGCACTGCAATCAGCCTTGACGCAAGGATCCTCGATTTTGGACGTCGTAGAACGCAGGATATAAGACTTTTATTACTTTTGTTCACATATATTGACCACATGCGTTAATTAATCCGATTTTCAATTCGTTGCCTCTTTGGAAATTTTAAAATTAGAATTTTCAGAAATAAACCACCTATTAACGTTACAGCTTGAAGTTTATATTGTTATCTACTTTGGCATGTAGGGCCGAAATGTGACATGATATTTGCTTTGTGTTGGCGATGAATACGGGAATGTGGAATTTTCAATCATATATTTATTAATATCATATGAGTGATGAGGTTAATAAGTCAGATAACCTGTACCTGCTGAATCAATTATAAGATTGCAAGTATTCTCTATTAAAGAACAATTATCTGAAGCGCAACGAGGTATCATGACTTATTCACATTCTAATTTTGATCAATATTGGTGATAATCAGTCGTTAATATGCATCAAATATACTGCGGATCAAATACAAGGGATCAATGAATATGAATTACAAAATCTCGAGTTAAAGGTTTTAAACAAAACTCATTATTTTATCCGCCGATTGCCGAAGCATATGTACGTGAATAGATGCCATGCTGATATATGTCAAACCCCTGTATTTAGTTTTTCACCTTGTAAGCTAATATAGTGATTTCTTGGGCTTTTCTAATTGTTCCCAGAAGGAAGCTTCTTGGGGCCATCGATGAGAGGAGACAAGATGTGGCTTACAAATAATAATAAAATAACGGCCGGTGCTATTTATAACACGTGCCGAAGAGATAATTGCGTTAATTCTAGTGAGCCTTTGATCGAATTATAATATCGCCACACTTTGGTTTGAGGATTAGATGATGGTTCCTAGATGAACTGATTCGACCGCATGATGATGTAGCAGCATTTACATTAACTTATTACTCACAATGCTAGTGGCTGCCGATTGCTACTGGCTGTCGCTGATGTTTAGTTGCGTTTGGTAGACTAGACATTGAATCCAAACTAATTAGGCTTCTCGTCATGGCCTATGATATTATCAAGTTTTGTATGATGCAATGATATTAGTAAAAGTATAATATAGAATGTACTTTATTGTGATACTGCATTTGCTTGTACATAGGTGCAATATGATATTGTCTACGCTGTCTGTGTACACCTAGTAATGGCTACTGTTTAACGATAATGCTTTATCTGAAACCAGTGGTATGATTCATCCTTTGGCATTGATCTTGCCTTGCTCGTCCAAATTGAGAATCAAATCAAGCTTGTTCAATTATGCAGTCTATCATCATTTACACTAGTAATGTACGCTGATTAATGTTTACTCTGAGAAAGTAATATTTTACTAAGCATAGCGTTTTGCCAGCCAAACAGTTTCCTCAGAAACATGTAGAAAACAATCATCAAATAAATTCAATGTATGTAGGCGAACGGAACTCCCGCTTTGCTCCATATGACTAAGCATCAGCTAGAAACCTCATCATCCTTTAACTCCTAACAACATTAAGGTGCGGTGATTTCTTACTTGAGACATCTGACAATATATTATGGTAAAAACTGGGAGTGCCCTCTTGTATTTGAGAGATATTTATTAGCTTCCACGATGCATACAAATGCGATAACGCCACTGAAGAGCCTTTAGATTGGGAATTAGCCGCCAATAGCAACTCGTTAAGCCAGATATGCCATGCTGCTAATGTTTACTGAAGATCAATATTGGCTTAAGTCGTGCATTGGTATATGTAAATGTCATTAACGTTTCGCAAAATGTAAAGCTATTCGATGTGTGCCTTAAAAGGTGCCTAGTTGCCTCCTTTTTGCAACATTAATGACACTACCATACTACTTTAACGAGCCACAGTGACATTCTAAGCAGCTGGAAGAGGCAATATTTAATCCTTATCACGTGTCATACAATCTGCGTAATGGGATTGTCCTTTGGTGGTAGGATTGTATTTAGTCCGATATAGTGACATATGTCATTAAATTAGGGTAATATCTGCAATTCCAAATATTTGCGTAGCCTGTGGCAGTTGCCAATGTCGTCGTTAGATGAAAACACATGCGACAACTTGGCCTTGGATGATAATCTGTGCCTGATCAATGCAAGTTTCATGTACTTCTGTCGTATAAATCCGCCAACTTATATTTGAATATTATCACTGCAATGGTTACCGCAACGCACACAAGTGGTGCAAGCCGTTGTACGAACGCCCTATATGATAATACAGTTATAATACAGTTGCATTATCATCATCATCATCATTATCATCATCCTCATCTTCATCATCATCATCATTATCATCATCATCATCATTATCATCATCCTCATCTTCATCATCCTCATCTTCATCATCATCATCCTCATTCATCACTTCTATACTGACGGCTCCAACGGTGGAGCACTAGGCGAGATTCACATGGGAACGGGTGAGGTCAAAGATTCTATTTAGACGGGAACGGCAATCATGGAGTATCTGGTAGCTTGGCAGACAGGTGGCTTTGGGCTGCAGAGTCCGTCCTTAGCGGCGAATCCAGTGAACGCCGTAAGACCTTCCGTGTTGACTCACTCAGTGTGATTACGATGCGATGGAAAGCAGTAACGTTGTGGAGACAATGAAATGGAGAAGAGTCGCCCTGTGTTGTCGCCAAGAAATGAGATGGAAGATGGGTGATGTTTGAAGAATAAAGAGCAAAGATTCGCGCTACATATTCATCGGTTCCTGAAAAGTCATTGGTAGATGAGATGTATTATTGACGGCGGATAAGTTGAATAAGGGCTTGATGATTGAAAAACTTTTTGAGCACTCGCTAGCTGGTCTGATACCAGTTTTGGGATTGACAGCCGAATCAAACAGGCTTTTAATGACTGCGACATAAATGATAATGCACATATGATGCACAATAGGGAAGCAGCCGTTGTGACAATAGCGAGAACAGCATGAAGAAACGTCACAAAAACTTCGATTAAATATGCTGATGATTGTGCGCCTGCTCAGGCAAGATATCACAAGCTGTTAATACATTATAGCAAACCCTATTTCACTTGAATGCTTAAACCAATTTTGTTTGATGGTAGTAAATCATTTGTTAACCATTAACGGTAACTAATCAAAATCGTGCACACTGCAAGATTACTGGTGTCCGCTCATTTACTGTGTACATTGTATCATAAACATTGAGAACCAGTCATAACCGTTGGCAGCACAATCGACACTGAATCAATGCAATAAATAACTATGGAAGTCCATAGTTAGACATATGATATCAATTATGCTGGCTTTAATGTTTCTTTCACCTCGTCTCAAAACGCGATAAAATACACATAATTGACACCATGCAATTGATATCATCTTTATAGACACATTGCTTCCAACTTGCGGTAATTTATTCACTACCTGCAGTTAGTATTACTTTTTCTTCTTTCATGTACTTATTGATATATGTGGCCATCAAGTGATAATTGAAATGCATGACCTTAGCGTAGATTTCGTGTAGCAGATTATATTGTCGTAGTGCTGAATATTCATCAATAAATCAATTAAGTAATTGCATTTGAAGCTACGTGCTGAAGTCCATCAACTTGGACACAGTGGTCAAATGCGTCGCTTCCTAATGCACACGCTTCGGGTTCGGGTGATCACGTTGCACGGCAGTCACATCGCTGACTCATCACCTGCTGATAATGATAATAATGATAATGACGATAATAATTCCGATATTGATCAATCTGTCAATCCTTATTTGCGAGCTGACGACTTTTCGGCCGTTTTTGCTACTGCCGATGATAATGTTGACAATGAATATAAGGTCGCTGATGAGAGAAAATTGATAATGATGATTATTATATTTATTGTAGAAACAATGGAAACTGTGATGCAGATGCTGCTAGTGCTGCTGCAGATGCTGCTGCAGATGCTGCTGCTGCATACAATGATAGTCGCGATGATTACGGTGTTATTGATGATGATAACAATAATGTACATATTATGCAGTATGATTGTGCAAATGCTTTAATCGATGCCTAATAAGCAGTTATGTAGGATATATCACACGCCTTCATTATGATAAGCAAAACAGTGGCAATTACGTCTGTTAAAACCAAGAAACGCTGGTATCACTAGGATGTTTGTGTGATGGAGTTTACGGATGGCTGTATCCACTGGGCTGAGACGAATAACTCCGGGATTGCGCATGTTTTAGCGAAGCAATACTTACAGAATACGATGAGTATAATGTTATTGTGGTGGCAAACAATACATACCGCATAACGCCTATTGTTGTTTGGGTATGGGTAGTACAAACATGGTATTAAATACAATAAACAAACAGATAATTTATTTTTGTGTGGTTACATATTGTTCCGCTATTGCAAAGGCATTACTCATATTTAGTTGCAAGGTTCTATGTGCAAATCCCAATACAAGAATTCGATAAACGCTAGGAATCCAGCGACAAGCTGAGTAATTTGTAATATGCTGTTCCCTAACGAGCAAACGCCACCTCACGATAAGCATGTTTGTCAAATAACGTCAATTAAACATCCAAGCAGGATCCACTGACGACCTCGTTATTGTTAATTGCAACTTCGAAATAACGCATCGGAAGTTGGCATCGTAAATGTGTACACAGAGGAAGTTTCCACGTGGGTGTTGTCACGTGAGCCATACGTGAAGGTGACTCAATCAATGCTGAAGGTAACGTAATGACAATCAAGGCCTTATAGAGAAGAAATACCAATCGTAATGCATAACGTCTATATGTTATCAAATACCTTGGCTGGGGGTGAAATTCCTCGTCATCGTCCTTGATATCTATGAGGTGTAAGAATTAAACTCTGTTTAAGCAATTGGTAGCTATTACCAGGCGATCATCACACTACGACCTACATCGGCGAGAGAAATTATCGTTTGTGAATGTGGAATGTCATCAGCAATTCGGTCGAGGCAATAAAACCTCCACTAGTATTTTACGGAGACAGTTACTTCTGGACCATACCGCTAATGGGCAACATGTATCTTAGTGAGCTATGAAACTTGCTTAACTAATATCTAACTATGGACTTCAATAGTTATTAATTGCATTGATTTAGTGTTGATTGTGTTGCCAACAGTGTTGACTGATTTTCTATGTTAATGATACAATGTACACGTTCCACAGTAAATGAACAGGCACCAGTAATCTGGCAGTTTGCACGATTTACATTAATAACCGTCAGGGGTTAACATATGATTAACTACCATCAAACAGGATTGGTTAAAGCATTCCAGTAAAATTATTTAACCTTTGCACCTAGGGTTTGCTATTATGTGTTAATATTTAATATAAGTTTTTGTGACGGTTCGTCATGCTGTTCGCGCTATTGTCACGTTGGCCGCTTCCTTACTCTGCATCATATGTGCATTATCAATTATGTCGCAGTAACAAAAAGGCTGTTTGATTCGGCTGTCTACGCCCAAACTAGTATCAGTCCAACTGGCGTGCGCTCAAAAAGCTTTTCAGTCATTGCTATGAATGTTGACCACCCATGTAAATAATTCGCAGGCCAAAATACATACCTTATCACATATCGCCTCATGTTTTCTTGTTGTAATGATATGCAAATGTACCAGCGGCCGCACTCTCGACCCGGATGAATAATAAATGACCTAAATTTGATGTATACTGTGTTGCTACGAGACGCATATACAAGAGCACAATATTTGCTACAAAAAAAAAGTATTTACCCCGTAACTCATATAACTCGCAGAAGGTGGCGTATATCTTTCAATTTGAGCAAAATCCTCCTAATCGATGGACTAAATTGTACTTACACATTAAAAACAAGCCCTACCTCTACATTGCCAAAAAAACGCGCGCGCCTCCTTATCTCATTCGCCCTTACGTCGATTAACACAATGATTCACTTAGGTCAAATATGTTTCTATTTCTTATGCAGAAGGTGCTGCTAGGCCTTATTGGAGACGGAGCTCTCTCTTTTCACAATTTGTTCCTCGGCACTGAAGGAAAGCGACAAAACATCAGAGCATCTTTGCTTCTGGCCTCGTCAGGTCATGATCATGATTCCGCTCTGTTACACGTAGCGCCGGTTGTTGATCTCACAATTCCGTTCATCCAATTAAGCTTTCTGCAGCTGCTAATAAATTCATTAACCTTCGAGCTGTCTCCTTAGGCAAGATACTTGCCACCATTACAATGACCTTTGGGTCCATTCCTCTTAAGTAGACGTTGCACATCCATAGCAGTGCTTGTATAATACCATTAGACACGTATGCACCGTCGAAGTTTAGTTAGCTTTGCCATCTTCATTTATGTGGAAATCTCGGTGCTAGGGAACAAACACAACGCCTATGATCATGATATCAGAAACATCCGCCACACGATCAACTGCATCAATGTTTTAGCTCATATTAGAAAACCACAGTAATCGCTTCTTTATTCCAATGTTACCAGATTGGTTACGGTATCGAATATGTTCATTGTTCTACATTATTGTCTGTTGCTCTTACCACTGTTTTTATTCGTCTGTATGTAACATAACACTGGAGCCTGCATCCTAGATACAGTCAATTCTGGTTCGGGTACTTCACGTTTACTTGACAATTCACCGTCACCCATCATTGGCAATTGTGTCTACATAAGTTATTGGTAACAATACAGTGGGCTATCTTTCCTAGCATTGTCGAGTGCACATCAGGCTTAATTTAGAATGTAACGGTTGGGGAATAGACTATTCTTAATATAAGCATATGGATTGGTTTCATAGCAGGGTCACATATCATAAAGTAGGAGTTCACATTAACGGGACATTATATTCTTACATTACGTGCAACGGTGGTTACAAAAACATGGTATTCGTGTTAATGTATTATAATTATTTTATGCAATGCTGGAAACTCAAGTATATTACACCTCTCACTGCTTTGACGAGCCTTAGTCCCCAATTTCTACGCTCATCGTTATCATCGAGTGTTACTTGTTGGTTCCACCACGTCCCTAATTATGTTTGATTAATCTTCATTTGTCTATATTTGCTATGTTACATATGTTACAGTCATCAAGCAATAATCCCGCTGCATCTCAATTGGCTGCTGCGCAAACTGTTATCACGTAAAGACGCAGATTGGTGGAAGATTAACCATTACAAATGCTTAATATAAAATCATCTTCTGAATGCCACATGATTTAATAGCGATATTATATCCTGCTAGAATGTGCTGCAAGTGTCAGTTGCCGATACTGATATTAAAGCCTTCCTCATGTAAACGTGTTTTTTGTGCTTTACACTTGGCGGAATAACATGCTTGGTTTGAAAGCTTATATGACAATTATATTGAAATGTATTAATACACCAGCTATGCTCATGCGACAGTATAACAGGTACTCAATGGTATTTGCACCTGCTGACGAGGATGGCAAAACTTGTGATTTTGACATCCAGGTGATTAGACTAAACATGAGAGTATATTTGGCTGTTGCTTCGCCTGGGCAAATGGACTTCAATACTGAAAAAAACCACTGCATCCTCTCGTCGTTAAACTTTATATCTTAATGTCATGACGAGTCATCGTTACGACAGCGGATAGCTATGCCACTTTTGGGTAATTGATTTCAGTGGACGAGTACATACACTAAGCAGTCATCATATGGGTCCTGTTACGTCTCAAATAGTGCGTGTGAGGCTTGGAATAGATGTAACTGCAGGGGCGTAGCTGGAACCCAATTTGAAGTACTCTCATATTTAGCGGGGGGTTCGGGGGTCCTCCCCCTGAATTGTTTTTGTTTACTCGTGTCTACATTTAAGTTTTACACCGGATTTAGGCCATTTAGAATTCTCATTTTTCAAAATCGAAGTACTCCCGGCAGTATGGGAGTATGCCTGGCTACGCGCCTGAACTGGCTGAATTTTCCTCTAATAGAAAACCAGGGAATTACCAACCTTAAAACGATTTATTTGTCATTTGAAATTTCTTAATTGACAAGAAATCAAAAACAAAGGATCTATACAAAGTCGAAAGATGGATAGAGCATCGTGGAGATGTTTTTTTCTTTGATCTGGCTAAGCCTAACTTACAAATACTACTTCACATTCTGCGTAGCTGATGACATTCGACCTCTGTTGCACCTCGTGTTCATTATTTGCACTTCTGTCTTGATTGTGCAACCTTGGCAATCGTTGTCAAAGGTAGTTCTTTATTACGCCTTAATCAAGCCAAAGTCATCAAGTAGAGGTTCAAATGATCATTAGCAGTAATATATAATTTAGAGGGGTTTTAATCGAAGCAATTATAATATATATGTGCCCGAGTTGAATATACAAATACATGTATCCACAGTGGATGGCTTGTATCACGATATTTGGCATAAATAACCGCATAACTGTTTGATATAGAGAAACCGGCCGTCATTTTCTTCTGTCCATTCGGGCTCATGAATATGATTTCGCCAAACCACAAGTAAAGCTGCATGTAGGCGTCACCATTCTGAAGATGCAATAATAAATTCTGCAGATGCCAATAAATTTGGTGATCACAAGGATGACATAAATTGTGATTTGTTGTCTAGATGATTTGGACTCAGAAAGAGATTTCATTTGGTTGCTGCTACTTTGGAAGAGAAAGACTACAAGACCACAGATTCAACCCCTGCCCATCCGCCTCGCCAATTTCTGCATACGAATGAGCTGACGTGTCATGGTTACGCTCGATGTGCACATTGATCTCTAGCAGCATTGCTATACCTCTTACAATCAATTGTCGGCTGTATGCATGTGCATTTACGAGGCTATATAGTTTGTTTTGGGGCCAACATATGACAAATATGTAGATGGTATTTCAAGTAATCGATTTAAGTAGATTAAATGCACTAATAAATAATCTTATTGGTCATATGACGTCAAGAATATTGCATGTAAGGCTCAAATTCAAAACCAAGGGATCACCATTTATTCTAATTACCTTAAGGTGCCGAAATCGTATCATGCGGCTAGGGGCTTAATATTGCCTGGTGTCAGCGTAAATATGCAATAAACAATACACTTTTAATGTCGCGGAGCACTGCTTAAATTTAGACAGGATCTATGTACGCAGGAGTGATGCGATCCATCTTCCTTTAAATGGCTATTCACATGATCTAGGGGTTCACGACGTCGATAATTGATATAAGCAGTGGCTTACATCGTGATCTTGCAATAATCAACGCTATCAGTGACATCCATAGTATCAAATGTCACACCCGCAAAGCTGGACTGATGCGAGCATGGTAGCTGCTGGTGGGCACGTACGCTGTTTTGAATTCGTATGCAATTATTTGGCCAACTATATTTAGCACATCGCACATAGCGTTTCAGAACACTCTTATTGTTGAACTGAGGCTCTAGAAAATAATTTGTGATATTTTTTTATTTATAAATGAATGACAAACTGTTCCTGTCCCGACAATTCATTAGTGTGATCGAGTGTGATTTTTTAAGATATATATTTGCGTAGGCTGCCTGAATTCAGCTAACATCAATAACTAACGCTTAATTTACATTAATAGATTTCACAATTCAGATGAACTATATATGACATTTTGGAAACAAATTTAGCAATAACCCCTGCATCATGAACTGTAACGATACGTTAATGTTGCTACAGGTGTTCATATAACCAACGCTGCAACAGAGTATCATAATTCTGGAGAACTATGTAACATATTAAATTTACGAGCGAACGACTTTGAGGTAATTTTATTGCGTTGCCTGTTTTGGAACTATCACGAGAAGATCCCTTTCTTGATGCTACATAAGTATTCTGCCTTGATATAATCATTTGAGGATATGCCGTCAACAATCTTTAGGGACACTCCTTCGAGCAGTACAGGTAAAAGGCAAGGGATATGGGCTTCTACAAAATGTGCAAGCGTTGAACACGAAATGTGGTGTGGATTATCACTGCGTCATCAGCTTGGCAAAAAGCTGCATAATAACGAAGTCGCTAGAATTTGAGGTGTAAATAGTTTTAATTAAAAAAGCAGAAATTGGACAAATTATTTACGTACCGGCAGATGCTTATGATCACAATAGTAACGCATATCACACACAGTGAAATATATAACGCAAGGGTGCCATTGATGCAATGCCACGCCCTTATGTGGGATACGTTTTGGAATAGCGAGCCAAGTGTTTCTTGCGAAACGTTACCGTTGACCGATGCACCAAATACAAAGTGGATATAGATGCATGGAAAAATCACATTTTATTTACAACTCATAAAACGTTGACCTATTTGAAGAAACGTAGAAATTAAACACGTGGTCGACTGATCATAAATATGCGTGATATCTGTAAATCTACAGTAATATACACTCACAAGCCTGTATTCTGCTCGCTTATGAAATAACCTCAGTGATAAGGCGCGTTGAGCTTCCGGGGAGTAAAAGTGGCAAAATTGGTAAAATGCGATGACGATTTTTCTTTTATTAACTTATTGTGGCTTGTGAAAAAAAATGTACGGATATATATGCAGTGTTTATTTTTTGTTTTTTACCATTGCATAAATACATCTACACACGAATTCCATTGCCTGGTTTAATTAGAATGTGCCTGGAAGGGCCGGAGCTGAATTCATTTCGATATGTTCTGGTAAATGTTCGCAACAGCTGATATCATAGAAATACGTCTTACCACCAAAAATAGTGTAATAAATGACTCATATAATTTCGGCGCAGTGCTGTTTTGTCAACCCTAATTTTGTCAACCTCCATAATTGAACATACCAGACTTACTCTCCGAGTGTGTGGTCAGTGGAAATAAGCATAATGCCCACTACAGAACACATCTGAGAATTTAGACTTCACGTAGAGTGTAAAGATGTGTATAACAACTCCCTTAAACCATCCACTCCTCAACTCAGCTGTAACTAAATTTAGTCTTCAGCACACGCCATACTTCCGCGTCAACAGTCATCCTAGTAGCTACATTCTGCCCGCACTGATTTGACAGGTGGTACGGTTTCCGAAAAGGTGGTTTGAAGCTCTAGCCTGATTTTACATGTATATATGTCATTATCCGTCATTGCCATAGGCCGACGTCCCTCACATTATGACGTTTATTGCAGCAGTTGCTTTAAAAATAAATATTTTTCCAAAGCATACATAGTTAACTAGTTGCAAGAGCTTAACATTTTTGTGATAAGTTTTCTACAGACATTTTGGCATATTTAGGCCAAAAATTTGCCCTGCCTGGTCACACTGCAAAGAAATATATAACATCCTGTCATATAAATCGCACAACTCTATAGCATATACATTCAGTGCATATGTGAAAACTTAATTATTCTAACACCCAAGGCACAAAATAGCTTTGAACATGATCGCACGTAGTGAGTGAAGGACACACAAAACTGTAAAAACCGTCAATCACAATCGCACTATCGATAAGGGTAGCTCCATACAAAGTCACTCATCGAGCTGACAAACCGATTGTTACCTATAAGATGCAAATAAAGCTCGTTTTTGACGTCCCGTATTTCCCAATCTATACAATTGATACTATGGTGTGTGTTTCCAGTGCATAGCTTTATTCCGATAACAGTCCTGTGAACGAATAATATTGGACAATTGAAGATTAAGACACGCTCAAGTATCGATTTTAGGGTATTTGCCGTCTAAGGGAACGAACTTCAGGGGACACGTCTGCCCTCAAAAAACAAGCTGGCCGCGTTGCTCAATTATTGGTGTCCAAAATGCACTTATTTTGGCAGCAATGGATCTGTTCAGAGGAGACAAATGCATATATGTCCGCGATTCATCAATTGTTATGCCAAAAGTGGAATCTTACCAGTAATGTTATAACCATGTTTAACCGAGAGTCCCAGTGGTCGTTGGCCACACACGAGACTGATTACGAAATTAAACGGACTATCTCAAACATCTGCAATAGACAATTTTCACGGTTCTTGTACCCATGAAATCTGGAATCTATAGCAGAGTATCCACGTATTTATAACAATTAACCGCATACGTTTTGTGCCCTTAGCAATCACATATTTTGTCCGTCATTGCAAATTTGACTTAACACATATCATTGCCGATATGGCCACAAAGGAGTAAATGTTGTATTTACATATTCCATGTTGATGTAACGCATTGATCGTCTCATCAGATTTTGCCAATGGAGATGATTCCATAAAATTCATATTCTTTACAATTTTACATTCTAGTGACCAAATGTAAGAACAAAAAGTTTCTCTACTATGAAAACACACAACCATAATACCTTGTAATACGGCACGTAACACGTACTCCGCAGATACTTAGCAGCCGATACGTTATTGCACTTTTAACATTATCGATTGGCATTTGGTATTTTAGGGAAACGAAGATTTCCAGGCGATGATCGTCCCTAACGCACAGTTTCACGTCATGATATACGGCCGAGGTAAAGACCACGCAAATGCTCCCCACTGCTAACATTACAACTCATGATTAACACTCCAATCCCTGATCATACTGTGTTAAGTTTGGAATACAAACATGATCATGTCTTGATAAATGTCTATTGAAGATTATGGCTTTTAAGCAGTATCTGTTGCTATTACGCTCTGTGTGAGTAACAGGTAACGGCAAACAAATAACATTTGCACACTTGACCATAACTGATTGCACACCGATCACCTTCCATTTCAGTCAAGCTGCATTTTCATTACATCTTGTCCGGATGGTTTGAAACCGTGTTTATATCTTCTTTGGTGTGGTTTTGCTCAACAACACGGTGGCTTCCACTTTTACGGGTGTAAAATTCGCTTTGCAGATGACTAGTTCAGGCTCAATAAGAGGACGAGTGTAAAACGTTCGTTTGGGGATGGTTAAGCCAATATTTATTTCCATCAAAAGGTGCTCCATGAATAGGAAACCTATTGATGTGTCAGTGAGCAATGCTGATGACACTGACCCTTTCCACCAATCATGGGGGCATAATTGAATTGCGGCAGGCTGCGAAATAGTCACGTGTGACTGAAAAGCCATGTGTCTAGGTGTCCTGATCAGCCAGATGTTCTTAAGTAAGATAAATAGTGAATGTAATCTTCTTAATTAAACTATCGTACGCGATAGGATAGATCGTGCACACCTTAGTGTTTACACCTTACATTGCAGTCGTAATATCATTGAACGCTTCATCTCTGCAGTAATCCGTGCAGATTGTATACCATGCCATATCCAGCACCCAACACCATTACACAGCAAATGTTATAGAAATAATATGGGTGAAACCAGATGCCATCTGGGTTGCCAGGTGATAGTTTATCCAAAACGCTATCGCTCTCACATTCTCTGTGGCGACAAATTGTTTCAGTTGAACAATCGCAAACACATGCTTACTCGTTTTGGTGTGTTGGGATTTTGGACGCCAATATACTATTCGCAGGTTTTCCAATTGCCATTTGTATTCATATTTTAGGATAAAACACTTACCCTGTAAATACACGGAAAAGAGACCAACTGCCCTTTTGAACCAGCAAAGAATATTCTGAATACGTGCGTGCGTTATCAGATCTTTACTAAATGCAGTCAATTGATTATGCGGATATACTGCGCTGGCTGTATGTCGCATTTTTCAACATCTCACCCAGCAAACAATATTCTGAATAGCTGCGTGCGCTATCCAGTCTATGCAAGTTACGGTTAGTTTAAACAACAAATGCAACAAAAATTTAAATTTTCATTTGCAAGTTTTTCGACATATTTTCCCGCGCTCGTGGAAGTTTTTACACATTTGGGAGTTCCTATACTAATTAACTATCGTGTGTAGATCATGACAGTGTCGGATAGACAGATGGAGTGTCTGGTACCCGGTCTAGTATATCATCGTAGCACGATGGGGATTGGGAAAACGTTTGATTTCGTTATGTTCGCCATGCTGTCTTAGGACTGCATCAACAAGCTTGATGTCACACTTGGTTTTGTACATCCTCGCGAAGTGATTCAAAGTGGTCGCATGCTGCTGACATCTGCATTATCAAGGCGACTTTGTATCCTTTTCTGACCTTGAGTTTACAAAGCAAACGAATTACAAACCTTGGAGGCATAAGAGACTTGGAACTGGAAGTCGGTAATGGAATGGGCATACTCAGTGGAAATGCTTAAGTCCCTCTGATGTATTAAAGCGACTCCGTGACAATTGTGGTGTTTCACTATTCTTTGTAGTCAACATAGGAACTAAATTTTTTAATTTTATAATGATATATTGTCAGTGCATCGCCTACTACGTTGGACAGCCATTAGCACTCACTCAACCAATCAAATCATTGACTATAATCAGTCAATCAGGGATCCAAATCACTAATATTCTCATCCCAATTATTTACTCTTTGCATTCTGCTCTTTGTATTGATTTTTAACTTTTACAAATGTAAATAACATGAGAATTACCTAATCATTCCGTGTTTTTTTTTCGTGAACTGATTAATGTCAAATGAAGATCAAGGCTTTTAAGCAGCGAATATAGAAAGTGCATTTAGATAATTTGCCAAGACCGATTTGCTCTCTATCTGAACTTTAAATTTTGGGTGTGACGCGAGATCCATGTCTGACCTGTGCCTGCTATTTAGTTTCTCTGAGTTGCTGGTATTGACTTGCAAATGAAAAAAAAAGAAATGTATACCGTGCTCTTGCCTATTCCATGAGCAGGTACCGCATTATAATTGAACCTTGACACAGCGTTTAAAACCAATTCCGGAGAATTTTGTTTATTTGCATGTAGACCTCTATTTAGTGATACAAACACCAAATAACAATACACAGCGTGTGCTAGCTGTTTGACGGTTGCGACATTCGTTAGATGTGTAACCATCTACTAAGAATGTGCCTTTATATTCACACACCTTTATCTGAAGTATTGATGTTTCATATGGTACTGTAGGGGTTGGGGACAGAGCGCATACAGAGCAAGGTGAAACTACGTACTGTTGACGGGACATATATATTGATTGAATAATTCTAGCGGGTTGCCCTGTGAACTTATCCAATTAGTGTATTTTCAACCCACCAGTATTACATTTAGAAATTGGTGTTCATTATGCGGCTATGTGGCATGTGCTCTAAAGCAGATAGTGGACGGTCCTTTAATACATGATACATATAAAACATTGGTTTAAAATCTGTATTTTTGGTACTTATGATCTCCTACAGTTGTTTCTCCTCAGCACTGACCTAATGAAAACATGTTAAATCTGTCCACAACCCGCTATACCCGCCCCATAACATGTTGAATGTCAAGTAGGACCGCTGTGGAGAAACTGATGTAGACAACGCTGACCTGCCTATCTTAAACATCCAACGGGCTTCCGCTAGATTGCATTCTTTCTCGATTATGTAGTCGGGTATCCCGTATCTTAGTAAAAGTAGCAGAATTTACACAGTCAAAAATTACTGGCAAAATAATGCATTTTCATGGCGAGAATGACAAGTTGGCTTGAGTGTTCGGGTTATGTTCCAGTATGAAACCATCAGTATAGTTTGTTTTATGAGCATTACTGAATTGTTGTAAGCGCTTTTCGATGCATTCGAATCTTTCCACGAATTCATGAAACTTATTACTGTTGTTTTTATCAAATTTCAATTGCATTTGTCTTTTAAATGATGTTTTGACCTAGACACATATCCTACATAACTCGATGATTTATAGGTTGTTGTGTTGTCATTACAGATGAGACAATAAGTTGCTCGCAAACATTACATATATTATCATTATGTTATCGGTGCCTTCGATCGTTGAATTAGTTGACCAATTGTTATCTACAGCAATGAATTTATTAGTTTCCCGACCTACTTGGGTCAGCTCGGTTGGATTATTTCCAGATTAGATTGACTCATTAAGCGGGTGTCCAAATATGTCTTACATGTCGAATGGGGTTCACGGCAGTAAGTATTCGGGACATGCAACCGTCATTCAATATTTGTGCGTTCGTAACATCGCCAGTCTCGTGCATCGGGCAATTGCAATGCCGATATAATGCTTAGGACATATACCGTTTGAGGCAACACTCTGTCAATAAGTACGTAGAATTGTTAGTGAGAGGCTGTTTATGTGCCATAAGGAGGAACAAAAATACTACAATTACAATCAATTACTATTAGTGGCCCCTTTCAATATTGCGATTTTGGAACGCATGCAACCCGATTTAGAGCAAGCTAACTTGAAAAATAGTACAGGCATGCTTGCGGCGGACTGTCGTTAGGACGAGCATGAGATGTCCATAATATATCACAAGAGCGTTAGGAGAGAGGTATAAATGTATCAACACTTCATAACAGCACTGCATCTCTATACTGTGTCTCCGCCCTATAAAATGTTGTCAAGATGTCAGTTCCCCATCCGAGAAAATATGGCGTTATCTATGCGTAGGTTCTATCGTTTGCTTTGATCAGCTTTATTGGTTATCGATTGTTTCATTCTTCTCCACGCATTGATGCCATACGAATGTACACTTGAGGCGCACATAGCAATATCCGTGCGGCTTAACATTTACGTTATGATTGTTAAAGAATTTGATTTTTTGGCATGCAATCCCAATCGAGTTATTTGTACTCATCTAATCTACGTGGATCACAATAACAGTAAAGCATAACCAAACCACAGGGTGCGACGACAGCATAAGCAATAGGTTAAAACCAATTAAAATCGACGTTCCTCAACACAACCGTGCGCTCCTGGATGACCGTCACACTAAGTAGGCCTTTTTCTGTATCACCGACGTCCAAGTCACACCTTCTTCGGCAGTCCGTCCAAGTACTTCGTAATGGCTTCCTTCGTACAGCAGTAGTTCGGCAGCCCGTGCGCGACTATATGGAGAGAGCCCCCAGCTGAGGAAGACCATCGGACTCAGGACCGAGTCCGGGTGTATGTCAAATCCCACACCCAACCCCTCATTGCACCGATCGCCAGCGCTCACCCTGTCGCTCACGTCTGCATACGTCAAGCCCCTGTAATTGCCACTGATCACTGCATCGCCTTTGTCTGTAACAAGCTGACGATTTAGTTCTGCCAGTCGGTCGAAATCTCGCCATCGGTGATGATGGCATTGGTTTAGTCGCTCATCTGGATTGCACCAGCTTCACAGCTTCACAGCATCACAGCGACGATACCAGATGGACAGGTTGCTTTGCAGTGACCCAACCGGCTAATGGTCTTGGTTTTCTCTCTGTTGTGATTGGCGCGCTGGAACCACGAAGTCCCCGACCTACATTCGGTTTGGTGATGCCCACTCCTCCCGAGTATGACTTTAACGTTGGACACCACTGCGCCAGTACGAGACAAGGTCAATCTGAGTAGCAGCAACTTCAGACTAGTAGGTGACCAGGTGCCTGTGTTTCTTCTTAAAACTGGAACTACTTACAAGAAACTCCTTTGCCACTGCAAACTCCCACGCTCTCTGTATCTCTGTATCTCTGTCTCTCTGTCTCTCTGTATCTCTTTCGCTGCTCTCTCTCTCTCTCTCTCTGTCTCCCTCTGTCTCTCTCTCTCTCTCTGTCTCTCTCTCTCTCTCTCTCTCTCTCTCTCTCTCTCTCTCTCTCTCTCTCTCTCTCTCTCTCTCTCTCTCTCTCTCTCTCTCTCTCTCTCTCTCTATCTATCTTTCTCTCTCTTTCTCTCTATTCCGTAGTCACAGAGCCTTCCCTCTGTGCGCCTTTTTGAAGACAGAAGATTCATAGTTCCAGCCTACGCAGATGATAAGCTGCTCCGAAGAACCAGCGCTCTGCTGCATTTGGTAGAAGTGGTCTTTCTCTGCGTCGTCCTGCCAATGATATCCCGTCCGATCGGGATCCGGCCGTCAAGTCCCTTATTAAACCACTCCGCCATCAGTAAGACTCCTCACCTACCAGTGACCTTGTTGTTTCAGGACCTGATGAATATGTAGCGTGAATCTTTGCTCTCGATTCGCCTAACGCCACCCATCTTCCATCTCTATCGTGTATCAACACGAAAGGTCTAACGGCGTTCACTGGATTCGTCGTCAAGGACTGACCCTGCAGCCCAAAGCCACCTGTCTGCCAAGCTACCGGGTACTCCATGATTGCCGTTCCCGTCTGAATAGATTCTTTGACCTCCGCCGTTCCCATGTGAATCTTGCCTAGTGATCCACCGTTGGAGCCGTCAGTATAGTATTGATAATGATGATGATGATGATGATGATGATGATGATGATGATGATGATGATGATGATGATGATGATGATGATTATAATGTAACTCATATAGGGCGTCCGGACAACGGCTTGCACAACTTGTGTGTGTTGCTGTTACCATTGCAGTGATAATATTCAAATATAAGTTGTCGGATTTACACAAACATGTCCGACAGAAGTACAAGAAAATTGCATTGATCAGGCACAGATTATCATCCAAGGCCAAGTTGTCGCATGTGTTGTCATCTGACGACGACATTGGCAAGTGCCATAGGCTACGCAAATATTTTGAATCGCAGATATAACTCCAATTTAATGACATATGTCACTATATCGGAAACATTACAATCCGACAACCAAGAACAAACCCATTTTTAAGCAGTTTGTATGTCACTGTGGCTCGTTAAAGTAGTATGGTATTGTCATTAATGTTGCGAAAGGGAGTGGATTAGGCACTTTTTAAGGCACACATCAAATAGCTTTCCATTTTGCGAAACGTTAATGACATTTATATATACCAATGCACGCCAATTTTGACCTCCAGTAGACATTAGAAGCATGGCAATATCTGGCTGAACGAGCTGCTATTGGCATCTATGTCCCAATCTAAAGGCTCTTCTGTGGCCTTATCGCATTTGTATGCATCGTGGAAGATAACAAATATCTCTCAAACACAAGAGGGCACTCCCAGGCCTTACCATGATATATTGTCAAATGTCTTCGGTCAGAAATCACCGCACCTCAATGTTGTGAGGAGTTAAAGGATGATGATGTTTCTAGCTGATGCTTAGTCATATGGAGCAAAGCGAGAGTTTCGTTCGCCTACTTAGATTGAATGTATTTGATGATTGTTTTCTACATGTTTCTGAGGAAACTGTTTCTGACAAAACGCTATGTTTAGTAAAATATTACCTTCTCAGAGTAAAGATTAATCAGCGTACATTACCAGTGTAAGTGATGATAGACTGCATATGTTAACAAGCTTGATTTGATTGTCCCTTTGGACGAGCCAGGCAAGATTAATGCTAAAGGATAAATCATACCACTGGTTTCAGTTAAAGCATTATCGTTAAACAGTAGCCATTACCAGGCGTACACGAGAGCGTAGACAATATCATATTGCACCTGTGTACAAGCAAATGCAGTATCACAATAAAGTACAATCTATATTATACTTTCACCAAAATCATTGCATCGTGCAAAAATTGATTGATACGTAGATGGCAGCAAACCCCGAAGACAGCCCACTTCGTCAAAACGTGACGCGTTATACATTGGCCGTGGCTGAGGCATGTAGGACACTTTTGGTGTCACAAACAACGAGCGATACACACATGCATGGATGTGCTCTATCACATTTAGACAGCGGCTCATTAATGTTCTAGATATAATTCAGATTCCGCTTTACCATACGATGGATGTCCCTGTATAGGTAGCTAGGTGCCATTTCCGCTGCCAAATCATGACCAGGTGGTACAGGAAGTAATCACGTGAAAATCATTCATGTATGTTACAAATGTTAAACACGCTCAGTTATGCAAACATTATGTATTGCCATTGTAGGCCGATCAATATGAAACGGTCGCCGTAACAAGAATAATACTTAGTCAAAATATTGTCTAGACGCAGTTTGCCCTTATTGACCAACTGAATATCTCAATGTTATATATCACGGCCGACCTTGGCACTCTTGTTTATGGGTCAAAATGTCACAACCATATGTGTCATTAGGGGGACCGGTGTTTCGTGTTAAACGAGATGCATATAAATGTCTTTTGTCATAGAATAACGCCATCAAAGTCATTCGGGCTGAGAAATCTAGTGTTGTGACCTTATGCAAACTTTACCATCTTTACCAAGGACAATATTTGCAAAAAAGAAGAGTTTATGCAACTCACGATTATTTAAAAAAATATGTAAAGACATGCCATTTAGACCCTAGGTTATTGCAGCAGTACAGCAATTTAAACCTATGTCACCGTGTTGGGGTGAAGCAAGCAGTACAAGTCGCATTATACATCTGTCCGATATACTATTTGTTCCTCTCGTAAGTCTAGTGTTTTTGCAGTGTCTGCTTCACAGCGAAAGATAATTATCCTGCAGTACAGCGTGTGACAAAGCGTTCAGACAGCACAAAATAGCATCAAGCCGCACAGGTGGTTTATCACGCGCTGGTTGGCGGTTTTATGGGGTACAGATGTCATTATTTATATTACGCATATCATAAGAAGATTCTTCACTAATAACTTTCATTAACTGGGAATGGACTCGTTTGTGCCGTTTCCCCAGGTTATGCATCAGTGAAAAATGGCTATAGTTGATTACTATGACCCAATGTGTCGCAGTCGTTATGGCACTGTGTCATTGATTTTCTCCTTTTACGCTAAAATGTTATTGGAATTCATGAGGCATAATCATGATTTACTTTTTACAGTATCATAGTTAACATAGATTCCAATGGCTTCATTCTGACTTGATAGTTACAATAACTACATTCTATACTGTACACTATTGCAGCATTAATGTCTGCGGTGTTTGATGTTACATATGAACGTTAACTCAAGGGATTTGTATTATGTTTTCTCCTGCTATGACGTCAATCAGCATTATCTATTGCAAACCGAGGCGTATTTATAGCAAAGCGATACATTCCTGATGTTGGGTACTTCTCGAAGCTACTTGGAAATGTCTTAACGCTGTTGGCAATGTAACGAAGTCAATGCAAACCTTCCGCTCGGTAAATACAGTGGTCTTCCACATTCGCCCTCGTATATCCCAATAATTGCTAACGCTACCATAACATCATCACTGATATATGAAAACATTTATTCGCTTCTTTAATTCAGTATCCATTTAAGTATTTATGGGGAGTATACATAAAATGTCATGCAAACAGATCTCATCCCCCATAAACGCGTGACTACCATCATTTGATCAAGTCAAAGGCCTTCTAAGATCGGTTAGATGCTAAAACGCGCAAATCTCCGAAACTGTTTTGCATTTTATCTCTTAATTATTGCACCACCATGGCTATCTCCCGCATGAAATGACTAATATATGGCATGGCTTATTCTTATAACAAAGCAATGGTATCATTGCAATGTTTAAGCAGAGGATAATGCTGATCTAAATAACTTATTGCCTTGTTGTTTGCCGACATGTTCACAATACAAGTTTACCCTATCGAGAGATTATTTATGCATTTATGACAAATTGGTATATAATGCACATCGAATCGACGTCAATGGAACAATTGAAACCGATCACTGTTTATATTTACTTCCCCAGCATAGAAAGAAGATCTTTATAAAGATGATAAGCATGATAAATACTCACTCGCCTTGTTCTGTGTTTGATAACTTGAGAAGATATTATCAAGCCATTCAAGGTGTCCAGTCATAGTATAACCAGATTAAACCACTCTTTGTGATTACTGGCTAGCTACATATGTCGTTCGTTTTATATTGTGTGAGGTCAGCAGTGGGTGCTATCCGTTTTTCGCATCGGTACAGAGATAATAAGAATATCGACTTACCGAATGTTATATCCTTGCTGATGATTACTACTGGCTCTTTCACATATTTACTATGTAGCAAACTCTTCTAATTTGGCAACGACGTAACTGTAGCCACTATTAGTGGTTTTCAGTGATTGTCCGGGGCCTTAACATATAGAGGATTTTGCTGTTAGAAAATTTGAAGATCCCTGTATCAAAAGTCCGTGTATATTAATAACAAACATATACATATGAATACTTAGGCTTTGTTTGTGAGTCAAACAAGACAAAAACAGAAATTGTTCCATCGCATCTCAGCTTGTTGCGTTTTGCTGAGGCAAACATAAGACCAGTAAAATGTTGTAATAAAACCATTTGTATTTGTATGGACGTTTCAGGCAAGTACGCCCTATGGCTGACCATGGAAGATGACGGCGACTAGCGACATGACCGTGGGCCTTGCGCATGGAACGCCTCTGTGTCTGTCAACATCCGGATAAAAAAGCCGAAACAAGACCTGCACTTTCAACGCTTATATGCATTTGATAATGAAAGCGCAGCTGAACATCAAAGGTTGCCAGCTGAGGGTGCTTTGGCTAATTTTGTATACTTTGGAACATCTTCAGCTCATATTTTGTACAAAGAAGTTGCTTGCAATTGTTGATTTTGTTTTAGCATGATTTATAATCAAATATTAGGGTTCATGACCGTGATAGTTTAGTGTCAATAACCGGATAGTGATGATGGATAAGATGGCAATATAATCTAGTATGCAAAAATTATTTGGGTTGAATATGTCTTAGAGAGGTGCGAGCGCCAATTGAGTTGCGCCAATGTAGGCCCAATATTCACAACGTCATAAAATATTCATACGGCTGAAACCCGGTAATACGAAGGATTTTTTTACAATGCATTTTTAGCATGACCTGTAATAGGCAATTTAGTTGTTCGTTGACGTCGGAATTTAGTAATCAATTCAAAACCAACGCCAATGCATATATCATATGTATTGGGATGTTAGCTATAAAACAGGCTGGATTATGCCGGGATATTGCATGGGCGTGCCGATCAGTTGTGCATTTTTGTAGGTCGTCCGCGTAAATTTTAGATATGGAACAATGGGACCTTCGGCATTGGTTGACCCATGTTCTGCCCACCATTTCCGTACAATCTGAAATAATAACTGCCGGTAGCGGCATCTTTCATTAATGGCAATCATGGTAGTGAATTACACGCTGACATTTAAATATTCCTCATGGTTAATAATTTGCTCATTTAATAATGTTAATGTAATTTGATATTGCATATCTCTGTTATACAGGGTTCAAACGAGGATATTTGTGGATGCGACTGAACAGGCAAGATGTGTACACGCTGGGCAAACAAATGACAATTTGACTTTCGTTCGATGCTTATTTCATGCTACACATTAACACTACTCATCGTGTAGTTTGCCTAGAACCTTGCTTAAATGTGCCTTTTGTATATCTAGCGTGAGAAAGCAAATATTGCTAGCAATAGCGGCAGTAATACGATAAAGCAAGGTCTTTTTCGATTAGATTCATGTTAGCATTTCCTAAGGTTTCAAAACGGCCAAGCTCGTCAACGCAGCGTATCCCCAGCGTTCGAACGGAGCCACGTATCAAATAGATGACATATTTTTGAACCCCTCTACCCAAATAAAAAAGACGGCTCAAATAGTGTAGCAAACAGAACCTGTTTTTACAAGGGCTTCTTTGAGAGTCTTACGGTCTTGTCTTGTGTATCGTGTGAAAATATTTCGTATTCAGATTATAGCAACATTCGTAGAACACATAATGCTTCCAAACTTTTTTCGTTTACTTTTATTGTGCCTTAGGCCGCTGTTAACGTTTAATCATCTGTAAAAATATTCTTGCGTAGTAGGCGTTCACGCCAATAGACACATGGTGATTAGTGAGGGATTAGGCATATTGACGGAGCCTATTTGAATGCGTGTGTCTAAACAGGTAACATAGTGCCCGCAGAAAACGTTTGGTGCGTGAATTTTTCGACTATAAGTCACACCTATGTACTCATTCATGTGGGTGGAGGTAAGTGATATCAAACAGCCTCGACCTCTGACTCAGAATGGCATTAACATGCTAGCACAAATGTACCAGGTGTGTGCATTTGTTACATTTATGCTAAAGCAACTGTCATATTCGTCGACTAAGGCAACTTGAGCGTTTGACGATGACGTCTTTGAAATGAGTCGAGTGATGTGAAATGAAGAAAAAAAAAGGCTTGTATGACCCTGTTTCAGGACAATATTCATCAGGGTTATATAGAACATATGATGGTTTCAGCTGCGGAACGTTTGCCACTTTATAAACACTGTATGCACTACAAATCCAAAAGCATATCCGAGTATTTTGTTTAGCAAAGCATAATAATCCCAACCTCCTTAGCCGAGGCACTTAGCAAGGCTCGACTTCGTGGCGATCTAACATGCATTTGTTTATCTTATACAGAACCACAGCGCCAGGGTCCACCGCAGGCAGATTCAAACTTACCACAAAGCCTCCATTCGAGGCAGACCCATCGGATACGTGTTCGCTCCAGGCGATTTTATCCTGTATGTGATTGTTTGTAAACTATAGTTCCGTTCAAATGGTTTCGACTATTTCAATGCGCGATGTATTTGACAAGGTGATAGCCTCATGAGTACATCTGAAATATGCGTCACATGCAGACGTATCGACTTGGATAATGGCTGGTGACATCGTGCGATGACATACAACTGCAGAGCATCTCATATTAGCGAATACGCTTTAATAGCATCTCAAACCACCTCAAGTAGTTAAACCCATGTAGCACCCATGATGTAACCAGCGTATCGTGCCCGTGTTTGACCTTCAATCGCAATGTTCTTCACTTTCCTTCTGGCCTAGTTAAATTATTATTAACCAACAGTCGAAACGCTGCTACTACTCCGATACTATGGTGCTTCTCAATGATGAAGTGTTCAGGTAATTGCTGGATAATGAGACACATATTTTGTACGCAGTAAGACCATTTCTATTAAATAATGATCAGTAAATAAAGCATCAATAAAAGCGATTGCTCGAAATGTGCTAGTAGAGCAGATTAACATTTAGCACCACATCTATTTGCCACTTTTCTGCGCTTGACCGTAATTGGCATTATTTCAATCTTACGATTGTAATTGGCGTGTAGGTGCCGTTGATATTTACCACTGCATCTGTTCAATATTCTATTATATCTTTGCCGGCAGCAAATACCATTTTGCCTTAAACTGCTCAAGTTATCATTCAAAATAGATATAATCCATGACAATGTTTGATTAACCAATAGTCAATTGTCAATGTGTTGATGTTGTTCCGAACGGGACATTTTAAGTAATTATTTCTGTAGAGATAACATGCACATTCTGAACCGCGTGGGGCTAATACAACCTAAACAATAGTTCTCCGTTATATTAGTACTGTAAAATACGTTGTTGTGTTCAAAAAGCTTGCAGGCTTAACAAAAATCAGTCAGGTACATGCTCATTTATAAATTATGAAATGAAAGTCAATAACGATGACGTTGTTCATAGCAGTGGACCTACGCGTGATCGTTTATTGGATAATGTGGTTTGGCTCACACATGAACCCATGGCTAGAGAGAAAACCATAAATTGTAGATCACAGCATATATCGAAGGATTATAATACGTAGCAGCCATTCACGAGATGGGGTTGGAGCTAAACTGCTTGTTTGGCAGAGGCCACGAGTTATTACGTGTGCTATTTCAATTATTACTTAAGACTTCCCTTCGTATCAGATCAAGTGTTTTTATTTGATATAAATATGTTTGGAGCAACACACGCATGATCCTTGTTACTCTTTTTGTGTAATTCAAATCTTTTGCAAAATACGTATTGAAAACAAAACAAATATTGTAACGTCAGCATGACCTACGAGATTTAGATAAAGAGCTAATAGAGATCGCATCAGAAGACAGCTTACGGATGCGAATGGACAGACGTCAGTACAATCGACTGATTGAGTGCTGTAAACATGAATTATATGTTGCCGGCATTGTAAATGTGGACTCCTCAGCGATGCCATCAGTGACAGTCTTACAAAGAGAATGCAAACGAAAATTCAGGATAAACTCCCAATATATCTGCATTAAGCAGATGCATTGTACAAACATATGGGAAGTTAGAAAGCTGAAAATATTTTTACGCTATATCGACCCGTTTTCCTTAAATTACTGCATGCATACAAAGCTTGCCCTTTAGGACTCATAAGGACCATGTTTCCATAACAATTTCTATGCATTATTTCGTTTAGCAGTTACGGCAAATATAACCAGTTTCAGTATGAAAAATATGAACTTGCGTTTGTATCGACATGCGTTGTTAATGTTGCCAATGCAATTGGCAAAATTCCAGTCTAAAATGCACTTACTTCCCTCCGGTCGTGATGGTGACTCTTACATTCGACGAATAATATCCTGTGGGTTCCAATCGCCATAGGTCTACTTTGTTTGGAATAATTGGCGGCCATAGATGCATCAATATAGTCGGTTCGGCGCGCCGCCTTTCCATTTGTCTTGACAAATATCTCTATTGCAGTATATCTCACACATCGATCAGTCGCTATATTTCTTTAGCCTTGCGTCTGCCTAATGATCCATTGTATTTGACGTTTACTGTGCATTAGAATATTGTTCAATGCAAACCAGGCTTAACAAAAGATGTTATTACATACAAATGTCCCCTGGCACAATTTAAACTTATATATTTAAGTGTGAACCTACAACGTTGCATTCTGTATTGTACTCGTATGAAATTGCCAGCTTGTTAAGCATAATACAGCTTAGTTCGGCAGATTGCCTTAAACAGTCTGTCACATGAATGGTATGTAGATTAGGGCGCCATGAAGCATTAAATGTTTACACATTAAATCATGACAGCACTGACCACATTGTTGGCAACTAGCACACAATTCCACCACGCATGAGCAATACACCCCTTGTTAGGGCAATCCAATGCTTGTAGTATTTAGGCCAGGCTTCATAAACGTGGGAACTAATATTTAGTATAAATATTTTTCGAAAGCAAATCCGACAGCCTACCTTCCCAATTTTCTGTTCCACAATTTCGGCTTTACCGTTATCTGAAGTGCAGAAGCAATATGGCCCCAAGATAACGGTAACCGGTAATTCGCGCAGCAGGTGAGCCGGTTCTCTGGCGAGGTTTCATTTAACTACACATGTTGAGCAACCTGTATTCTGACAGCTATAACGTCCATCAAGCACGATTATCGATTGCGTATGATGCGCAACTGTGCAAGTTGCAGATTGACTCGATGTTGAATCATACATAGCTATTATAGAAAGGCTATCAGTAGTACTGGTAAAAATATAAACGTCGAATACATGAGAGCAATGCAAGAGAAATTGCTAACATATCATAAGCAGCAGTATCATGCCCATTTTAGGGTTTGAACATTATCTATGTATGTGTGAGATGTGCACATGATAGGTTTTTTTGTTAAAGATTCTGGCGCCAAACACCCTTGCCAAGTCATTACTTACACTCGAACTTGCAGAAACATATATATGCGTTGCGTGCAGATAGCATCTTGCAGGCTAATTGGGAGATCGTTATTGTATATCTTACGCACGAGTACGAAGATATGTGTTTGTTTCACGTTCGCTTGTATAAATAAAAACAATAAAGCAATTTAAGGTGCCGCAGTATGGTTCTGTTTGATCTTTTTTCCTTTATATTTATCGCAAAATTCGTCTTTACATCTCAAAATCAATTCAACACAAAAATCCACGACACGCTAACCCTGACAATTATTCGGATGCTTTCTCTATCGACCAATTTCGCTTGCAGTGCATTCGACAAATTAGGTTACTGTCTCGTGAGAGTTGACAATCCATGACTTAACTGCAATTAGCATATCTGAAACCGCGTGGCTTAATCATTTCAGCACCACAAAAGGTATAGGGAAACACATTGCCAAAAAATGTATTGACCATGCATTAGATCTGCCACTCAAATTTAATAGGTATCTATGTCAATGTTCCTGTGTATAAAGTAAACAATCTCGTAATGTTCACGTTGAGCCAACTTTGCAAAAGACTAGCTCAGACTTGATACTCACACCGAGACTGCTATATTGATATCTAAACGTCAGGAGTATTGGCTATAATTATTTCATGAAATATCCCAGAGCTCATTGTAAAAGGCTTACTGTGAGGTCAATAACTCACATTACCGCCTTAAGTAGTGATAAAGAGCTGAATGTCCCAAGTTCACAAATAAAATCGGACCTGATTCCCGATGTACATCTTTTACATGTTACCTATTTAAACATCACATTGAGAGAGTGAGAGGGAGAGATAGGGAGATAGAAAGAGGGAGAAAGAGAGAGTGAGAGAGAGAAGGAGCTCAGCTCCTTTAAATACATTTTGACAAAGCTATTGTACGTATCTATATTAGCCAATACTACTTGTAAGAATGTGATATTGTGTTATCACCAACAAGGATATTATAATGTTGCAGTGCTAATGGGAAATGAGTCTTATTCCTTAAACGGTCATTGGTTTAGATAACGTGTGCTTTTTTGTAGCAAATAATCACAGTTTCAGGAATAAATACTGGAGTGAAAAAAATCGTGAATGTCGGGAATAGAGGAAAATGCATGTTCTGCAATTCGTTGTAATATACTTTAATATCCGCGGACATTGACCTTACTGACCGATGTTCCAATGATGCTGCTTGGACAACCAAATTGGCTATTCGTTGAAACGTTACTTCAATAAAATGAATATGCCAAGTTTAACTCAATCGACATCAAAAAAGTGAATATGGTAACTTGCATTCGGTCTTAAAGGAAATCACCCGTTAAATAGGTTTAGCCTCAAAATAGGAAAGAACTGTTCAATTTGACAATGAAATATTGCAAAATATATCTTTAGTAGACGGCAGCTTAGCATTCAAGCTTTTAGAAAATGCATGGAATAAGTGATTTATAACGTGAGGCCCCTACACTAACTGCTGACGAAATCTGGAGTTAACCTTTGATCCCATTTATCTTTTGATATCCCTTAAACATGCAATGCCTGACCTGCGTATCAATAAGATACGTTTAGGCTTTAATTTTTTTCAGACGCAGTAGCAACAAGAATGTTACGTCGTTACTCTCTCAGCATTTGGCTTCATTTCCAACATCTGTACATTCAAATATCTGTGGTGAAACCCTGCAATCGGTTTGCATTCTGTTGATAGCTTTATGTATATATGTATATATGTCAGACTGTTACATCAAATGGATAAATCTATCAGGATTGAAGCCTAGTTTCGGGTGAGATACCATCCGAATGGAAAGTCAAGGTTGTCCACATTTTGGAATATATTATGTCCATATGCATGATAGCATAGATGTCAGTTGAAATGCTTTCTGTGCGATGATATTCATTAGAGTACTGCGTCAGTTGTTAACAAAGGTGAAATATGTTATTTCTGCTATGTAGTGCTCGACCAACAGCCTTTATACCAACATTAAACGATTTGATTCTGCAACGTAACGAGTTATTTCGGAAACCACGTGGACAATTCGTATTTGCAAATTGTAAAAGTGGCAACGAATTGCATATCGGATTTGTTAAGCTTATGGTCAATGCAAGTGAGCCACAAAAGTAACAATCCTATATCCTGCATTCTACGACTGAACAATGTGAAGGCCACGTATAAAATCGAGGCTCCATGCGTCAAGGCCGATTGCAGAGCAAAGCCGAGAGTGATTAGTTGCTACAGAAATCTTTCCTCGTGTTTTTTGATACGAGGCGGATTATGCTAATGGGTTTGGAACAAGAATTATTAAGTCAATCATTTAGCATTTGCTCTCCTGTATTGACCTAGTTTAGCCTTGTAAACATGTTTGTTAGAATGAGACCTCACCTTCCATTAATTTGTCAGACCCATGTTGATCATTAGGCGTGTTGGTAAGAGAATGGCTCACCTTTAACGTACGAATATAAACAATTATACACTGACCAGCATCTTGTTGGCGCATGTGTATTACTGTAATACCAAGATCAGCATTTCATCTAACGGCGCTGACCTGCATCATAACAGTGATGATCTCTGTAGCCGGCGAGTGTGAGTTCACAAATAAGTTGCTTTATATAATCTCAAAAGCTAGGTTACACCTAGTCAACGGATACGACCCCTTGTCTCATAGACTTTTTGGGTCAATACGGTTTGTAAAAATGTACTCATCAATAAATTCACTGCCGGTAATCCCGTTGAAATTCAGTTATGTTTATATAATTGGAAACATAGAAGGACGAGTTCTCTATCTGACGATACATTAGGTACATGCATTATTATAAACCGTATCGATAACATATCTATAACATTAGGTTTATATGGCGATAGCACATGCAGTCGCACATTTACCAGGTATATTGACAAGACCACTGTAGTTAGTTTGGCCATTAGCTACGGTCAGTCCCCTTTGAAAGCGACTTATATACTCAATTGAGGTTGATAAATCCATGTAGCTTGTTTTACTAATTGATGTTTTCGCTGCTTTCTCAAAACGCGCCTCTCCGGGAATAACATATATCATTACTAGTTGCACTATATAAATGGGAAAAAAAAATGGGATTGCATCCTAGAGAGAGGCAATAGGCAGCAGTATCATCATTGTGATTTGTCATAATCATTGCCGTTATGATCGCCAGCAGTCCAACTTTCGGTCAACTGCTGATAGAAGAATTATTAAAACAGAATATTGCATCAGTGGGAACAAGCGAGTATTTTACGAACTGTGCCCACGCTGGTAAGAGAGAAGCCAATTGCATTCGTAGAGAAGCATGCTAAGGAGTGGAAAGACTGTTAGTCTTAGTAGGCTGCAAACATTTCTGAGGATCATGTCTACAACTGGTAATACATCTTATCGCTGATGCCCCACACAAAAATAGGACGGACAAATAACAGGTTATAAGTTTTGTTTTCCACATCAACCTGATATGCTCCTGAACAACAGCATCGGACCATCTGCTACTGCAACAATTCCATGCATACTGAGCGCCACATGATCCCTAACACTTGGTAATCCGAGTGTCAATTACCTAAGAGGTATTATTCTGTAAATCGAGGTTGGCCATAAAATCTTTGTGTCGTACCTGCGAGGTACTGCCATGGCTGATCGGTAAAGAATTAGTGAATACAATCGTACAAAAATGACTGTAGTTGAATAAATGAAGGGTAGGTCAATGCCGTCGCAATACTATGTGAACATGGGTTGTCGTCGGATACACTTAGATGCCTGCTGAACATTCGAAACGAGTATAGCAGCGATAGCATGCCACAAGTATCGCTAAAGTAATACGACTGCATGCTTGCCACGACTAACACTTGCAATCTGCTCCTGCATCACCACGCCATTGACCTGCTGCCGCCGGATAAAACTAATTCAGATATAGCGTGATTAAAATTAACACCACTGATTTAATATACTCGCTAATAGAAGCAGTATTACCAGTTCCAACAACAACTTACCACTATCCGATAATACAACCATGTTTACTATATGACATCTGCACATCCTTCATGGTTTTTTTAGTTGAATGTCTTTGTAGTCCGCCGCATTTATAGAGGGGCTTATCATAAAGAGCTCCAGGCTAACGCATATGCGCTTAATGCGTGTCATACTAAGCCGAAGTCAATTAAAATGTAGTTGACATCATACTGGCACTGCGTTGTTCAGTATTAACCACAGAGAGCAAGTGTTCTTTTGTGGTAGCGGATAACTATATGCGTAGGTATCACTCTTGTTGGCTAGTGCACCTCTATATTCAGCGGTCATTTCTAACATATATGTGTATCTCATTTATTTAGCTGAGTAGCTATTAGGAATGTCGGCTTCCTGTTTTGGCGGCTATAGCAGGAAATGACTATAGAGTTAGTGGGGGAACTGTATTCATGAGCATACGGTATGGTTTCGGAATCACAGCAGCTGGCAGTGTAAACAAGTTGTTTTCATCGACGTCCTGTCATTAATTGGTATAGCAGGGAAGAGAGCACTTACAATCACAGTGAAAATAATGAACATATCTTAATTTAAGATTGAATATCATTCATATGTAATCCAGTAAAGCCTCATATTTGGGTTCATCCGATGCTTACACTCTCTGAAAGTTGGTGAGGGCTGAAAGTTAAGGCAATTCCACTGGCAAGTTTCTCCACAATAAAACAGTGGATGCTACGCTTCTACGACTTATAGTTGTAGCTGTGGAGTGCGGATCTGTAACATTTGTTATGGGTTGAGCGCATTGTGTTGTTTAGTTATGGATTGGGGATAAAACTATTCAATTGGATGCTTGTTCTTCACATTATTGAGACCACACAAAAACAATATATCGCAATAAACAATTGTTCAATAATCATCGAATCAAGCTCTACAGACCTTCTGATCGGATTGTAGGGCTTTCTACGACACATCAACGACAACATAACTAGCAAATATCCTCACCATTAGCAACCTCTACACGTTATATTCATGCATCACATATAATATTTCTCCAGTTGCCTGTTAATTAGTACATGATTCAATCGGGACCTCATACGAATTGCCTTTTTATTAAACGCTTACCGCGAGGATTATATAATTCGTCATTTGTTTATTGCTGATGTGTAGTCATATCGATAAATAAGCTATATGCGAAGCGAGGGTGGAACAATAATTTACACAGTCATTTGACTGCATTGTGCTCTTTTGTTTTGAAAATTAGGATAAACAAAGTAATGTTGACAAAATAAAAAACTGTCCAATTTTGCGCGAAATCAAACACTTTCAGCTGATTTATTCCACGCATGCTCACATTGGAGAAAATAACAGCAAATGTAGGAAGTGGCTGATACTTCTAAGCGTTTGATCACGTTGTACAATTGCGGACATATATATATATACAATTTGGGAGACAAAGGCATAACCTTGTATTTTTGATTGCTTGTTGGAAGGATCCAGAAATTATCCAACCATTAGGTTTACCACGACATTTGCATATCACATTTAACTGGACTCTAAGGTAACCACTAACACCTTTCGTATTGACATGGCGCTGTGCAATGAATGTGATATTGCTTTCTGCAAAAATACACTTTGGATTAGACACTAACTGGGGATACAGATAAAGTTATGCACATGAAGGCATCGGTTGCGTATCTCGGATCAAGTATGCATGTTCTGTATATATATATATATATATATATATATATATATATATATATATATTGTATATATATGCCGAATAAATATATGATAATATATATAATATATTATATATATATATATATATATATATATATACTATATATATATATATATATATATATATATATATATATATATATATATATATATATATATATATATATATATATATATATATATCTATATATATATTTTAAAGTATCGCTGTATTGTCCTGGTCCTAAATGTTCTGCAAACATTGTCCAGCTGTGGAGGTACCGATAATGTACCATAATGGCATACATAAAATGCCATAAAGCAATTCGAGATACATTGTCTTAGCATATATATATGGTGCGATAAAGCACATCGCGTTTGTGCACCACTCTTACTGAACGTGATGTTAGTAGCTTTCGCTGTACATTGCTTGCCCAAGCTAGGCGTCTAATACTTGTGTTATGTTCGTCCTCGACTTTGAATTGCTATTCTTGTGGATATGGCAATGTTCGGCGATGGTTGGAGTCACGCCATGTGGTAAGCAACACGAACATACCTACGACACTCATAAAAACAAGAAAATAAATTATGAGTTCTGGCCGGTCACATTAGATCATATTACGATGATAACAATAGAGCTAATAATATATCACGAAGGTTCTGATATACAACACCGCAATGAACTGAAAATGATGAACACCGCAAATCACACATAATGACTCCTGATGGTGCTGTTTGTAGGCCTTTCTGTGGTTAGCTGCTAAATAGCCAGTATGATCTCTTTATGGCCATCAGGCTCCAGTAAGTGCAATATGAGAACAACTTAGGTAAATAGTAGGCAGCCGATTAACAGTTAATTGACGGTCGCAATGTTTTGCCCTTAGCTTGCGGCCAAATGCTAACCCGTCAACATATTATAATTGACTGCTGTCAGCCCTTATACATATATATCTAATGCATGAAACAAAAGTGGCTCTGATCGCAAGAACCAGCCTTTTCAGCGAGCAGCGGTCTTTGCCAATGGATTCAGTGGGTGGGAACCTTGATTAATTGCGATAGCGATATGTCAAAGCTTACAATATACATATTGCATGACGTAACTGGATACACGGGCCATTATAGGCATTTAATTAGTCACCACCATTGCACCTAGAATCCCATTCATATTTCTATATATAGCCTATTATGTTTAGTATAAACTGTTAAATACATATTTGGTGCCCGTGTCCGTTTTGCGGTACAACGTGTATGCCATTTACCCAGCTTTTATTTTTTTTATTAGCATATTTATACAGGTACATTGAACGGTTTGCACCGAAATGAAACAATATCCTGTATGAACGAAAGTACACAAAAATAACACTACATGCACAATGAATTCACTACACTGACATAAATATAAATGATGTATATGACTGAATAAACAGAATGCTTGCACAACACGTCATCGTGATAGTTAACCATGAAACATGCAAGGTAAAACCATTGTTCTATTATTAAACGTTCCTATGAATATCTGCGATGAATGGTAAAGAATTCCAAATAAATGGCCATCTGTAGCAAATGCAATTCTTAAAATGCTCAGCGTTTGGAAAAGGTACAATGAACATAGCTTCACTACGCAGTCTTTACAACTGTCTTACATCACGAATATAGCATGAGTTTTTCATACTAAACATTAATTTAACACTTACATTCTCATCAATTATGATTCGTAGATACTCATTGCTTTTAACATTCCCAATCACGCAATCACATAGGTCGAGGTGCGACAATCAACAGCATTATTTGAGAATTGTTCATGTTCCCGGTTTTTTTTGCAGCGAAAGAGCTCCATTTGGAACAGATAAAAGTTTGCATATGACATATTAAGCAT
>CM067357.1:47684402-47722402 GCA_034190875.2 Urechis unicinctus
CATTTTAGTAGAATAATATAATGTCTTATGCTTGTCATCTGTAACCAAACGGTGTTCTGCATTATCAATATGAGCACCCTCTTAACCAGCTGACTGGCACATCAGTTTCTTAGAAACCCCTGCACAAAGAACATGTTTTGCTTAAACTAAGCGATATCTATGTCAAAGAACAAGCTTATGAAAAATATTGGCGCCCAAACAATATTGGCATTTAGCGTGTTAGGCCAACGCAGTACTTTTATATCTAACACAGCGTTGTTTACCATGGCGTTAAGATGTAATGTATGTTCTCGAATAATATTACTAAATCCCTAAAATGCAGGTTTACCGTAGTATTTTTCACATAACTAGCAATAAAGACGCAGACAACATCATTTTGCAAGTCAATTTCCAAAGGGCGTTTATGTGTTTTCGACAAAATTATGTACATTTATTCGCTCCATTGGTGACCCATCCTATGGTAGGGCTTTACATATTTGATCTTTTGTAGCTGTGTATCGTCCACCAATGAAGCCATCATCATAAAATGTATTGTATCGAGCAACCGTGATTAGACATCGAGCTTGCTTAATGTGTGGCGCAGAGATCATTTTTATGGGTCCATGGCGAGACCCTCGCTTTTTGTTTTGCTTTTTCCCTTCCATTTTGGTGTTAATAATAAATTAAGAGTTGATCACTAGATGTTATTAATAACGGCCCCCAGCGCGGTTACCATTGTCAACGTCGAAACCAGGAACATAATGTCGACACAATGCAACTAAAATCCATGGACGGTTTATCCAACCTGAGTTACTTGGCCGTACATTTACATGTGGAGGTCATATTTCACATATCTTCCGCTAAATTTGTATTTTTATCAGTCATGCGGCAAAACCGAGTGTAATCCTGTAGATATATAAATGACGTATTTGCATGCAGTAAACATACTGTGTCATTTGTTTTGTGTAAAGCAGTATGAAATGATACCCTGAACGACAGTTGGATAGCATTAGGAATAAGCATGCAAAGCACTATTTATCTTCAGTGGTGTATTGCTATTTACTGCTCTCTTTGGTGCCATGCTAAATTACGACAATATTATATATATTCGGGTCAGTTGTACATCATTGCTGAAACGTTGTTGTTGACTATCATTCCGACAGAGGGCCATATGTCACGTACATAGCCATGAAATGCCGTGGGTTAAAGATTATAAAAGAATTGTAACCATGCACTCTAGTGACTTTGTAATTACTTGCGCAGAAGAGAATATTTGTTTGCGTGATTTCAGTAAAAATTATCAGGCACAAAGGGTACTTGCGTCCTATGTTGATGAATCAAGTTCAATAAAACTCGTGCCTTCATCTTTTGTCAAGCCTTGTGGATGAAATGTTATACAGGTAATATTTGTCCATCCATGTATTTTTTGCCCAAATGTTTTGGAAGGCTGTAGTATTTATTAATGTAATTATCGTTTTCAGAAATATTACGGAAATGCTCATCAGTAAAATAGTGTTTGCGTTTGCATAAATCACGCCGAGTATTTTCTTCTTCTATGAAGACGATTTCCTATGTTGGATAAAGTATGAGCCCACCTAGCAACGAATTTTTTTTTGCTGTAAAGTCAGTTATCAGACGCGGAATTCGGCTAATGCTGCTAGTCGTTCTGTCCGGTAGCTTGGTCCGAATACGTTTGCAAGACATGTTCCTCCCTCCTTACCTGGCTGCCCACTTAAATCCTATACATGCATTTCCTCCGTTTGTCAATACGCTTTACATTAGGGAATGGTACTCTTTGCTAAATGATTTTGATACGTCTTATGATCGACGATGAGCTATTGGCTGAGTGGTTTTTGCCGTGAAAGTTAACATACTTTGGTTATATGTATAAGTCTGCAGCATGTGCTGCTGTGTTTTGGACAAGCTCACTTGTTGAAGATTAATTGTTGAGACAATGTCGGGTGTCTTCTGCTTTTTCAATCAAGAGAAACGTGATATTAGATTTTACAAATAGTTGCATCAGATGCGTTAGTTGTATATGATTAACATTTCACATAGCAATACATTTGTTGTGTTACAACATTGTTGAAAGATAGACAACCGTTGAGCTATGTTTTTAATGGTATAATAATATTCGAGGCGTTAGTGCAAGTGGTCATGTCGGGGGCTCAAACCTGCTGCAGCCTGGATTTCAAACAGACAATGCATATCCAATGGTGGCATCTAATTCGTTCGCATTTTGTGTAATTTTGTGATAGGGTACGATTTTTCCTTTATTGTGAAGTACGAACCATATGCTAGAGCGTTGATATTAACGCATTCAACTGCTTTACTATCACTGGTTGATTGAGTCTTAACCTGCCCACGGCACCCTATGAAACCGGCAAGCGCTCACTACAGAATCGTCTTTTTAAAACAAAGCAGTAATACTTGGAAACCTCGCCAGCCGCAATATCATATACAATTATGTTGATAACATTTTAAGCTATTTGATGCATATTTGCCCTGTACATTTGACCATTTATACATGGTTTATCCGCAATTGTCTATTGATATTGGCAACGTCGCAGTTAGGTGAGTCGACAAACAGCTATCAAATGACACAAGTACCAATAAGTGCCTGGTGTTAAACTAATATCTTTGACATCGGAAGCACTTTGCTACTGTCTAAGGAACCTAGGTATTATTCATCAATCCATCTGACGGTACTAATATGATAATTCGTTGCATATTAGGTCGCCTCAACCGAAAAGTGCTTGGTGTTAAACTGGTTCCTATACCTCAAGGAGCATGTATTCGCTCATATTGAGACGTATTGCATTCTAATAACCAGCGCCATGGTTACAAACACTTACTCTGACATCACGTCATATTATGTTGACGTATATTTAAACGAATGTGCCAAAATTATTGCACAAAAGCATGCCCCAAAGTAGCGACATATCTGATTTGCTAGAAGATATTAATTTCATCTACGGCACGCTGTTGCAAGATTTATGATTATTGCCTGACTGGGGTGTAACCATATTATTAAATCCAATCAATTGCCACCACCCTGTCATGATATCCGGAAGGTTACAATGTTGCAAGTCACACCATACTTCCATCAGAAAGTACGATTTTTCTAACATGTCGTGATTTTATTTTAGGCGCACTGGTTGATTGAGTCTTAAAAACTTCATAAGTTTATGCAAATAATCATGCACAGTGACACGAGTAATGAGCGCAACTTAGTGTCTGGTTGTTGCCAGCCCATGGCACCCTTTAAATCCGGCAAGTGCTTACTACAGAATCGTCTTTTAAAAAAAAACAAATCAGTAATATTTGGAAACCTCGCCAGCCGCAAAATCATATACAATTATGTTGGTAACATTGTAAGCTATTTGATTCATAACCGCCCTATACAGTTGACCATTTATACAGGGTTTATCCGCAATTGTCTATTGATATTGGCAACGATGAGTTAGGTGAGTCGACAAACAGCTATCAAATGACATAAGTACCAATAAGTGTCTGGTATTAAACCGATATCATTGACATCGGGAGCACTTCGCTACTGTCTAGGAACCTAAGGTATTATTCATCAATCCGTTTGACGGTACTAATGTGATAATTCGTTGCATATTAGGTCGCCTCAACCTTATCAAAGACTTGGAGGCTACATGCCATTGGTTGAATTATTCTCCCTACTTTTGAAATATGAAAGGTTACAATATTAAATCCAATCAATTGCCACCACCCTGTCATGATATCCGACAGGTTACAGTGCTGCAAGTCACACCATACTTCCATCAGAGAGTACTGTTTTTCTAACATGTCGTGATTTTATGTTAAGGCGCACCTACAGCCTAAATAAATATACATGCTGATTATAATGTCTGTCCTTCCACGCTAATGCAAGGTGTAACCAGAACATATAACAAACTATGCGGCTGTTAATTGTGGTTTTACAATAATTTAAGCACAAAAAGTGATATTGCGAAGGCTAAGGATGAGGAAAGCTTCCCTTCAGTACCAGTGCCCATTTGGTACCAATTAGTCTAGATCAAGCCTCTGAGATACGATACCGTTGATACAGGGTCGGATGCATCGAATCGCAGAGATGGGACCACCATTTAACGTGTTCATCCTCTGGGACAAGCTAGGTATTTTGCATATGTATAAGACATCGATAGTTCATTGAGTTTCCGCTCTAATGTTGGAGGTAATTACAAAAGCGACTCATAGATATTGACATTAGGAATAGTTTCTCTGACTGCAGTGTAAGAGATTGGTTTAGCTCTATTTCGACATTGAGTCAGCGACTGCCAATTTGTCATTCATACTAATACGGCGAAATCCCGTATCTTTTCTCGACCACGGTGTGCACTATCTACGGCACTTAAGACTAGATTGCAACTCGCCTTGTTGTACCATATATAATGCATGATCATTTATTTATTGTAATGAGCGTAGATGTATCATAGATAGAGATGATAGGAAGGTAATAGAGCATAACCGGCTGCAACATATGGCTAGTGAAGATGCAAAGCTACCATATAAAGCATGTCATGAGTCGAAAGTTTGCATTGACGCACGGGAATAAAAACTGGTCGGCTAATATATAGACTGCCAGGGACGAACCCGTACCATCACTGCATGGTTGAACAATAGTACAGCCTGTTGTAATTTTGATATGTACTGTTTTATTTTATTCGGACGATTGCCATTTCGGAGTGTTGGCACCGTTTGTGATTAATGATTTGGTAACACCCAAGTAAGGCTGTACCAAAGTCCGGCAAGCAGCGTGTTGTGGACGAAATACATTATATTAGACATTACCGTATTCAAAACTGCAATGATGTTATTTTATAATGGGATTGTCCGTTACATCCTGTACAATGGCTCATATTTACATGCACAAAACGTTTGATAATTATCCTTGGCATTGTTCGTGAGCAAAACATTCATTTGTTATAAGCAGATATTTTATCCATCTGAACTTTGCGCAATGTTTTGGTCATACTATGTCATTACAGTCTGTTGCACATCAATGCTTTCGATATTGGGTTTTTAGATACATTACGCTGCTGTTTGTGTAATGTCGCGGCAACGTTGTGTCATCGCGCCGTATCATAGATTGCAATTGCTACAGTTGATACATGTGCGGTTCCTGTACGTCACGGCTAAGGATGGAACTGTTCAAATTGCTTTGTTAATGCTTGACCATGCAATAACTATCTCGCAAAAACCCCTGAATATCAAACTTCCTTGTAAAGGAACAAATATATAAATCGGTGCAAGGGAAATAGGATCTATGAATCGTCATTGCGTGCATATCTGCTCAAAAATGCGATTGTGAATGTTACTTTAGCGCGCATAATGATGCAATAAAATTAGACCTCATACAATATGGCAAAGTCAAGTTATGGAGAGTATCAAATATAATAAATCAACTCTGACACGCTACTATTCATATGAGACAGTACCTACATATTTTGTGATTAAGATTATAGTAACATTTGTGGAAGTTTGCCAGATCGTGAGCTACATCGCAAGTCAGCGTGTGTGGAGGCAACTTGAAAATTATAAGTACAGAGTTGCAAATAGCATGTTGTTTGTTGGAGAGGCGCTGGCCTTGGCTTCAATTTGCACCAAGGTTGCCTGAACAAATAGATGCCTTTAGCCTGCTCTTTGAAGGGTTGGCAAACGAGCTACAGGAGGAAGCAATTAGGAATGATACTTACTATGAATGCAATTCTTAGCACTTTGATTACAGCCTTATTCGAGCATTAGGTTCGGCTTTTGACTTGTATGTTTACTCAGTCCATTAGTTCAACGTAAACCAGTTTCCTACGGATACTTTTATGTGTTGATCATCATTATTCATTCCACAATGATATGCATTTGATTGTTTGTTATAGGTAACTTAGCGTTAAGTGGGCCAGAGTGCACATTTGGATGCAAATGCAGCTTAGCACCATGCAGAATTTTTAAATAAAACACCGTAAAAGCTTTCTAAAACATGGCGCGACACATTAAGTAATGCATTGTGATGTCAATTTACTATGTTGTAGCATTAACAATATTAGAGAGAAAACCCTAACAACAGTATGAGGTACAAAGAGAATGGAAGGCTTCCTGGACGCGGAACTGTGAAGGGCAAAGATTTCTATATGCACCCACCAAGTTTTTATTTGGTCCTCGCCAGCATTAATTCTTCATTAACGTCGTCGGACTTGTATTTACAACAAAATTAGAAATTTCAAATCTTCCAAAGTTTAATATGAGCGTTCATCACACAGTGAAGTTACTAACAAGGCACGTGTGTCTAACAGCTTTATACAAACCAACATGTAACTGCGTGGGTGTTAACCTGCTGCTAGAGCGTTAATTGTCGACAGCAAGTACTCGCGTGAGCATTCCAAATAACCAGTTGACCAGTTCAAGTGATAGTATTATTAACACGGGACTGAGTTTTATGTTTTAGGGATATCATTATAAAATGGGACGTGGTAGTTGTTATTGTGTGACTGGTTATATTCATCAAAGATGTCTTCGTTACGCATCCGACCTACACCACGGGTGATATCCGTGTGTCGAGGAACCAAACAAATATCCTGCCGAGATGATGGTTAAACTGCAAATGGACATGTTATTCGGTGATTATTGCGTTAGCTTTCATCAGGTGAATTGTTGTAGCCATCAGCTTTTTTTCAGACCATAAATCACGAATTCGCCTCTGAGCTACAAGGTCAATATAAATCTCAGAACCACGTTTCATTTGGGTTACATATGATTCGTAAAAAGTGAAATATGCTATATGACGCAAGGCTGCCACAGTGTTTTCCGTCCCCTATCGGCTATGTCGACCACTCAGAGAAATATCTCCCATTGGTATCGTATTGTAAAATGTGTATCACTAGGCTAGATCCGTATGTTATGCCAAATAACATTTATATTTTGAACAATTCAATTGTGATGTTCTGGTGCGCCATATGGACAGAGTCCAAACGGGGCGACTTTACCCAAAATATGCAACACAGGTTCGAACATATAAATTCATGTGCCATGCAATTGACAAAGACTAATATTTTTAACGTCTGTTAGGTCTGCACATATATTGGTGGTCGATGTAGCGATCGACAAGTATCTTTATATTCTGTCCCTGTGACGCGATTCCATAAAAGTTGAATCATTCGTTTTCACATTGTTGTGCATAATGGACCAACCGGCTATGCATCGTGGTGTCATTCATAGCTTGGGTGAATTCGGAGCAGTGGTATCATTGATGAAGGATTGTCATTGCCTATCATTAAATGTATGACGAAGATTCACATGTTACCTACATAGCAAAGACATGCATTGGGTTGTAGAATATAGAGGAATTTCAACCTTACACTAAAGTGACTTGGTCATCATTAGCGCAGAAGGGGATATTTGTTTCATTATTGCAGCCAAATATATCAGGCAAACGTGTACCTGAATCCTGTGTTGATAAACAGGCTTAAATCACCACGTTTATGCATCTTTATTGAAGTCAAGTCTTGTGGATGAAATATTATAAAGGTGATTTGTGTCCATTTGTGTAGGTAGTGCCCCAATGTTTTGGAAGACTGTAGTATTGCTTAATGAAGAAATTGTAACAGGTTTATTGAGTAAAGAAGTCAGTCAAGTGATGTGCCCGTTTGTGAGAAGGGTTGCATAAGTAAAGCAAAATAAGGTATTACTACGATTGCATCATATGCTTGTCATAGTTGTTGCCATCTCTCGAATGCTCAACGCGTCTTTTAAGTATGAGCAACATCTAGAAATGTATGTTTCGTAAACGAGTACGCTTCTTCTCTTCAGACTCCTCCTTAGGATGGATGAATTACGAGGCCATCAGGCAATGAATTATTTGCGCTGTTAAATCAATTAATAGAATTCGGCTAATGCTGTTAGTCGTTCTATCAGGTAGCTTAGGCTCGTTACATTTGCAGGACATGTTTCTCTCTCCCTACAAGATCCTATAGATTTATTTCCATTTATGCATCTACTGCCTATAGTATGTCAATACGCTTTACATTAGGAAGTTGTGCTCTTTGCTACAAAAATTAGATACGTCATAAGATCGAAGATGAACTATTGGCAATGTTTAGTCAATCTGCGCTAACAACACAACACCTGCTAAGTGTTTTTTGCCGTGAAAGCGCACATCCTTTGCTTAGAATCATTAGTCTCTAGTTTTGGCTGCTGTATATTGGACAAGCACGCCTGTTGAAGAATAAGGATGATTGACGAGACGATGTCGGATGTCTTCCGCTTTGTGATGTGATAGTAGATTTGATATATAGCTGAAGCATATTTGTGGTAAATGATCAACAGATTCAAATCAATGCCTTTGTGTATTACGACCTTATAGACAAATGGACAATTGTTAAGCAAAGTTTATAATGGAATAATAACATTCGATGCAATAGTACAATACGTAACTTCTGGGGCTAAAACCTGTTGCAAAGGGGATTTAGCATGCATCTCTATTACACGTCTACATAAAGCAATCATGCTGTTAAATAAAATATGAATATGTTTAAATATGAATACAGCTTTCCCATTTCAACAAAGCTGATTTGACGTCGACGAAAGATTCATTGTAAATTGATTTTGTTTACTTGCTAAACATATTATATTGTGAGCAAAACATATTATATTGTGTTACATCCTTGCGAACGCAAGTTTGTACTATGCCAAACAGACGATGCTCAGCTGATTGTAGGCTTTCGAACCATTTGTAGGCTGCAAATTCTGTGTAATTGTATGAACTGGTGTATACCCGTAGCGCACCAAAAACACCCATATTGATTATACGCACCCATAAGTAATAATTATAACTCAAAACGGCAGTCAAATAAAATTAATTTCTGTTTGTCACCTAGTCAGTTCGCGACAATATTGACCACCCGTTTTTCTGTCTACCATAGAGAATAATGTCGCTGTTAGTTTGCTAACAGCAAACAGTGCAGCTTGTTAACCCGCACCTAACATGAATTGATGAACAGCTGAAAGCACTACTGGCCATAATTATAACACGCAAAAGCTGTATTCACAGACAGAACCGTTATTTAGTTCAAACCTAATTTGCATGAAGTAGCACTTAAAATATTGACCACATTTAGGGTGTAACCCGCACAAGTCATCGACCATGAAAATGACTTTACTTAAGATAGGTTGTCCGACAAACTACACTCAGATAACTTGATACATACCATGAACGTCAAACAGTCGTAACGACTGAAAAAGTAGGTTCGATGGGAAATTAATAAAAATGATATGAAAGTCGTTCAACTTCACTGTCCGACGGGACGGCCCCTAACCTCTGTCCTTTCGGCGTTTTGCTTGGTGCTGTCTTTTAAGTCAGAAACCAAGGTGGCCATGCATCTATCGGAAACCTCACAATGTAAAATTGTTGCTTCAAATCTCAATTTGTGTGATAACATTCGAAAGGGTTAAATATCTGACATCACATGCTTTCTCGCACCGATATTGCCGCACCCGACGATTACGATTATTTTTCGTCAAAGTTGGTCCAGAAATTACGTTTTGATGATTCTCAAACATGGTGTAAAATACACTCAAACCGATGCGCCTTCGATAGTTTTATATAGAGGGCAAAACAACATTTTGGTCTAAAATATCGCTTCAATAGTAATTGTAGACCTATTAATGTCAGATTATCCTTGAAAATGTACTTGGTGCGTAATTGTTTACAGATATTGAAAATCGGCGTCCTAGAATTAGTAGGCTTTTATATTAAACGAATCAAGTCAATATTGCTTGGGCAACAGCAGTTAATTTGTCAGAATGCCGTCTTGATTTCGAATCAGGTAGTCATTACATCAGCATCTGGATCAGGAATACATTTTGCTCTACTTTTGACAATACAATATACCGGACTTTTATTTGGACTATATGGCACAATGTGTCTTAGCTCATGTATGAACCGACTCTATATATATATATTAATATATATAAATATATATATGAATATATATATATATATATATATATATATATATATATACATATATATATATATATTATATATATATATATATATATATATATATATATATATATATATATATATATATATATATATATATATATATATATATATATTTGACACAAACGACCAACCTTTTTGGAACACAGTCACTTCTTGTGCTTTATTGTACGATGGTTTATTTAAAAGTGATGTTAAACTGTATATTATCTCCATTCAGTATTATCCATGGCAAGCTTTTGGCTCATGCATCGCGCAGGATTTAGCTAGGGGCGTTTAAAAATTTGATATATTGGACTGACGACGATTTTGGTACTCTGTATCCAACAGTTTGTTTCTCGTTATTTTTTGATATATCATCATCCCAACTTCTGATATATTGTTTAGAATTTCTTCCTTTATGAATATTTCCTATCATCATGACATTCGATAGAGGGAATAAAAAACAAATATATTTGGTTCCGACGTTTTCCAATAAGCTGGAGACCTATATAAATTCGCCTGAACCAACCGAAATGCTTTAGGCAGGTCAATTAATTCGTAAAGTTCCTTGCATTTTTTCAGAATAAGTTGCGTTGCTGGTCGATAACATAGTTGTTTTTTGTCCCAAAATGGTTTTTGTTGTTGTTATTTCCCAACATAGTTGGTTCTTTACCCTATACCCAAGCTATTTTGGAACACCCTTTAAGGTACACAAAATATATAAGTTCAATAAGTTTACGAAAACAAAACATGTTACTCACAGACCAACAGAAAACAAGAAATGATCATGATATTACGCATAGGTTTTTCGCCTTCAATGGTCCTAAGGGGTTGGTTTTCTGCTACAATAGTCGCATCCGCATATATATATATATATATATATATATATATATCATGGCGGCTCTCTGTAGATGTGCCATTGATCTTGTCGATGACCTCATGCAGCTCCATTCACAGCGTCCTCAAAGGGGTTACACTGTTATACAGTAACGCATAAGCAGATTGAGGTTGTCCTCGCCTAACCGATACCAGTCAGCAGCGAGTGTTTGTTTCGGGCAAGTACAATCTTGCATAGTAATATCTGCACGGCAATCTGTCTAAGTGAGGACGTTTTGTTTCGAGATTATAAATAATGGTGTAGTTTCCTTTCAGGGATCTTTTGTTTCACGTGGTAATTTCATTTACTGGACAAACGACGTTGCAGCTAATTAATGATTATTGTATCGTTCTGACTTGGTATTGAATTCGATTACATGGTACGTGTCGGTTTTCACCATAGATTGGCAGCAGTGTTGAATGCAAGTTCACATCAAATGAGGCGCTTTTAATTATAATGATAGCCTTCCAAAGCCTACGTAATGCCTTGCAGACTTGACGGTCAGATACGATTATGGCTGGGATGTAACGGCTAGGTATTGGAAACACTATGGGGGGTCGTGAATTGCTATAACAACCACAGTGATTATATTCAGATACTCTGATGGCATAGCTGTTAATGGAATATCAAAAATAGAAACCCACCGCAGCGACATGTTATAATAAATTTCATTTTTTTCATGTATTGTCATTGTGGTCAAATAAATGTGAGGTATTTTAGTTGTTAGTATATGGATCAACATGTTTATCAATCAAATCTACACACTGACATGCTCACTTGATTATGATGGAAATCGATCTCATATATCTAGCTACTACGGTGGTCCCTCAAGCATATTGTTATACATTTCCAGTGTTAGGTGTCAATATCGTAAGCAAACGTCAGGGCAAATAAAACAAGGAAAAGGAAGGCCTATCCTCGCCATTTGAACCTTAACCTCTAACTAACAATTCCGCAGATTGAAGCATTAAAGCCAAGATAGTGTTGCACCAAACAGTGAATACATTCTGATATATGTTGTTAATGTTGTGGACGATGTGTTAATGTTCAAAATGAATGATCCTATCGCGTCGTTCTGTACATCATCCTCAGTTCACTAGTGCAGCTTTTCGCAATTATTTCAATAGCCTCATCCTAAGGTTCACGTTTTAATGATTAAACCACTGTTTTCTTTATTGATTGCCTGACTAGGACCAACATTCAGTTGCAACCGTTTGGTATTTGCTTAATTACTTGTATACATTCGCGCGCTATAGTTAGAAGGTTATGGCATGGTTAAACTTACTAGTTATTACAATGAACATGCTTATCATAACAGAGTATAAAACATTGCTGTCTTGAATCGTGTTCAATCATATATGACATGCCCATGTGTTGTAGAACAAATGTCAGAATGGCGCACCATCCAGTAATTATCATCGGGAAGCTTCAAAAAACACAGCAGTAAATGTTGATCTGATAACTTTGATTCTTCTTCACCAATAAACAAATATCATGAAGTGTGTCAGTTTGAATTAAGCTGCATTGTCGTACACATATATCTTACTATTCTGGAAAATAACAGCCTTTGAAAGGGTATATATATATATATAGGTATAACAATCTAAATGTATGTTTGTCCATATATATATCGGCCAAGTGGCTGGCAATTACTAGCGTTTGCCACTAGGTTTAGTTCTGCCATTACAAGCATGATAACCGCACAACCAATCGGGGTAAAACAAGTTGTTTGGCCTTAATCATTCAACTAAAGCGATGCACCTCTGCAATGGTTGGTTCCGATTGATCAGAACGCGTGGACATATCAGTGCTGCGGTTGTTATTAAAGCAAAGGCGGCCGTTTTGTGCGCTTCAACATTTATTGTACCAACACTCTAATTTGCCTAAATTGAGACCAAGTATAGATAGTTTGGAATATTGTAAAATCAATGGATACCACGGACAAGGAGCTATCAAGCATCTTTTGTAAGAGGTTTCTTAAGTTCGCTGTAATGACAGATGTCGTTACTTGTTAATGCTAGGTAGCAATAGACGGAAACAATGAGGTGAAGGTCGGATTCAAGAACAACACACATTGACACTGGCACAGATATTCATGAAGCCTCATTAGGAGGAAGTTAACACAACCCTCTCCAGTGATATCAATTCAACACTCCGTTCAACCTATTGTTTTACAAACCTCCTGTTCATTGCGTCGTATCCTGCGATGTCAGAGCATTCCAATACTCCCGAGTTAGCCGTTGAACCAAATATACATCGCGATTCATCATGAGATCGGCGGTGAGTAAACATTCACCACAAGACGATCCGCTTCCAAAAACAGCGTTAAGACAGCAGGTAATATCATTTGCTTTTGAGGAAGTGACTTGAGTTGATTTGATATCTTATCAAGTCATGTAACTTACGACTTCCCATGGATACCCAACATACAGTTTTCATACCCGAGCCAAAGTCGTTTCAGACAGTCACGTCTGCATAACATCAAGTAAGCTTACGGTGGCATCCACACATTAAATAGCGGTACAGCCTCTGTGAAGTTTACTGCCATTCCACTGATGACGTTTTATTGGAAACGACACGTGGCTTTGAGCCGTTGTAATTAGTTAAGTTCATCATTTGTGTCACTCTGTCAATCTCCAATAGCTTACAACAGTAACGGATAAAAAGGGCACAACTAAGGGACGTTCTGTGTTATTAAATCTATCTATCCTGTGCAGATTACATAACGCTCCCTGCAAACTGTAGCGCTGCATACAAACAAAACCAAGGGGAACACTCGACAAATATGACACCAAGGGAAACTGGGAGCCTGCATTATATTACCTGGCGCTCGAAACAACTAGATAGAGAAAGTACGATAAAACTAATTGCTTAATGGATGCTCTTTTCAATCGATTACGCAAATTAAATCAGCCACCTGCCGTTAGAAGTTTTCTAGTATCACAATGCCACAATGCCTAACTTCTCGGTCTTATTTCTAGAATAGTAAAGTGGTTTAGTTATAAAACGTATCAGGTTCTTCTTGCTGAACCTTTGGTTGTGCCATTTAAAAGTCAACAGCTCACAATATAATGTACATTTCCTGCTGAAAATTGATCATGAGCACTAAAGGTGTTATAGCCTACTACGTTACGACATCTTAATTCTAATTGGCTCATGGTAGGATTTGATATAAAACCACTGTTCCAAAATCTACAATACACGATCAGCCATCCACTTAATACTTGGTTGAAGATATAATGGTTTAAAAACTAAGCAATCGACGCCGACAAGATCATGCCATACCGTCTGCATTAGGTATTACCCAGCTTATTCGCGACTTTAATTGAACGCAAGGTATTATTTTATCAACCCACAGTAGATATCTACTCATAGGATGTTGGGACACATTATTCCGCAATTAAAGCAGTTATCTTATGCGTTAAATACATGTTAAGCTATAAAATATATCGCCATAAAAAAGTATTTTTAGCCACAAAAAGCTGACATTATTGACAGCCAACGCAGGGATAAACTTGACGCTGTTCATTGATTCAAGGATTAAATTCGACAAAAGCGCGACCGTCTTCATGAAGGTGCTTCAATAAATTTGGTAAAAGATATTTTCGGAATTATCTCCAAAAGTCAATGTTTGATTCATTCTTACTTATTGTCAGGGAATATAGCTACATATTAATAAATGAATATAATGCTTTAGGAGAGTATATATAATTCTATAGCAGCGTGATCATGCAGTCAGTCTGCATGACAGCGCAGTCAATGTCTTGATGATCCGAAATGATGGAAAATGATAATGCTTATGAGTATAAGATATATATCGAAATATAAGTTCGCCTTGTAAAAGTCACAGCAGATTCTATTTTGTCTGGCACCTTCTGTAATATATATACCACGTTATATATATTTATAAATATATATATATATTATATGTATATATGTATATGTATGAATATATATGAACATAATTATGAATAAATATATATAAAAAGAGGAATGTATATATATATATGTACATATATATCAAATATATATAATATATATATCAATACATATATATATATGCATATATATACGTACATATACATATATATATAATATATATATGTGTAAATAAATATATATGTATTTTATATATATACACAATATATATTTATATATATATGTATATATATATGAGTATATATATGATATATATATATGATGTATAAACAGATGAATGAATAAATATGTACATATATATATATATACGTATGTATATATATATACATATATATATATATATATATATAATATATATATCTATATCTATATGTATATGTATGAATATATATGAACATAATTATGAATATATATATATAAAAAGATGAATATATATATATATATGTACAATGTACATATTATAAATATATATAAATATATCATATATATATATATGCATATATATACGTACAAATACATATATATATATATATATATGTGTAAATAAATATATGTATTTTTATATATATACACAACCATATATTTATATATATGTATATATATACATGAGTATATATATGTGTATAAATAGATGAATGAATATATATGTACATGCTTATATTGATATATATATATAGATATATATAGAGATATATATATACATATACTTTTATATTTACATATATATATATGTACATATATATTTACATATATATATATTATATATATATATTGATATATATATATATATATATAAATAAATATATATATACATATATATATACATATATATATGTATGTATTATGTATATATATATATAAATATATGTATACATATATATATATATATATATAGTTATATATATACATATATATACATATATATCGATTATATAGATATACATATATTTATATATATACATATGTATATATATATATATACATATATATAGTTTATAACTTATTCATATTGGATCTTTGTCGGTTTTTTTTACTCGAAATACTGGGTCAAGACCCAACACTCCTTAATATTGGGTCTTGGACCCACTAATCTCCTGACCCAATAATAATTATAATCTCGTTTGTTCGTTCTGCATTGCTTATGATAAAATATGGCTGCGCCTTAAACCTGAAATGTTGGGTCTTGCCAACCAGTACACCGGCCGCGTGCGCCACCTCTTATCACCATCCAGAACTGCTATATACAAATGTATATAGAAGTGCGCTGTGATTGGTTGGTTGAACGCGCATACGGACTCGACCAATAGTAGCGCGCCTACGATTTTCATGTCCACACGAGTTCATGTTCGCCATCTTTTCGATCAAGCTGCATCAGGTTAGTCAGACAATCTAATCCATTTCACCCAGACTATAGCTGTGATTTGTTAAGTCATGGTTTACAAATGAAATATACACCAAGGGTTAATCTAGGAGCAAATGTGGACAAGTTCGGGACGATATTCACTATTATCATCACACGATTGTCAGACGCTTGTGCAAATATATGTCAAACCATACCCTAACGCTAAGGTTTTGACATGCCGGGCCAAGTTTAGGTTTCTTATTATTGCACCGGATTCCTTCCTCAGTAAATAGTACGGTGCTATAGCTGGGTATGGTATATCTTCAAATACGATAGAGCACTATTCTCCCATTTAACATAATAAAACCCACTCATTCAACTGAAGGTTACAAGATATGTCAGGCCCCGAACTTGGTTTCTGAGTCAGACTTCTCGCTGAACAACTCACAGAAGAGGGCTATTTGACTGTGGTAGCTCCTTATGGGAAGGTATCGGCGGCTAAACCCAGTGCCAAACTTTACTACAAACTCATATTTAGCTACACGCGGGAAGGGTAAGTACTTTTCTTGAGATTTTATTTGGATTATGCATATAATGTAAGCAACATTGAAAACTCGAATTCAATAGCAGTTTACAATCGCAATTACGTTTTATCCATAAATCGATCAAAAGACTTGAAATCCAAACTTCCTTGTATGCGGATCGGTAGATATGAGCTTTGTAAAGCTAAAGGTGTGGGGCGCTAAATTACCAGCGGCTACATTTGAATATACCTGTCTTGCGAGTATTACAGAGGGGCTTTCTCGCCTAGCATCCATGTTCGGGGCCATATATTTTCTGACCAGGCTGCACGCACGGTAGGGCGGTCAAACGCCGCGCCGATCTCATTTAGACAAGGCAGTTGTTGGTCCGTTTAGTAGTATCATGTAAATGAAGAATTTTGTTGGTGCAACGATGAATTTTGTTCGTTTAATATATTATAAATGAAGATTTTTCGAGACTCCCCAAACACATCGATCTGATTATCTCTTCCATAGGACCAAAAATTAAAAGATACGGTCAGTATAAAAACAACCTGTAATCTGCTTATTTTCCCTGAGAAATCTCCACACCCCATTGCTTCGGCGCCATGGCAACGATCCGCGTCCTTGCGAGATTTCATATTGTGACTTTGTCAAAGGAATGCTAGTGTGAGTAGGACACGTATTTGAAACTTCGGTGGTATGGAGTAAAACTGATTTACAAAGTCAATTGGACTGTTGCAGTCATGTTCACGATTCACGGCCATTTGGCGTGTGTGGATGAAGCTGTTAACATGCTTATAATATTTTATTCTTGAATTTATGTCATCCCGTTTAACCTATCACTCCTGCTCATTGAAACATCCCAATGAACTGTTTGACCTGCATCGGTCAGGAAAGTCATCTCTTCTCTCTATCCCGTATCTTTGAAGATAGAACTCTGTCATAAAACTCGCAATGCGACATAGCTAGTGTTATTCGAGGAGATACTCTTACAACGTAGACGATAGGAATCTATCTGGGGAATAATACCTTTATCTTCCCACACGTGGCATACTCAGTTAAAAACGACCCTCCAAGAAAACTTCATTTTGCTCTCCCTTCTAACCTATAAACCCTCTATACATCGAAGATGGTTCGAACTTGTTGACTTGTAGGTACACACCAGCGCGAATCGACCGGTGGTATCATAGTACCCAGGAAAGGCAGTTGTATCTGATAAAATGACGTTTGTTTTTGTCACGCATTCCACGGATATGTTCATGCTTTAATTCAATAGTAATGTGCGGCCACCGATTATATAAAGGGAAAGGGAAAAGAGTACAGTAAATTTGTCGCGGGATTATTAACTCTGTATAAGACGATTGTCGCCCGATGTGTGAGGACAAGTAAAAGCAATGTCGCGTGAGCGCTGAAGTAGGATGCGGAGAGATTTGTTTGCGGTATCAGAAACACTAGGAAGTCTTAGCGCGGCGGATTGGCGCGAAGGCGCTTGTGTCACTCAGTGCTCGGAACCATGATATCGGGAAGCGAATGAGTGGCGGATAGCCCAAAAGACCAACAGTCGATCGGGTACTCCCTTGTATGTCTAACAGGAAAATCCTCCGTTTATTGGTCGATTGACAAACATGCTTAATCTATCACGTTAAAAATACGTACTGAGAAGAATTTAAAGCCACCAACAGTGAGAGTATTGACTGAATTTAATTGCTATGGTTTTTTTTTAACCAAAATCCGGGAGAACACTAGATATTCGATTAATTCCTAGCTTTTTGGCGAAATTCCACTCCGAATTCTGGTGGCTGTCAACAACCGGTCTCTTGAATGACGTTCTCGTAAAACGACCGCGCGGAATTGGCTAAGTTTATATTATACCATCATCTGCCTGATAATACATTTCACAGGTGAGTCAGTTTATATTAGATTTATACCTTATAACTCTCCGACCTAGTTGCCTTTTCCTCTCTTTTATTCAGTATCATAATAAGTCCGTTTCCAACCAACTTACATTGGCAATCTCGCCGCCATATTGGAGTTTACTCGGAAAAGTTAATCGCCTCGCACATTTTAGGCGATTATGCATATTCACAAGTTGTGGCGATTCCTGAGACTCTAACGCGATACATAATACTGATTGCTTATTAAATTGGACTTGTTAAATCAAGTTGACATCGTGAAGGTAAGGTCTTATCATCGAATTTTCTACATTGGAAATGCCATCTTCGAGAACCAAGAGGGAGCGCAAGCTCCACTTGGTTCAAAACAGTTAGTGGCGGTGGCTGGGCGAACGATAATTTGAGATTTTGACCATCTGTATCACAAATAATCACTTTAAATTTGTATTTTTGGTGGGATGCAATCCAGTGGAGGGCACTCGGGAACCCGGGTGAGGCACCTGCGTAAGTGCCGATGAAAACCCAGTGATTTATTCGTTCGAGTCCATGTGACCCGCAGACGAGCAGTTTACGCGCTTCCTATAGTGATGCTAGGTGGTTTTCATCATTGCACCGACCCCTCCCGTGGTACGATTTGGCAAATCACACAATACTAATGCGGCAGCGGGGCAGCGTGTTCAGCAGAGTAAAAAGTCTGATACCGCGCAAGTAGTTGATTTCCTTCCCCTGAGCTGCGCACTCCAAACCGTTGACAGAGCTATGAGACTAAGTGCAGGTCTTCAGATGATTTCTTTGTACCGGATGTCGAACTCGTTTGGAGCATAATCTAGGTCAAGCTCGGGGCGCCAGATACCAAGACATAAAACTAAATTGTAATGTTTTATCAGTCCGTGAAAATACAGCTTACTGCGAGCGGTTAAAAACAATAATTTTATTACTGCCGCTATGCGTGTTAATGCGAAGTCATGGTGCGGCTCACTGTCAATGTTGATTAGTGGGGGGGGGGGAAATGTGAAGAGACTTAAGTTAGGACTCAAAAAGATTAGTTAAGACTCAAACTCGACGTGGTTGGTGAATACGGGCCCAGTTAATACTGAAATATTGTACAGTGCTATCGCTTAATCCATCGCTTCCAGAGCTGCGTACAATGATCATTTGGTCAAGCAGCCTCTAGCCTGAGGCGTATATGGCTGTCACCCACACAAAAACAGTGCTTATAGCGGTATGTAAGATGCATATACTTTTTACTATAATTGTGCTGTTGATCAGCTTGTGAACCTTGGATGCATGAATGTTTTAACATAAGGTTCATTAGACTGCTGATAATTTCGGGCAAGTGAGAGTCCTTCAATAATTCGATTTACAATGTAAAATGTCTTTCCTCGTCGATTGATAGATGCCATAATTTGAAGTGCGACCTTTAAAGCTGTCAAAGATGATGTAGTTGCACTGTGGTTGGGTTTGGTGTATCAGGTGGGTCCTGTGTTGATCCAATCGGATCTTATCTTATGCCTTATGACATGAAATGTATTAGTATGTGCAAGGTGCTTACAATCAACAGGAACGCTGAGATTACCAAACAATTGTGTATAACCCAGTCAGCAGAGTTGGCCTTGTCGACATACTGGTTCTTGCTCACCTTTCTTGTTTTGCATATTGGAGTAAATTTCAATGAAAGCCACGGTCTACTAAACACTCCCCGACCCCGAGTTACTCACTCATTATTAAAAGCAGTCTAGTTCGAATAGCATATTTACTATATCACTTCCCTAGATGACTCTACAGTACATAACGTTGCGAATTGGTCTGCGCTTTTATTAAAACTGATTGGGTCCTGACGAATGTAATATATTTTGTCTCTTGATTGCGTCAATCACTTGATATATGAATGTATGTTATCAGAATTTATTGTTGGTCTATAGCTTATATAAAATTTGTTCGGTCCTGATCCAATATTGTATGATATATTACTGCTGATGACAAAGCACTTGACAGCGTCCCCCAATGCCTCACGCGTTGTTGGGAAAACCCTTATCTTAAAGTACTCCCAGTTCAAAGCGGTTCCATGCATGTGAACCCTGGCCACTCTCTGTGGGGAAGACGGAACGAGTTCAAATGGTCTGCGCAGTACGGCTTCGTGCGATACCGCTTATCAATTTGTAAAGGAGTTTAGCGGAGTGTAATATGTGTATCCTACAATGGGCATAAGATTTACAACACTGGCGATTTGCAGCAGGTGGAACTGTCAGGCTCCTAATCGAGTTGACCGACGTTTGAGGCACGTAATTGTTCGAAGAAGTTTCATAGTGATAACTCACTGCTTAGTTAATTAAATCAATTACTTAGACTAAATATCTGCGGGAGAGGATGGGGAGCGAGACAATTTTGTGGTGGGACTGCGCGGCTGCTGAGGCTAGCGTGAAGGCAGTGCTACACATCTTCATCTTTAATAATAACGGACAAGAGTTGCACATGTTGTAGTCTGTGTTTCTTGATTTAGTGTTGAATCAGTTAATGATGTAATCGATATGCTACTTATATAGAATGACGTAGATTAAAACGTTTTGTGGAGGGGATAAGGAGTAAGGGTTCTGCGTCAGACAGGAACTGCTTAGTTCAGCAAGGCCTTTAATAGGAGACTCACAAGTGTTGCTCATGTTGTAACCTTCAATTGTTTAACAGGTCTGAGCTCATACTTCGATCGAAGCAATTCCCTTCGAATACAGTCATCTACTTCGATCTAAGTGCATGGCGTTGATGCAAGTAACACACTCGAAATGAAACAATACACGGAAAACGAAGGATCACGCGCACGCGCGAATCAACTTCCTATGTTCAGTTCGCGGTTCTTTTCCTGAGTTCTACACTGATAGTCATCGTCATTCGCTTGTATTGTTTTTGTTTTTAATTTTGAAGAATATTCCGCAGTACGGTAAGTCGCATGTAATGTTTTTATCAACGCATTGAATTACAATTTACAGTTTGGCAAAGTTTCAGGTGTGATCAGTTAACAATAAAACCACAATTTGGGTTATTATTTATGGCAGGCTGTATGACCGTGGGGGCTGGTTGTCAAACTCAAAGGACTAGTTATATGTTTCAGTCACATAATAATAAAAAACATGTATTGTGAGTACCTTATATATTCACTTTAATGAAATTCGGGCATATATACCATTACACTAGTTGAATTCGTCACTGTCAAGGGTTGAGTTCACCCAGAAAATGTATTAATTTATCGTCGACTTACATTTGGCAGATTATTCGACATGGAGAAACAGGGTCCTCAAAGGCAAGACAGGCAACAGGCTTTGATTGAAATAACTCACTACACTCATTTATTCTGGAATTCACATTATAATCTAGATTTTAATAATGTTGATTATGCATGCATTCCTACAAATTATTAGATTACATCTCTGTGTTTCACTGCATCCTATGGGTTGTTGGCTGTAGTTAAGTCATTGTTGGTGAACTTTGGCATGTTATACAAGAATCAGCAAGGTAAGTGAATGACTTATTGTTGTTGTTAAGTCTCTTAACCTGAGTTGGTGTTCTACACATTTAGAGTTAGATTTCTCTAAAGTTTAGGCTTACTTTTGATTAACGATTCACCATTTGCACCATGTAGTGCATTTTATACTCCAACCATTTGTTAATTGAGTATTAAAGCTGGAATATTGACCAAAAATGACTACGCATGCTATATACAGATATGCTTCATGGAAGCACCATACTGGGCGCTGTGGATCCACATACGTAGAAGATGCCACCCAACGTTCCAAGACGCGAGTTTCCAGAAGAAACACCCTTTTCAAGAAGGCACACGAACTTGTTGCGACCACAGGAGGGAGTGTGATTGTTATTACAATGACTCCAAACGGAGATAAACATGTCTTCACCAGTGACAATGGAGACTGGGAGGCCCTGCAAACTACTGGATTAAAACTTGACACTGAAATCCAGAGAATGGGATTTGTGGGGTCTCCTGGTGATCTGCAGCCTGTACCGATTGCTAAGGTATCGACGAAGAGTGGCAAGAGGATGACTGTGCATTTCTCGACCGAAATTTCACAGTCATCCTTCACACCCCCAGCTCCAAGACAGTCTACCTCCAACTCCACCACAGATGAGGTTGTTATTTCTGTGGAACCAGGTTATCCAACCCCAACCAAAACTTCCCCAGGAGATGGTAACTTCATCAAAACTCTAACACCCACATGTTCACAGATGCCACCTCCTATAAACTCTCAAACGACTCCAATGCGGCCAGCAGCCAAGGGAGTCACGAAACGGAAGGTTGTCGGGTCTGAGGGTCGATTGAGGAAATCGTTACGAGCCACTCTTGATGCTCTCAAGAAGACCCCTTACCCCGACTACCATCACTTCAGAGGAGCCTGCCACTCCCCTCAGTAGGGAGCCTACCAGTCTCCTCGGTAAGGAGCCTGCCACCCTCCTTGGTGCCCTTTCTTCCGGCAAAAACTGTCTGTCCCGTGTGTACGAGTAATTTTGATGACAATGAATCCATTTGGATATTTTGTTCTGCACAGTGTGGTATTGGTTACCACAAAGAGTGTGTAAATTTACCAGTGGACTGCACATTTGTGTGTCTAGAATGTAGGTAGTGGATTTTTTACATTTACATTGTGTATATGTTAATTGCCATGTTGAGTGATTTTTTTACTTATTGTTTGTATGGAATGTAGCTAGTTGACTTTTGACATATATTATGTACATATGTTTGATGCCAAATTGAATGATCTTTTAACTTATTATTTTATTAAAGCATAGTCATAGAAAATTGTTACCTTTTTCTGTCTCCAATTAAAGACATTGTTTGGCAAGCAAGACAATGAATGCATATAGATAATTTTTACTGATCAACATCTGCAGCAGGATTGCATCATATCACATTTAGAATGAAAGTGAAAGAGGTACCTACAAATGTTAAATCTGGGATCGAATGCATCAACACAAATCCATCAGTTTACAAAATTAACATCATCCACATACATCTGCTGGCCAATATTTTAAATCACAAAATCACTGCCACTGTTTTCCGGCATGTCTGTAGCCCGAGGCAATGTGCTTTGGTATTTCAAATATTCCTGGATCTCATCAAGAATTTGCATGTATTCACTCTTGAGCAGTCTATTTCGACTAGAGCTAGCAGACTCGACCCCTACAGAGAGAGTTCCGTCTAGAGCACTCTTAAAGACTGCCTTGATTTCGGCATCAACCACACATTGTAATCGAGACTCGGTCAATTCCTGCAGCTCCTTTATTGTCTTGGAGGATAAAGAGTTGAAGGCACTTTCCTCTTGTGACAAAGACTGGAGGTTCTTTGAAGGGGACAGCTCTCCTTGACACGCTCCGCATTGGTTCAAACTCCAAGTATGCGTCAAAATATCTGGCTCGCTTGTCCCTAGCTAGCTGGCAAAATTTTCCCACCGCCTGGCTCAGCCGCTGTCCTTCCAGAGAAATGACTTCGTTTTCTTTTTCAGGATGAAGGAGGTATTGTTTTTGTCTTAATAGGACCCTGAATGCTTCTATTTCTTTGAGCTTGTCTTGCTGCTTGATGTTTGCACTCTTAGGGTCGTTGATACCTAACTGCTTAAGAGTTTCACTGCGCAAGTCAGACAATACTGTGAAGTTATTGCAGACGGTCCTCCAATCCTCGCCAGTGGGGACCTTAGGCAACCATGACTGAGTTTGTTTATTGATTTCTTCCAAACGGAAATCAGGTCCCTGACCGGTGCCAGCACGCCCAGAAATGTTTATGGACCAACACTTCATAACACTCTCTTTCAATTCCTCAGGCATTCTCTCCAGCATGATGCTGTCAGTCATTTCAATTTCTCTATAGCTGGAGTGGGGTCGACCAGTCCAGATTTTGCAATTTTGGCACGGGCTGCGTAAGCCAAATCATGACTGCCTTCCCTGATTCCCTTTCTGTACAAAAAAATAGAGTCCAAAAGTTCCAGCACAAGGTCACCGATCATGGCATATGTTTTGTCATGGACATCAGCCATGAGAAATTTGAAAAAAAGTGTCGGGAGAAAGGTCAGGCTGATCAGAGGTCAGCTGGATCCTCACCCAAGGCAAAATCAGTTCTCTGGTTAGTGCCTCGCGTGCTATCGTACAAAGTTGCCATCCCTTGTGGTGGTCAGACACTCGTTTGGCTGCATTCAGGGCATTGTCACTTCGAAAGTTCATGAGCTGTGCAAGGGCTTTGTAGAAAATAGGCCATGTCAACTCCACAAAACTCCTAACCATATTCATTTCTAAATGGCCAGGCCCTGGGATCAAGAGTGCCCAGTCAAATTCAAGCACCATTGCAGCATCCTTTCCATTGTCTTTGTGCCTTTCTGTGTGTTTTGATGATGCTTCAATGCCAGAGAAACTCTCTTTGCACAATTCACGCATGTAAGTGGAGAGGATGAGACGAGCACAAAGAATGTATGGTGAGCCATCACAACATAAAAATACAAGCTCCCGATCCCCTCCATAACGACGGACTCCTGCCTTACGACCAATATTCCTTAGGACCACAGCACAGGCCTCATAAGAGCAGGGATTGACAAAAACTGGGTCATTGATACAATATTCTTTTGCCTCTTCATGTACAGGATGGGGTGTCTTATCAGTACACATCATTTCCATGTTGTCATCATTGTTCTCTGGGAAAGACACTCTGAATGTTTTTGCTGTATGCGCCGTGGTTTTTGCTGGCCTCTCTTCCCAAGTTCCACATTCATTTATCCCAAGAGCTTGTAGTTCGGCTTGCTTAAGGTTGACTTTGCAACTTGGGCACTTTATTTTGCTATTAGGTACATTGGCATCACCACAGGCTTGACAAGTCCTGAAATTTTCAGCATGCTTCTGTTGTTCAACCAGTGCATCGATCGGGTCCCTGAAAGGGGAACCATGTACAGTTTGGTTGGTTTGTTCAGCAGCCACTTCTGCTATAATTTTCATTAAGTGGGGATACAGATGGGGATCATAGTGAATTTTTTTACATTCCTATCTTGGTCAATTGTTCTCACACAAGCCACACTTCCTGGGTTCAGCATCCAAATCCCTGGCTTTAGGTCTTCTCTCCATTGCAAAGTGCCAGCCTTATCAGCTTCGAATTGGACAACCATTGTCACAATGTGGCACCGAAATTTACTCTCAATGTTCACATTCCAGGCTCGGTGCAGGATCTGGTTATTGTCAAATGCAAACACCACATCCCCAGGAATGGAAGAGTCATTTGACTTGGTGCCAAGATTATGCAAAAATCGTTTGGTGCTTGGGTAGCTGGCATGGGCTGCACTTGCACATAAAACTGTAAGTGCCAAACGACTACCAGTTACTGAATAGAGGATGAGGCTGTCTCGGAAGTGCAGGGGCATAATAAGTCTGTGGGGGCGGAAAGATTCATTATTGACTCCACCGTTTTCGAAATTTTGTACACTGTTTGTTTCTGCGATTCCTTTGCAGCTTCTGTGTCACCGTATTTTAGGTCTTTGTCAGCAACACCCAGAAGGAAGCCCAACAAAGCTGGGTTGCGTTGGTTCATATATGATGTCATATTTATGTCCAGCAACGATTTGATGCTGTGGCTCATATCGTAACAATCACGCTTAATTTGGCGATGCTGGGATTTCCCTAGTGTGTGGGCAACCATTAACAGCTGTTTTGAGGTCATGTTCCCAAATATTCTGCTACCTTCATGACAAATCAGTTCTGCAATACTGTTCTCTGTTTGTGTTGCACATTCTGCCTGATCCAGGCATGTGGCTGTGGCGGCATCTGCCTGCATAAACTGTGGGAGGGCTTGCGTGGTGGAACAGTTCATTTCTACAGTTGTTTGTGTAGAGGAATCTGTAAGGATAGTTATTCGCATCCTCTTTGATAGTCCTTCGTTTGCATATTCATCGCTGTCACAGGGATCCTTCACACACAAGTTATTAAAAATATAAGCATACAGTCATCAAATAATCAACACACATCTTATCTAGAAAAATTGGTTTTGGACTAGGCAAATAATGTAATGACTGATACATGCCCAGCAACAGACTGCGACATGTAATCTCTCTGAAATATGAAACAAATGATATCATAAATACAATAACAGTACCTCATTTGAGGCAAACATGGTGCTCCTTGGGTTGACATCTTCCAAGCAATCTTGAGGTTGGTTTGGAAATGTAGCCAATTCTGGGAAGGTTGCTGTGGGTTTAGGTCCTCCTCTCTTGTACTTGATATCATGATGGCGCTTCAATGCACTTGCACATTTCAAGCAACATTTTTTTTCTGGGTGAACTCCTGGTCTGTCATCCTTATCAACATTGATATGGTACAAGTTGAAGATGAGTCTTTTTGTGATGGGTGTTAGCCTTCTAAGATTTGATGTCTTTAGTCCGCACACACGGCACAATATCTGTATGCCCTGATCCATACTGTGGTCATAGCTGCAACAGACTGAAACCACAAACTTGAATAAGTATTTCCTTCTTCATCAGTGTGATATCAGTTTTAAGAAGACAAATATAGGGGCGCTAATGCTTTGACAGGGTAGGGACCATCTCAGACCCTAAGCAGCTGTTTCAAGAATTAGTTGTCATAGTCTTTGAAATCACCAGACATCACCAGTCGTGCCTGTACCACCCCCCCCCCTCAAAGATAATACAGATCAAAACATTTTATAATGATTATTGAGGTAGATCCTCACAACAGTGACTTATATACCCGAATCAAGGGAATGCGAGCGACAATAACTAGTGATAACTGGTAAGACAATAATTGTTAATCTGGTAATGTAAAATGTGAGGTGATGTGGTTGAACCGATTCTGTTTCTATGGCCTAGAGGAAGGAGAAGTAGGATAATGATACTGATATGGACGGCTCAGTTAGTTTGATTTAATGACATGCGCGGATTGATCACAATTAACAGTGGGACCAAAAGATACATGGAAGTCTGAATAAAACCATCAGCATGACCTTGTTGGAAAACAATAAGCGGAAAATGGTAAAATCATTGTTATCTATAACGAAGGGGATAGGTACAATGCAAAATATTGTGAAGACACATGCTAAAATACATTAATTATTCAAGATGGCACCAAAAAAAATCATCGATTAAGTCGATATATAACATTGATTCCATAATCGCTCACCTGCATCGATGAAATGTTCATACAATTCCTTGCAACGTGAAATATCTTTGACGATGTGGCGATATATTTAAATCCCTCAAGATGGCGACCGGGAATGTGTTCGCGCATGCGCGTACACTTCGATCGAAGTGATTTCCTTAAAAACAGAGCAACTCCCTCGATCGAGGTATATTGCCTCGTTCGAGCTGATGTCCTTAAATTAAAGTAAATGACTAGAATCGAGGTATGAGCTTGGACCTGTTTAATCATATAATATGTATTAGTCAAGGTCCCCATTCTCTTAAGCGCCATACCCCGACTAGTGTAAGTTCTGATCGCTGGAGGGAACATATGCGTACAGCGTCGTATTCCGTGTTGGTCCACTCAGCCCCACTTACTTTCACCAGATTTTGGTCACATATTCATGCCATCCCCTGGCCTCTGCTTTTAATAGTGATAATGCGGTATATGTTTCCTGGTGAATGAACAATTTTCATCCCTGGGGGAATTTTTACCCCTAGCATTCTTTGAATGGGGGTAGCAAAACTCCTCCTGAAAAATACCTTTTGACTGTGTATATAACTTCTAAAAGTGATTGTTTATATTATTAAAAAATATAAAATTATATACAATATAATGGGTCCAGACCCAACAATACCAATCCATATTTATCATATGCTGTGCCTAGATGATGCATATAACTTCGTAAAATGAGTGTATATATTATTAAAACTTACTGTTGGGTCCATGGCTTATATACAATTTATTGGGTCCAGACCCAACAATACCATTCAATATATATAATATGCTGTGTCTAGATGATGCATATAACTTCAGGACCCGACAATACGAGTCCATATATATGATATGCTGTGTCTAGGTGATGCATATAGCTTCGTAAAATGAGTGTATATATTATTTATAGGTATTGTTGGGTCCCACGGCTTATATAACATTTATTGCGTCAGGACCTAATAATACATATATAGTCCATATATATATATATATATATATATATATATATAGATATATATATATATATATATATATATATATATATATATATATATATATATATATATATATATTATATATATATATATATATATATATATATATATATATATATATATATATATACGCTGTGTCGTGATGACGTAATCCATAAAATGAGTCTACATATTATCAAAACTTATTGTTGGGTCCATGGCTTATATATAATTTATTGGGTCTGGACCCAATAATACGAGTCTGTATATATAATAGGCTGTGCCGAGATGACATATATAGCTTAGTAAAAGGAGTGTATATATTATCGAAACTTATCGTTGGGTCCATGGCTTATATACAATTTATTGGGTCTGTACCCAATAATACGAGCCTATATATATGATAGGCTGTGCCATGATAATGTATATAGCTTTGCAAAATGAGTGTATATATTATTAAAACTTATTGTTGGGTAAATGGCTTATATACAATTTATTGGGAATATTATACCAATGGATCGTACATATATCTGTGATTGTGAAAGCTCCCTAGCGCAAATAAAACCCTTGCATCAAGTAATGCTCTGCAGAGAGTGGCAAGCATTCTTTTCTTTGCTCTATATCTTGGAATAAGTTGTTGTGCTCTACCAACAAAATTACATGAGTAGCTTTACAATGTTACTCTGCTACATGCGTGTCTCTCCTCCGAGGGCTGAAGGAGCAGAACCGGAGCTAAACGGGGCAAGCGTTTATATAATAAGGAAGTAGGAAAGGGGGCGGGGATTTGCTATGTATCTTCCAAGATTCATCAAATGATATTTATGAAATATCTTTGTTTCAATTACATCAGTAAGATTTTGTGAATTGACTTATATATTCTGATACGAATTGTATCACATCAATAGGTACAATTTGAAGTATATATTACCACCAGCTTTGTGTTTTCAAATTCACTGCAAATGACATAAGCATTGCAGTGACGAACATTTGATAGCATACTCTCATCAGTGCATCATATTGGTTTTAGATCTTGTCCTGTTCTTATTTGGATCATAACAAAACATATTGATTATAGTTAAGTGGTGTATTTGGGCTCATCACACAATTTGTACTTATGTGGTTGACAATAATTGCCATATATAACTAGATAGCAATCAGAGAGAGCTACTCTACTCCACTCCACTCTAAAATATCCATCATTGCCCTGAATACAAATTCCTCACCTCCAAGCATAATTGATTGCTCCTTTTCTCATTGCCAGCACCTCATTGGCAAACAACATCAAAAACCTGATCAACTAGTCAATGGCATTCGGCCACCAATTCAATGCAGAGCTGTGTCAACCTTATACTTGATGTATTTATTTATATTACATTTGTGATGATATTGAAATTGCAGCAATTGGTAAAAAAAGAGAGTCAGTCAGAAGTTGCCAGACCTGCATAACAATCCAACAAGAAGGCTATATCAAGGTTATTTTAAATCACTCTGTATGGTAATATAATTAAAATGTGCAATTTACTGTTCCTTTAGTTTAAGAAATTGTGTCAGTTTAGATATTAACTAAGTGATAAACCAAGCAATTTATTACGAACTTGGTTAATGACACAAAATGCTCAAATCCATGTAAATAATGTATAATGTCTGAAATATTGTTTGAGACGAAAGAAGAAGTCAGTTCATAGCTTTCTTTAAGCTGATCTGTGCTCACACGTTACTGCATCATTTTGTAGAAGGAGACAGTTCTTGTTTGCTGGATAGGCATTTGGTGGCCAGGATTCGTAAGGAATGGAACTGATGTGCTGCACCCGTTTAGAACATGTTGTGGCTTCTGGAAAGAACAAACGATGTAATTAGCCTTCTGATTATTTTCCACAGATTGTTTTTAGTTCAATAATGATTAACTGTTCAAATGAATTGGGCTTGCTGTCAAGAAACGTTGGCTTATTCTTGGCCCTATAGCAATTAAACCCATTACTCAATTTGTTTCAGAAATATAATTTTGCAAATTTGTAAATTGCAAGATATTGGTATTGGGAGCGCTGCCCAGTGCAGTTACATGCCACTTCGTGTATTCATTGAATGCTGTTATGTATATATATATATATATATATATATATATATATATATATATATATATATATATATATATATATATATATATATATATATATATATATATATATATATATATATATATATATGTATATATATATATATATCTATATATATATATATATATATATATATATATATATATCTATATATATATATATGTTTTACTATGATGCTATATTATATGCAGCTGTTGAGGCAATTTGTATTGAACGAATGACATTTTAGTACACTATATAACAAGCCTAAATGGAAAGGTAGAGGATTATTGGGTTAGCCTTGATTGAATTATGAAGATTGTTTGTGGCAAAATGTCATATCTAGCATGGATGTCCCTCCGAGCAAGATAAAAATATTCAGAGCAGATGACCCAGTATTGGAGAAGGTAACATACTGTTGTCTGTAAACTAAAGTTTAAGGTCATTTATTTTTGGCTGCCGATTTCTGATATAATAAGTTCATCTTATGTTTTCGCTTGTATTGCATTTTTTGTTGGTGTATATTTGCTTCACCATGCTTTTTTTTCTGCTATGTCTTGGTCATACATGCTTTGTTTTTATGTATGAGATCCTTATTTTTCATTTCTCATTAGTGTGGACCAGTGATTTCGTTATCTTCATATTTCGACAGTTAACTACTGATAATATTGGATCCATAAACATATTGTTATTGTTATAGTCCCCAGTAAAAGATATCTGTTTCGCAATCTAACCAAATCTGAAGTCTTTAAATTTACCTATGTCAAATATTACAATTGTCATTGTTGCTGATTTGGATAATTGTAGAAGTAGAAAAAATACCTATCTAATAAACTTTATCTACACTAATGTATTTTCATGCAGCCCATCTGAAGACAAAAATGCCATCACATCTGGAAAAATTCTTTGCGGACATAAACAGAGCAATCATACATATAGCAAACAGAGGTAATATATTTACTGTATAATACCCCGTAGAATGTACTGTAGAACATAACTTTTTTTTTCACAAGAATGATCATGATTATTTCTTATTCAGTAGAATTTTTTTTTGTTCCAGAAGACCATGAAGCAAATTTACATCCAGAGCCAGATATTCACCATCCCATGAATGACAATAGTATGTATTGTCATTTCAAGATTTATGACTTGCTGTTTCAAGAACCGGTTGATTTCCAGTTATAACTATAATAGTTTGCATATGGTTAAACACATTTTTTACGTCTCTCAGGATTAACATGTTGTGCTTATGAAACTTCATTTGTTACTCCTGAAGTGAACCTGGTCAATGAATTTGATGCCCCACAATTGGCTGAAATCAACCTATCACCGACCCACACTGGTAAGAACTTTCCACAAAACAGTAACAATCAACCACTGCCGTATGTAACAATTGTCATTCAAAAACTTCACATCTATGTCATAACTGTCTGGATCATGTGTAGATGCATGCTATGAAATGAAAGACAATGCTCAACTGACTACAACTTCTGCAACCGAATCCCTCCAGATTAATGCAGCTGCTGCCCTGCATGAGCCACACATGCACCCACCACTGAATAGTAATGGTTGGATTATTTTTTGATAAAAATTACTGTTGGTCTTACAGACTTGTTGATTAACAAATATTAACACAAATGGTAGATAATTGCAGCCATTGCAGATACAAAATTTATATAGCTGGTAGAACAAATTAAACCTACTACCGACCACACTGGAAAATAATTTCCAAACAAACAGCAGTATTGTTTGCTGGCTGTGTTTTTAACAAATTGGTCCTTACAAACTGTACATTATCTGACCAACTATCATTTCTGTATATGCCATGTGTAGGTGCATGCATTGTTATGCCAGATGTTACTGGGTCCGCGTCTACTTCATCAACTTATTCCCTTCCGAGAAACACAGCTGATGTCCCAGGTGAGTTTGACATTCATCCTTCATTGACTGACAATAGTTAGATTAATTCCAGAATATCACCGTTTTTCATGGTATTATTTTAATGGTAATATTATTTAGAAAATACTATTACAATGGTTATATTTATATGCAAGTTTTACATATTTCTTACCCACACTTATATGGCAGGCAGTCCTCTCCCAACTAAATCAGTTGCTACAAATTCACTCAAGCCCAATGCAGTGAGTAATTGTTGATATTAATGTATTAGTAGTTATTAATGCCATCAGCACCAGAAGACACTTTGGTTTTGGACAAATTTTGGCCAATGCTGAGTAAAAGTACTCAGTTTGGCAGACTGTTTTGATTATAGTAAGTGGCATTTTGTGTTAGGTGCCAGCAGTAGATATAGTAAGACAGACCAGCGATAGCAGTGATATCAGCAATAGCAGCAGTAGAAGCTCATCACCTTGCACATCGGAATATGTACCAGAAACAAGCTTTGACTCATACATGAGCGAGGAATTTCCAGTGTTTGCTTCATCCAGTCAACACAGTGAACAAGGGCAAAATGTGGACAGTGGAATCGATGAACGTAATCACATAACCCAAACTCCATGCACACTACCGGAAGGTGCAGGACTCCTGAAAGGCCAGGTAAGGCCAGTATGCAAGCAGATCTATGACAAAAGCAATTTCTGCACTTTTTGTCTGAAAGAGATAAAGAGTAAAATTGCTCGCCATCTAATTACTGTGCACAAAAGTCACCCACGGATAATGGACATTCAAATACTTTGCAAAAGGTCGAAAGAGAGAATGCATCACCTTGGACTACTGGCCAATGAGGGTAATTTTAAGCACAATGTGGAAGTGCTTAAAAACCGGAAATGGCCATACCATTGTGGCACGCCGCGGATCTGCTGGTGCAAAAGAGCATCAACCATCAGATTTTATCCCTTGTGAATTATGTTTGAAGTTTGTGCTAAAGGCACATTTGTGGCACCATCTTCAAAACTGCGGGACCATTATGGAAAACAAGGTAACACCACTTGTCAATTCTACCAGTAATGAACCTAACGAGCTAAATCATGCACTTAGAAAGGGAAAACACCTACTCAGCAGTTCAATTATGGAAGATGGAGAGGCAAATGCTCAGCTGATGTTAGATAGAATGAACGATGGGGACATTAAGAATATTGTCCGAGGAGACCGGCTGTTAATGAGATATGCATCATTGGGGGTTGAATCACTGAGGGATGTCCAGGATCAAAAGATATCAGACATACATAGAGTATGCCAAGGTGCACGATCATTGGCCAAATTGGTCATGGAGTTCAGAAGAAAGAAACCATGCGCTAACATGAATGATTTGATTAGGGTTGACAACTTTGACCTTGTTGTGGCAAGGTGAATCAATGGAAAGGAATGCGTCTGGAGGATATATCTGTTGAAGGTCACAAATGCTCCTTGAATATAGTGACATTGACAAATTTGTGTTACTCAAGTGAACACACTTCAGTTTGATAATGATACTTCCTGAAAATAAAAACTTGTTTGTATTGGCAAACGATTTTCTCATTCTTGTTTCAAAGTCCCTAATGTACAGACAGCCTGTTGAAAGGTCAAACTGTTCCTCAGATTCAAGCTCAAGTTCTTCCCGAAAATTACATGTGGAATAAGCTTAGCTTCACCTTATTTCAAAATAGGACAAAACAGACTGGGGGGGGGGGGGGGGAGCAGACGGATTGCTGAAAGTTCAAAATTTAAGACATATTTGCTAATTATTAACCGAAACTAGGAAAACGAAATCAACTTCTACAAGATGTTTCAATGGAAACCCAGTTATTTCAGATCACCTTATCTATGAACTGATATCAAAAAGAAACTGAAAATTGTGCTAGCAGCTGTCTTCAAATACTAGCTCGTATGTCGATTGTCAATCAAGTATAGTACAAAGCAGTTAACCTATTATATCAACTCGGCCTTAGCTAACTTCAATATTGTCGATAAAACGAGACAGGCGATCAGGGACACTACTTGTGGAAAGATAATAATTGATGGCAGTCGATATCAATGAATTATTTAACTTTGTTGTCCATAGAATAGGGTTTGCTTTGCATGCATCGTTAAAATACATTCCATCTGCAGCTTGGTCGTAAGTGGTAATTGCCTCTCTTGTTATTGTATTATAGCACCTAGCGCACCACATTTGTGATAAGATTCCCTGTTGACATATTATAATTTAATCAAAGCGCATCATAGTTTAAATAGTTCCATTCGTTCGGACGCCATTTTGAATATTAATGATTGGGAAAGACCCAATGATTATAGTTGAAATATTGGGTATGTCAATAGTGCTGTCCTACGAGCGTGCCATATTACACACAGAAGATGTTGAAAACATTGAAATATACAGGTATATGTAGTGTCGGGCAGGTTCAATGAAGGTGAACGTTTGGTTTTTTTTCTAGTACATCTATAGCGCATCATAGAGGGTCCCAATATGAAAAGGTTTATAAGTATATATATATATATATATATATATATATATATATATATATAGAGATATAGATATATATATATATAGATAGAGAGAGAGATAGATAGATATATATATAAGATAGATATAGAGACAGATAAAGAGAGATACATATAGATCCGTAGATTAGATATATAGAGATATAGGGATGTATAAATCTAGATAGAATAGAGATATATATATACATATATATACGTATATATATATATACTTATTCCTCTCTAGATATATAAATATATCTATATATAATATACATATATAAATAAACATGTATATATGTATATATATATGTGTATATATCTATCCTCTACATATATATTTCCCTCTATGGTATCTGCATATCTATTTACAGATATAGAAAGATAGAGATCTCTCTCTCTATATATAGATCTCTCTATCTCTATTGATCCTTTCTCTCTCTCTTGCTCTCCCTTTCTCTGTCCCTCTCTCTATACTCTCTCTCTCTACCCTCTCTCTCTCTATTTGTCTCTATCTCTATCCCTTTCTCTCTAGACCCTCTCTCTATATATATCTCTGCGTCTCTCTATGAGTCTCCCTAGATGAATGAATATATATGTGCATGCTTATGAATTGATCCATCTATAAATATATATATATCTATATACATACATATTACTTCTCTATATACATATATATTTACAGAGATATATAGGGATATATATGTATAAATATCTATAGACCTATATCTCTATATACATCTATATCTAATTAAATATATCTGTATATATATCTCTGTCTATATCTCTCCCTCCATCTATATCTTTCTATATACATCTAAGTATATACATATAATCGATCTATATATCTATATATATATATGTATATCTTTATCTCTATCCGTATATATATCTATACATATATATATACCATATATATCGATATTGATGAATATATCTATATATATATATATATTTCTAAATCTATGTTGTCTATATATATCTTTCTCCCTCTATGTATCTCTCTATTTCTTTTCTTTCTCTATCTATATCTCTATCTATCTCTCTCTCTCTATCTCTATATCTCTCTATATATATATATCTATCTCTATCTATATCTATATATATATATATATCGTAAATTTCTTCGGCAAGAGAGTTTTCATCTGCTCTATCTTCCGCCCTCAGACTGGTAAACGCTAACATGAAATATAGCAGCAAAAGATTAACGCGAATTCGAATAGTCAATATCTGCATTGTGCCACGGCTTCCTGTCTATCTTTGTTTCTATCTCCATATATTGGCACAAACGGCCGGTCATCAATATTGCACCGTTTTATTCATTCTCTTGTATTCGAGCTCGGAATTGTAGTGAGCCTGGATACCCAAGCGAGGTTTTTCACAACTCGACCCACGTTATTGCTGGAAGGTTTACATAGCCTGTTAGATAATCGAACTGTTCCGACTGACACCATTACCCGCTTTAAGTTGATATCCTGATATGACACGTCACACCCGTCACCTTTATCATTTATATTGACTTCTCCAATTCGCTGTTTATCCGCTGCAATGGGCCATTTCCCAAGAAGATATCGTTATTCGGATGTCGCTCTTTATTGTCAACCCTGCAATCCAAGAAACGACAGATGCTTGAATTTAGCTTTATTTAACGTGACAACATAATGTCAACCCAAACTTGGCTGCTTCAGGAGGAGCACTCGTCATTAGGGTTATTACTTGTCAACGAATTTGAGCAGACCAAGGCATGGAGGAAATAAAGCTCTATAAGGTACATAGATACCGTTGTATATGAGTAATTATATTTGAGAACATTGCATTACGCTTTCTATCGCATAGAGATGACTGACTACTGATCCTTGCTCAGATAGAGCAACAATCAAATATCAGTAACCAAGAAGCCAATAATTAACAGTGGCTCTAATCCAATAGATTTATATAAACAATTCATAGGGTATGATAAATGCATGTCGGGAATGTTTCTCTGTAACCCGAGGAAAACACATGTAGAAGATCAAGCAGCAGAAGTATAACACAATGGAATCCCGCTGATCAAAATGTCGATCAGCTGATAAACTAAATGACTAACGCCCTGTCCTAATAAACGTGATTGAACAAATTAAAGTATTTAGAGGTCTTTTCTCTAATAGTTAGAAGACAAGTGCTAGCCCTACAGAGAAATGAAGACGCCGCTCTTACAGCTGTTGGAGATGGTTAGCTGAGATTGAATGGCGCTACGCCATGATTACCCGGTGCCGAACTTTGCCGCAGCAGTTGGCGTTGTTATATATGGGGCCTCTTTCCGGAGACTAACAAGTCGTGTGCAGCTGTAGGAAATCCAATAAGATTGTCCATCCGCTGGCATCACCCCCTCAGTTTCGAGTCGACCACTTACCGTAGACCAAGACCATGTCCCTTGGTGTGCCATATAAGCACTGTTTTATCCAATGCCTTTGTTTGGTGCGTGTGCTACTCCATCACCCATGTCACACCAAGTGCGCTTCTTAGCCTTACCTTAGTATCTGGCGTATAATCAGTATAGAATACGGTTCATACTCTATACAGCAGGTACAACTGATTTCAATATTGGACATCGATACTTCCTTGCTCTGGCATACCAGCAGCTAACAACACTATTGAAGCTTGATGTAAAATATTGCGTTACAATGAAGTATTAGCCCTTAGCCGTTGGAAATAATTCGATTCATAGTTAGATTCTTAGCCAGGCCCGAATTCCAAATACCATTCCTGCATTCATTAAGTTATCTTATTTAGCTTCGTAGCATTGGTGGCGCAAATATT
>CM067357.1:47729599-47934599 GCA_034190875.2 Urechis unicinctus
ATAGACGAATGAAAATATATGTACATACTTATGAATTGATATATATATATATATATATATATATATGTATATATATATGTATATATATACATATTTATTCACATATATATATACATATATATTTACATATATATTGATATTGATATAATATATACATAAATATATATACATATATATATACATATATATAATTATATATTTATTTATGTTTATATATATATACATATCTATGTATATATATATATATATATGTAGTTATGCATATATATATATATTTATATATACATATAAGTATATGCATCTATATCGATATAGACATATATATATATATTATATATAAGTTTATGTATATATTTAATATATAGTTTTCAGCTTCTCTATCTTCCGCCCTTACACGGGTAAACGCTAACATGAAATGTAGCAGAATAAGTTTAACGCCAATTCGTCAATATCTGCATTGTGTCACGGCTTCCTGTCTATCTTTTTTTCTATCTCCATATATAGGCACAAACGGCTGGTCATCAATATTGCACCGTTTTATGCATTTTTTTGTATTCGAGCTCGCAATTGTATTGAGCCTGGATACCCAAGTGACGTAATTGCTGGAAAGTTTACATATCCGCATCGCTTCACGGATGTCGGCGGAAATGTAGCCTGTAAGATAATCGAACTGTTCCGACACCATTACCCGCATTAAGTTGATATCCTGATATGACACGGTCACACCCGTCACCTTTATCATTTATATGGACTTGGGCCATTTCCCAAGAAGATACCGTTATTTGGATGTCGATCTTTATTGTCAACACCGCATTGCTTTCCAAGAAACGACAGATGTTTGAATTTAGCTTTATTTAACGTGACAACATAATATCAACCCAAACTTGGCTGCTTCAGGAATAGCACTCGTCATTAGGGTTATAACTTGTCAACGAATTTGAGCTGACCAAAGCATGGAGGAAATAAAGCTCTTAAAGGTACATAGACACCAATGACCGTAGTATATGAGTAATTATATTTGAGACCAATCTTTACGCTTTCTATCGCATGGAGATGACTGACTACTAATCGTTGCTCAGATAGAGCAACAATCAAATATCAGTGGCCACGTAGCCAATAATTAACAGTGGCTCTTATCCAATGGCTTTATATAAACAATTCTTAGGGTGTGATAAATGCATGTCGGGATTGTGTCTCTTTAACCCGAGGCAAACACATGTAGATGATCAAGCAGCAGAAGTATAACACAATGGAATCCCGCTGATCAAAATGTTGATCTGCTGATAAACTAAATGACTAACGTCCTGTCATAATAAACGTGATTGACCAAATTAAAGGATTTAGAGGTCTTTGCTCTAATAGTCCTACAGAGAAATGAAGACGCCGCTCTTACAGCTGTTGGAGAGGACTAGCAGAGATTGAATGGCGCAACGCTACGCCCTATTGTATCTTCATTAGAACATGATTAACCGGTGCCGAAATTTGACGCAGCAGTTTTCGTTGCTTTATTTGGGGCCTCTTTCCGGAGACTAACAAGTCTTCCTCATCTGCAGGGAATCCAATTAGCTTGTCTATCCGCTGGCATCGCTCCCTCAGTTTCGAGTCGACCACTTACTGTATAATACGACCATGTCCCTTGGTGTGCCATATAAGCGCTGTTTTATACAATGCCTTTGTTTGGTGCGTGTGCTACTCCACCACCCATGTCACACAAAGTGCGCTTCTTAGCCTTACCTTAGTATCTGGCGTATAATCAGTATAGAATACGGTTCATACTCTATACAGCAGGTACAACTGATTTCAATATTGGACACCGATACTTCCTTGATCTGGCATACCAGCAGAAAACAACAATAATTCCTATAAATGATTGACGTGTTCTCACCATCACACTGTTGGCAAACAGCTTCCATTTACGAACTGAGTATTCAATTCTGTCCTTGATATAAAGTATTGAAGCTTGTTGTAAAATATTGCGTTATAATGAAGTATTAGCCCTTAGCCGTTGGAAATAATTCGATTCATAATTAGATTCTTAGTTAAGGCCAGGCCCGAATTCCAAATACCATTCCTGCATTCATTAAGTTATCCTATTTAGCTTCGTAGCATTGGTGGTGCAAATATTAGGGATTTAATGTTTTATAATCGGTATAGTAAAACGATAAGCTGCTATCAGATCACATATAGCGCTCACAAATCGCACACAAACATATCATTGTTATAGCTACATTTGAAATGATCCACACGCACTCAACTTGTGTTTAGTTGGTTCCAATATACATTCGCTCAAACAGTACTAAAGAAAATGAGCATATATCAAACGAAGTACATTGAAAGATTTAAGTGATACTTAAGTCAACTGAATGAGATTGTAATATCATGAACTTAGCTCATTTATCTTATTTTGCAGGGTTATAAAGGCAATGAGTACCATATATATTTCTTCTATTGTTCAATCGTTTTGTTCAGGGATCACTTCATAGCCCTCGCTATGTCTGTGGCATGACGTCATAGACGAGGACAGCGCGTGCAGACAGTCGCGTTGTTTTCAATAGTTCGTTATTGATAGGTGGCTTGTTTAACATGCGACAGGAATTTGGGTTGAAACAGATTATAGTTATGCATCATGTCGCACTCAGTAAGTGAACAGCTTTTGCCTTACCAACTCGAGCTCAGAATTCAGACATTAGTCTCGAATAAACGAATTAAAAAAAATGGCGAATGATGGCGAGAGAAAATGCATTTTCAGGCAGTCAGCGTTTGTCTACGATTTTTTGAGGCACTGTTGAAAATAATAGCGTATCACGATTCGACGTTAATTAAAGATATGATATAAAATACAATGTTCAGGAGTAGCACAATGGACTTTTAAAAAAGATTACAAGAAAAGGGTCACAGGGTCATCCATCACCAGGCCCCGATAGATATGCATCACACTTCCGAATTATTTGCCTTTACGGCACAATAAACCTCAACTATCACCACAAATCAAGCCAATGGAAACCGACTCATATGTACATATATGGTTCGAACTGCGTTAGATGCCTTAAAATTAATGAGACTTATCAGCTGATTAGTATAACATATGGTCTTTCTGTTATACATTATGTATCTTTGCTCAGGGCTAACCGAGTTTGGTGATGTAAATCAATTGTAAGGCTGGAGAACCACAATGTACGTTAGATACTCGAAACAATCATCCTGATGAGAAGTATGTAGGACTTTCTACCTAAGCTGTAACGACTGATCTTAATTCGCTGCAACAAATGTTGATTTTTGTGGCTATATCAGAAAGTAGCACTGAGTACCATATAACTAAACTACAATCAATGAGACGTTGACGAGCGCAGTGTGAAAAACAAATCATGCGGAGTAAGGCTTTGACCCTCGGACGAAAATGCTTGCACCAATATCAGCGCGCCCGAAGAAGATAATTCATAGTTTCCCTAAAGTTTAGTAAGTAATTATGCCCTAATTTGTTTTATAAACCGGGCTCTATTTCACTCAAACCGACCGACGTTTATTCCATAGTTGTAAAATATTATTCTACAATACAAATGACTTGAGTACCATTTAAATAACAATTAGAGAGATTATAAAGAGCTGGTTGACCTTCATAACTACGTATTGCGTAGCTAAAATGCATTTGTTATAAATGTTAAAAAGCGGCATTCAAAAGCTCAATATCAAATCAAACAAACCCAGTAAGTATAGATCAAGTATTAGCAATTGATTAGGCAACATACAGCCATGATGTCACTAAGAGTCATGTAATTAAACCATTTATGAATGAGTTTTGTCACCGCAGTAACTGTTCCAGAACGGAGTAATGCACTGAAAATAAATTTATCTTGCTATTTTTCTGAGTTGCTTGTGCTTTATTAATCAAACTTTATAGACAGTCGGTTCAATGCTGGAAAAGTGGCAGATAAAAAGACACCTTATTCAAACACAATGAAATTATGTGTCTCTATTTACCTTGCTAGTGATTGTGCATAACTATCTAGGAAAGTGGAATGTGGTTTTCTTTAATAAGCAATAATCTTTTAACTATGCTACTAATAACGAGGGACAATGATGATTAATTACTTTCTCATTCCACACTGCAACGGCGATCGCAACGCGATTAATTAAAGCAGATCAATATAACAGACCACAAGCGACGCTACGTGCTCCTGAATGGCAGTATGCGGGGCTACAAAATAACATGCATGATGCGAAATAGAAATTTGCAGATTGGGCATTACATAACATTAACGCGACGTTGAGTGCAAGCTAGGGAGCACTATGGATTGTTAAGCGCGAATATACAATCACATTGAGCTAATATACAATCACAACAAATAATCATCTGAGCAAACGATCTAGATTGTGGGCGTTAAAAACGAGCCGGGTGCCCATTAAGACCTACCACCGCCCCACCTGATAATTTGGCTCGCGATTTATATTCGATCAAAAATAAACAGGCGACCGGTTGGCTACTTGTATGTGGAATATTCAATGTTGTGAAAGGTAAACATGTTAAGGCTGCCGGCTATGGATTTCATACCATCGATTATTTGATTTTTTGTATTATAGAAGGAAGCTCCCTGAGTCGCAGGTTGCGCACTACATAAAGATATAATTTATGCGGTGTTCATTATATCCAAACCAGGTAAATACACTGGGCACGATATGCATAAATCATGCCTTGATCAAAGAGTTTATAGCTGCGCTTAGAGGGCTCACTTCTAGCGCTCTGCAGTGATCGCTTCCCTAATAATCATACATTGCAATCGTAAGGTGGCGCTACAGTGACACAAACAAAAGCGAAAACAGCAAGTACACTATTTAATAAATGTCAACTAAATAAATTACTCGGTCTGGGGTGCACCAATCATAATCAGTTCGCCTCTAACAGCGTCCGCGTAGTTTACGATCCTCGATCATTCATGTTCGCACTGTGAATAGTAGTTTTAGACTGTCAATAACTGTCTGAAGCGAGGGAACTGGCCTGTGGTAGAGATTAACATTTTTGGCATGTCCGGATGATGTAAAGGTCTCTAGCGAGGAGTTTATAGCTTCGTTATGCTGCGTGACGATTATAGAATAACACAAAAGACACCCACCACACCACCCCCCCCCCCCCCCCCAGCGCCCCCACCTCTCCCACATCAGGCAGTGATACCATGAATTCAAAAACAGCACATGGGAATGTGGATCCAACCGGGCCTCGGCGGTTGTTAAATATATGATGTCATCTGATTGGTCGAGGCGACTGAAATGAAAATTCCACGTGGCATTAACAGATGCTATGACAACACGCTATGATAATAACGCTTCGGTTAACAGGTGGCGTCTTCATATATTTCCTCGTGCGTAAGGCACGAATGAGCGCTCTTAGCGAAGCTATAAACTCTTTGCCTTGATCATACCAACTAAAAGGCTATCCACAGACAGGCTTTTGAGGCATTTTGCCCCTACCAAGCATATGTAAATATTCGATCTGAGTATAAAGGATCCGATCACATGGGGTATTACATTGTATGCTAGATATTGTGGGGTTTGTTCAGTGATGAAAAGTCAGGTGTCTTAATCCACAGGAAATAGACTATGGCAAGACAGAAGCGATCCAGATATCCAAAATCTAATAATAGATTTACCATGTAGCTTAATAGTTCGACTCGTACGCTTATCGTCATGTAAGCTAATATGTTGAGACAATAAAGTCAATCTAGACCAATTATCACATATGAATGACTCTGGTAGATATGCTCTAACAGACAATGTTTGAACTGCTTGATACTCTTGATATTCACTTAGACTTCATTCTGTGGTCCAAATATTTTAGCACGTTCTCAAGGTTAGGTCCAGAGCTCTCAGCATTGTCTTAAAAAATCCGACGTGCCGAATAAGCTTACATTGTGATTATACATATGTGACTGGCTCGGTTAACAAGCCATTGTACATGGAAGCATACAGGTAGATATATCCTAACATACAATGTGCTTGTACTGTTTGATGCTCTTGATGTTCTCGTTTCCTAATGTGTTCTAGTTGGTTCCAAATAAATCGACTAATAATATTGCTGTTACAAGTGCGATAATAAAAGCTGCCTACTTTATGTGTGTTAAATTAGTGACGTTCCCGGCATCTACAGTACGAATAAATCTACCGAGAAGCGTTATGTTAGCCTAATGTTAATTATATTGCCACATACCTCTATAAAGCATTTTACGATAATGTATACCACACAAAGTAACGTCATCTAGATTAAACTATGAATAATCAAGCTACGTTTAGTTATTCTACAAATAGAAGCTTTGGTTCCGACTAAAACTAAAATACATCTTGTTTATAACGATAAATGACTCCTTTAACGACAGGACTGAGCTATTACCTGATGCACGTATATGCTTTGAAGCTTTTCCACTCACATTTAAGTGGACGTTCTTCTGCTGGAATGGTTATGGACTGTAAAATGGTCTAATTTGCATTTGAAATGAAGACAGTCAACAACATAACGTTGACAACTCGATAACAGTCACAATGTATTCCAGACGACTAAACAATACGCGACAATATTATGGAGCAAAAAGCAACGTGTTAAAACCTTTGTATTGAATGCATCATACACCGTTAGACTTTAAATCGAGCAAAGATCCGTTTCAATACGTAGCAATTCTTCTCTTTTTTCTACCTCATATACACATGAATGAACCCTATTGTCAATTCACATCCAACTGATTGGTCGTAGAATTCTATTTGCAGCATGCTGAACCCGCAAATCGATACAGCAACAAATAGATACACATAGCTAAGCGATCTACTTGTTAGAGCGGGTTTCTATTATTGTTCATCCATGAGCAGTAATGCCTTCAGAGTACCTCAACACACTCAGCCTGGTTGTTAATGCAATTCACGACCCATGTCAGGTATGATTTATCTTTATGAGTTTGCCGATACATTTTAGACTGGAAACAAATGTTCGTTACTGACTAGTATCGATGTACCTCTTGCTTATGGATCAAAATGTCACAAACAAATGTGTCAGTAAGGGGACCGCTTTTGTGTAAAACGAGATGAATATACATGTGTTTTGTCATTGAATTGCGCCATCAAATTCGTTCGGGCTGACGAATCTAGTGTTGTGACCTCATGCGAACTTACCCACCTTTACCTAGGACAATATTTTGCAAGATACGTTATTCAACACACGATTATTTGAATATATATAAAGACATGCCATTTAGACCCTCGGTTATTGCTGCAGTACAGCAATTGAAACCTATGTTTACGTGTTGGGATGGAGCAAGCAATACAAATCGCATTATACATCTGTCCGATATAAGTGTAATGTTTTTACAGTGTCTGCTTCACAGCGGTAGACAATTATCCTGCAGTACAGCGTGTTACAACGTGTTTAGACAGAAGAATATAGCATGAAGACGGACGGGTGGTATATCATGCGCTGGTTCACGCTTTATGTGGCACGGATGGTCATTAGCAATGTTACAGATGTCATAAGAAGATTCTTCACTATTAACTGTTATAAACCCGGAAAAGACTCGTTTTTGCCAGATTCTCCAGGTTATGCATCAGTGTAAAAGGGTTATAGTTGATTACTATGACCTGATATCACAGGCGTTATAACACTGTATCATCGATTGTCTCCTATTACGCAATAATGTTATTGGAATTTATAACGCATAACGATGATATACTTTTTACAGTATCATAGTTAACATATGTTCCAATTGCTCCATTCTGACTTGATAATCACAACGACTACATTCAATAGTGTACACTATTGCAGCATTAATGCCGAACTGCTGCGGTGTTTGATGTCACATATGAACATTTACACAGGGGATGCGTATTATGTTCCCTCCTGCTATGACGCAACTGTCAATCTATATCAATCCGAGACGTATTCATAACAAAGCGATAAATATTTGATGTTGGGTACTTTTCGAAGCTACTGCAATATTGTGTTAATTCAGTGTCGATTTTAGTATTTATGGGACGTATACAAGGGATGCCATGTATGCAGATTTTATTCCGCATAAACGCGCAACTACCATTTTTTGATCACGTCAAAAATGCCGTCTTAGATCGGATAGATGCTAAAATTGACCGAAAATGTTTTGTTGCATTTTATTCATTAATTATTGTACCACCATGGCTATCTTACGCATAGAGTGACTAATTTTCTGACTTGGCTATTTCTCATCCTTAAGCTAGTTTATCAGCGCAATTTTTAAGCAGAGGGTAACGTCGACCTAAATAACTCATTGCGCAATAAGATAACAGTAACCGGCAGTTTGGACATCAGGTGAGCCGGTTATCAGGCGAGATTTCATTTTCCTACGCATGTTGAGCAACCTGTATTCTGACCACTATAACGTCCATCAAGCAGGAATATCGATTGCGAATATTGCGCAACTGTGCAATGTTGCAGATTGGTTTTGATGTTGAATCATATATACTTATTATAAAAACGACGCACCCCCCACCCCGTTCGTATTATAGACAGGCTAACAGTAAAACCGGTAAATATAAATGTCGAATAAATGAGACCAATGCACGAGAAACCGCTAACATATCATAAGAAGCCGTATCATGCCAATTTTAGGGTCTTAACATTATCTATGTATGTGTGAGTTGTATGTGTGACGCAGCATTATTGTGTTTGATTTATTTTCCTTTATATTTGTCGCAAAATTCGTCTTGACATCCAATAAACAATTCAACACGAAAAACCACGATATGCTAACAATGACAATAATTCAGTTGCTTTCTATACCGACCAATTTTCCTTGCGCTGCATTCGACAAATTAGGAACTGTCCCATGGGAGTTGGCAAACCATGACTTAACTGCAAATAGCATATATGAAACCGCTTGGCTTAATCATTTCAGCACCACAAAAGGTACATATAAACACATTGCAAACATATATATTGACCATGCATCATATCTGCCACTCAAAGTTAACAGATATCTATATCACTTTTCCTCTGTATAACGTAAATAATCTCGTCATGTTCATGTTGAGCCAACATATATTGACCATGCATCATATCTGCCACTCAAAGTTAACAGATATCTATATCACTTTTCCTCTGTATAACGTAAATAATCTCGTCATGTTCATGTTGAGCCAACAATGCCAAGACACTAGCTCAGACTTGATACTCACACTGAGCCTACTTTGTTGATATCTTAACGCCAATAGTATTGGCTTTAATTCATTCATGATATATCCCAGAGCTCAGTTTTATAGGCTTACTGTGAGGTAATTACTCACAACACCGCCTAATGTAGTGATAAAGAGTTAAATGTTCCAAGATCACAAGTGCAACCGGAACTGCTTCCCAGCGTCCATCCTTCACATTTTACCTATCTAAGCATCACATTGATAGAGAGAGAGACAGACAGAGAGAGAGAGAGAGAGAGAGAGAGAGAGAGAGAGAGAGAGAGAGAGAGAGAGAGAGAGAGAGAGAGAGAGAGAGAGAGAGAGAGAGAGGGGAAGGGGAAGATATAGAATAGGAGAGATAAAGAGAAAGTGAGAGAGAGAGAAGGAGCTCCTCTTCGTTAAATACATTTTGACAAAGCTATTGTACATATCTGTGTAAGCGATTATTACGAGTTAACATGCAATTTTGTGCCACCACCAACAAGGATATTATAATGTTGCATTGAAAACGGGAGATGAGTCTCATTCCATAAAACGGCTAATGGTTCAGATATAATGTGCTACTTTAGTTGGAAATAATCACGGTTTCAGGAATAAATACTGGAGCGAAAAAATTGTGTATTTCGGGAAAAGGGGAAAATGCATGTCCAGCAATCATTTGTAATATACTTTAATATCCTTGGCCATTGACCCCACTGACCGTTGTTCCAATAACGTTTCTTGAACAACCAAATTGGCTATTCGTTGAAATGGTACTGAAATATAATGGATGGGCCATGTTAAACTTAATCATGAGATAAACACCTAGCTCACTCGGAGAACTTGCAAAGAATGTGTTTTTAGGGGAGTGAGCCAAATGCATTAGGTTCTGACTGAATTGATTTCGATTATGGAAGGCCGAATTATATATTTACGTGGCAGGTATCGGTAGATATTCGGTGTGCAGTGGTTTATGTCATCGAAAACAGCGGACGGTGTTAGATATTCTAGTCGCAATTAACATGCCTAAATAATAATTTAAGTTGTGACGCAATGTTTACTGTACAAATCTTCTATTTGATGGGCACAACTAACATTTTGTCTGTGCATTCTTTGTGCTAACAACTAATTAGCTTCTGAATGACAACATCATCATCGTTACAAAACTATCCAGTTAGCACAATATGAGCAATTTTGATGTCCCAATCATAGTAATAAATTTATAAGCACCCTCAAAAGTGTGGAACCAGGAATTGTGAATGCACATTACTATTACCAAACTGCAAATGCTGTCAGTGTCTGCACTAAGCATTACGCCTGCATTACATGCCATGTAGAGAATTCACCGTTTAACAACGATACAATTACTTATAATACGTGATAGAATGCAATTGCAAATTCTCCAAGATTTTTTCACCAACATTATTTGGCCTATTGTACCTTAGTTGCGAATTCGACCTATTAGGAACATGAATGCACAAGCAATGCTATTTAACAATGCTGTCTCAGATAAGGAGACGCGAAACCAAAGCCATCAATTTGGTTTATACAACGTCTGTTACAAAGGGCGAATTGCACTCTGAACTAGCTGAAAATAATAAGATTGCAGCACGTACATGCTACCCGCGTCGTTTCGTTGGCATGTATGTGGCCATTTCAAAAGCGTAGATGAACAGGTCGCTCGTATGTATGCACTGAATACCGATCCTTCGTTTTGTTGAAGCTGAAGCGCTTCATAGCTATATTTACGATATGCAGCGCCAAAACTTGCTATGTAGTGCCCGACCAACAGCTTTAATACCCACATTCAACGATTTCAGAGGAGTATTGTTAATATTATGGTTGCTACAATGTCAATTTACCAGGACAATGATTAATGTCAATTAATGTACCTGCATGAAATGGCAGAGCGTATGTTGCTTACATGACAATATTTGAAAATTATTAAATGATATATACGTATGATTAAAGCCATTAATGCAAAGTTATCCTCAACAGCTTATTATTTATAGAATTTGTGTTTGACAATAGCCGATGCTAGGTAACTTCCAGAAGTTAAAGATGAAAGTATACATGTTTCACGATATTTGCCGAATTTATCGAGCACATCTTAAAATATCACAGGGTATATGGTTGATAACCTTTTGTTGCCAATTAACGTAAGCTCGCAAGCGGCAACATGCTATCGTCTCGTATTGGTGAAGTTTGGCCACAAGGTTTAGAGGCATTTAAGCTCACTCGTAACGCGTTGTATATAAGCAGATAAATAACAGTTAAAGTATTAGCAGACATTAATTTGAGAGCTAATAGAGCTAAGGTCTATTAGCTTACAGCGTCTGATATGACCTCTCTTTCTTTTCGCAGTCAAGTTCCAGATGATACCGAGCCAGAAAACTGCCCAGCAACCTTTTCACTTGGGAACATTAATGATAGAACATATTCAACTCTGTTGCATACAATCGATAAATCACAACAAACCATGATTGTCAGATTTAAGAATTGTCAAAATATTGCGATCTGTACACATACACAAGCTATCTGAGTTAATGTGAGCACCAATACGGCTCTTCTTGGAATATATGTGCCTAGCCTCCATTTATCTTTAGAGAGAGGTTAGTTGCAGGATACACCCGAAAATAAACCGTTTCTTATGTAATTAACATAACTGTTAACATTAACTGTTGCTCTTAGTAAACATACCTATCGTCAGAACATCAGTACAGCAGATTATACAAAACATGGGTTGCATATGTAATTGCTCGGTAAGGCTAACCTGTTATCACGCCCATAACCGCGCCGACGATCGTTTCCCACCAACATACTAGCGCAGCACAGATAAACTGCGGCTGACCCCGTATTTTGCAGACGCTCTATGCACAGCAACTAGTCTGGGCAAACCGCAGAAGCACACGAGGGAGGAATATTTTATCAAACTTCTCCGGATTTTTCTCTCAAATGCGCAATATAAATTATTGCATCACTAGAGGCGAAATTGTCGTAGCTGCCATGTTATATAGCATTCGATAACGAAACCCCAGCCTCGATACTGTAAACGCTCTAAAACACAGGGTTTGACTAACAGGGACGGCTCATGAAAGTCATTTCCAATAGTTCATGATGTAATATATTTTGACTGGCCACCTCGTATTCGTAAAGTATAAGTAACTTCTGCACTCTAGCTAGTTATATTGATAGTTACGTAAAAATAACACTTGACATGAATGCTGAATTTACCGCCGTTAATCAATAAGATCCGCACGAATTATTGACAAAAAACTGTGCGTTTTTTCAATAACTGGTTTAAACCCTTGCCGACTTTGTTATCGATCACGTATTGTACAGCGTTTTATAATATTGATAGATTATCTGACTTATTAACCTCAACACTAAGTCGATATTAATATATATATTATTGAAAATTCCACTTTTCTGTAACCAACGCCAACACAAAGCAAATATCATGTCACATTAATGCGCTACATGCCAAAGTAGTTACGTTAATAAATGGTTTATTTCGGGAAATTCTAATTTTAAAATTCTAAAATTGGCAACGATTTGTAAATCGGATTAATTAACGCTTATGGTCAATACATGTGAACAAAATTAATAAAAATCCTCTATCCTGCTTCTACGACTAAACCATATGAATGGCACGTCTAAGATCAAGGCTCCATGCGTCAAGGCTGATTGCAGTGTAACGCCGAGAGCGATAGTTGCAACAAAAATCTTTCCTTGTGCCAGGCGGATTTGGCAAATGGATTTGGAACACGTATTTCTAGGTCAATCACTTAGAGCTTGCTCCATTAAATTGACTTAGTTCAGCATTGAAAAACGTGTGTGCTATAATGAGGCCACGCCTTCTATTGATTTTGGTTTTATTTGTGATACCCATGTTGATCATTAGGCGTGTTGGTATTCGCCACGGCAAGAGAATGACTCACCTGAAATGTAGGAATATAAACAATTATGCATTGACTAGCATCTTGTTGGCAGACATAGGCGCGTGTGTATTATGTGATACTAGTTCGGGCGCTGATGAACCGGGGATCCGCCTGGGGTAGTTGTTTTATGAATAAACCAAGACAAACATTTCATCTAACGTCACTGACCTGCATCACAACAGTGATAATCTCTGTAGCATGCGAGTATGAGTTTACAAATGTAGTGTAATGTACAATTTTAATAGGAGTTGAGGGTCACCTAAGATCATTAATCAACGACTTCATCACCGCACAACACCAAGAGAAGATGGCTACAAAGACATAAAAACGTCAGATACAGCGATATATGTACTGGTGTGAAAGAAATTCGTCGAACAGTCTCTTTGTCTCACAGTATTTTTGGGTCAATGCAGTTTGTGTGAGAGAGCTAATTAATAATTCCACTGCCGGTAATCCCGTTGAAATTAGGCAATATTTATGCTATCACACACACTTAAGAGCGAGTGCTCTATCTGACGATACATGTGAATGGACGCTAATAAATGAGGTTTACATGGCCGTTACACATGCAGCCGCAAATTCACAAGATGTACCACATATCCTCACGCTTTGTGTCATATGACACGCACCACCAAACATGCCGGCAAGAACATATCTATTGAAGGGTATAGCCAGTGAATACTAGCTCGTATGTCGATTGTCAATCAAGTATAGTACAAAGCAGTTAACCTATTATATCAACTCGGCCTTAACTAACTTCAATATTGTCGATAAAACGAGACAGGCGATCAGGGACACTACTTGTGGAAAGATAATAATCGATGGCAGTCGATATCAATGAATTATTTAACTTTGTTGTCCATAGAATAGGGTTTGCTTTGAATGCATCGTTAAAATACATTCCATCTGCAGCTTGGTCGTAAGTGGTAATTGCCTCTCTTGTTATTGTATTATAGCACCTAGCGCACCACATTTGTGATAAGATTCCCCGTTGACATATCATAATATAATCAAAGCGCATCATAGTTTAAATAGTTCCATTCGTTCGGACGCCATTTTGAATATTAATGATTGGAAAAGACCCAATGATTATAGTTGAAATATTGGGTCTGTCAATAGTGCTGTCCTAGGAGCGTGCCATATTACACTCAGAAAATGTTGAAAACATTGAAATATACAGGTATATGTAGTGTCGGGCAGGTTCAATGAAGGTGAACGTTTGGTTTTTTTTCTAGTACATCTATAGCGCATCATGGAGGTCCCAGTATGATTCAGGTCTGACACTGAGACCCAATATGAATAGGTTATAGTATATATATATATATATATATATATATATATATATATATATATATATATATATATATATATATATCTATATATATATATATATATATATATATATATATATATAGACATATATATAAATCTCCGTATATATATATATATATCTATATATATATATGTATAAATGTATATATATAAATATATATATACATATATATCCGTATATATATATATCTTTCTTAATATATATATATATAAATATATATATATAAATATACAAATTTAAATAAACATGTATATATGTATATATATGTATATATATACATATATATATTTACCTATATGTATATGCATATATATTTACATATATATAAATATATATATATATATATATATATATTGATACTTATATAAATATTGATATAAATTTATATGTAAATATATATATTTATACATACATATATATATATATATACCTATATACATACCTATATATATATACCTATATATATATATATATATATATATATACATACATAAAATATATATATATATATATGCGTATATATATGAGTATAAATAGATGAATGAATATATATGTGCATGCTTATGAATTGATAAATATATAAATATATATATATATGTATATATATACATTCATATTTACTTATATATATACATATATATTTACAGATATATATATTGATATATATGTATAAATATATATATACATATATATATATACATATATATAATTATATATATGTATATATATATATGTATAAATATATATCAATACATATATATATATTTATATATACATATAAGTATATACATATAATCGATATATATATATATGTATATATATATATATATATAAGTATATATATATATACATATATATACATATATATCGATATTGATGAATATATATATATATATGTATATATTCTAAATATATATATATATATATATAAATATATATATCTATATATATATATATATATATCTATCTCTATATATATATATATATCTCTATCTATATATATATATATATATATATATATATATATCTACATATCGTAAATTTCTTCGGCGGCAGAGAGTTTTCAGCTGCTCTATCTTCCGCCCTCAGACTGGTAAACGCTTACATGAAATATAGCAGCTAAAGATTAACGCGAATTCGAATAGTCAATATCTGCATTGTGCCACGGCTTCCTGTCTATCTTTGTTTCTATCTCCATATATTGGCACAAACGGCCGGTCATCAATATTGCACCGTTTTTTTCATTCTCTTGTATTCGAGCTCGGAATTGTAGTGAGCCTGGATACCCAAGCGAGGTTTTTCACAACTCGACCGACGTTATTGCTGGAAGGTTTACATACTCGCATCGCTTAAAAGATGTCGCCGGAGATGTAGCCTGTTAGATAATCGAACTGTTCCGACTGACACCATTACCCGCTTTAAGTTGATATCCTGATATGACACGTCACACCCTTCACCTTTATCATTTATATTGACTTCTCCAATTCGCTGTTTATCCGCTGCAATGGGCCATTTCCCAAGAAGATATCATTATTCGGATGTCGCTCTTTATTGTCAACACCGCAATCCAAGAAACGACAGATGCTTGAATTTAGCTTTATTTAACGTGACAACATAATGTCAACCCAAACTTGGCTGCTTCAGGAATAGCACTCGTCATTAGGGTTATTACTGTCAACGAATTTGAGCAGACCAAAGCATGGAGGAAATAAAGCTCTATAAGGTACATAAATACCGTTGTATATGAGTAATTATATTTGAGAACATTGCATTACGCTTTCTATCGCATAGAGATGACTGACTACTGATCCTTGCTCAGACAGAGCAACAATCAAATATCAGTGGCCAAGAAGCCAATAATTAACAGTGGCTCTAATCCAATAGATTTATCAATTCATAGGGTATGATAAATGCATGTCGGGAATGTTTCTCTGTAACCCGAGGAAAACACATGTAGAAGATCAAGCAGCAGAAGTATAACACAATGGAATCCCGCTGATCAAAATGACGATCAGCTGATAAACTAAATGACTAACGCCCTGTCCTAATAAACGTGATTGACCAAATTAAAGGATTTAGAGGTCTTTTCTCTAATAGTTAGAAGACAAGTGCTAGCCCTACAGAGAAATAAAGACGCCGCTCTTACAGCTGTTGGAGATGGTTAGCTGAGATTGAATGGCGCTACGCCATGATTACCCGGTGCCGAACTTTGCCGCAGCAGTTGGCGTTGTTATATATGGGGCCTCTTTCCGGAGACTAACAAGTCGTGTGCAGCTGTAGGAAATCCAATAAGCTTGTCCATCCGCTGGCATCACCCCCTCAGTTTCGAGTCGACCACTTACCGTAGACCCAGACCATGTCCCTTGGTGTGCCATATAAGCACTGTTTTATCCAATGCCTTTGTTTGGTGCGTGTGCTACTCCATCACCCATGTCACACAAAGTGCGCTTCTTAGCCTTACCTTAGTATCTGGCGTATAATCAGTATAGAATACGGTTCATACTCTATACAGCAGGTACAACTGATTTCAATATTGGACGTCGATACTTCCTTGCTCTGGCATACCAGCAGCTAACAACACTATTGAAGCTTGATGTAAAATATTGCGTTGCAATGAAGTATTAGCCCTTAGCCGTTGGAAATAATTCGATTCATAGTTAGATTCTTAGCCAGGCCCGAATTCCAAATACCATTCCTGCATTCATTAAGTTATCTTATTTAGCTTCGTAGCATTGGTGGCGCAAATATTAGGGATTTAATATTTTATAGTCGGTATAGTAAAACAATAAGCTGCTATCAGATCACATATAGCGCTCACAAAATCGCACACAAACATATAATTGTTATTGCTACATTTGAAATGATCCACACGCACTCAACTTGTGTTTAGTTGGTTCCAATATACATTTGCTCCAATCAGTACTAACGTAAGTGAGCACATATCAAACGAAGTACATTGTAAGATTTCAGTGATACTTAAGTCAACTGAACGAGTTTGTAATATCCTGAACTTAGCTCATTTATCTTATTTTGCAGGGTTATAAAGGCAATGAGTACCATATATATATCTTCTATTGTTCAATCGTTTTGTTCAGAGATCACTTCATAGCCCTCGCCATGTTTGTGGCATGACGTCGTAGACGAGGACAGCGCGTGCAGACAGTCGCGTTGTTTTCAATTGTTCGTTATCGATAGGTGGCTTGTTTAACGAGCGACAGGAATTTGGGTTGAAACAGATTATAGTTATGCATCATGTCGCACTCAGTAATTTAACAGCTTTTGCCTTACCAATTCGAGCCCAGAACTCAGACATTTGACTCGAATAAACGGATTAAAAAAATGGCAAATGATGGCATTAATTTCGAGAGAAAATGCATGTTTCAGGCAGTTAGCGTTTGTCGACGATTTTTTGGAGGAACTGTTGAAATTAATAGCGTATCACGATTCGACGTTAATTAAAGATATGACATAAAATACGGAAAGACATACAATGTACATGAGTAGCACAATGGACTTCTAAAAAAGAAAACAAGGAACGGGTCACAGGTTCATCCATCACCAGGCCCCGATAGATATGCATCACACTTTCGAATTATTTGCCTTTACGGCACAATAAACCTCAACTATCACCACAAATCAAGCCAATGAAAACCGACTCATATATATATAATGAGACTTATTAGCTGCTCAGCATAACATGTGGTCCTACTGTTATGCACACGTGAGATTTAGCTGAGGACAGGACATGTTCTGGGCCTGTATCTATGCTCAGGGCTAACCGGGTTTGGTAATGTAAATCAATTGTAAGGCTGGAGAACCACAATGTACGTTAGATACTCGAAACAATCATCCTGGTGAGAAGTATGTAGGACTTTCTACCTAAGCTCCAACGAAAAGATCTTAATTTACTGCCACAAATGTTTATTTTTGTGCCTATATCCGAAAGTAGCACAGAGTACCATATAAATAAGCTAAAATCAGTGAGACGTTGACGAGCGCAGTGTAAAAAACAAATCATGCGGAGTAATGCTTTGACCCTCTGACGAAAATGCTTGCACCAATATCAGCACGCCCGAAGAAGATAATTCATAGTTTCCCTAAAGTTGAGTAAGTAATTATGACCTAATTGGTTTTATAAATCGGGCTAATTTCACTCAAACCGACCGACGTTTATTCCATTGTTGTAAAATATATTCTACAATATAAATGACTAGAGTATCATTTAAATAACAATTGGAGAGATTATAAAGAGCTGGTTGACCTTCATAACTACGTATTGCGTACCTGAAATGCATGTGTTACAAATGATGAAAAGCGGTATTCAAAAGCTCAATATCAAATCAAACAAATCCAATAAGTATAGATCAAGTATCAGCAATTGATTAAGCAACATGCAGCCATGATTTCACATTAATGAATGAGTTTTATCACCGCAGTAATTGTTCCAATCTAGAGTAATGCACTGAAACTAAATCTATCTTGCTATTGTTCTGAGTTGCTTGTGCTTTATAAATCAAGCTTTATAGACAGTCGGTTCAATACTGGAAAAGTGGCAGATAAAACGACCCTATTCCAACACAATGAAATTATGTGTCTCTATTTACCTTGCCAGTGATTGTACATAACAATGGACATTGATGATTAATTACTTTCTCATTCCACAATGCAACGGCGATCGCATCGCGATTAGTAAAAGCAGCTCAATATAACAGACCACAAGCGACGCTACATGCTCCTGAATGGCAGTATGCGGGGCTACAAAATAACATGCATGATGCGAAATAGAAATTTGCAGATGGGGCATAACATAACATTAACGCGACGTTGAGTGTAAGCTAGGGAGCACTATGGATTGTTAAGCGCTAATATACAATCACATTGAGCTAATAAACAATCACAACAAATAATTATCTGAGCACACGATCTAGATTGTGGGCGTTAAAAACGAGCCGGATGCTCATAAGGTCCTACGACCGCTCCACATGTTTATTTGGCTCGCGATTTATATTCGATCACAAATAAACAGGCGACCGGTTGGTTACTTGTATGTGGAATATTCAATTTTGAGAAAGGTAAACACATTAAGGCTGTCGGCTATGGATTTCATACCATCGATTATTCGATTTTTTTTGTATTATAGGCGAGATTTCATTTTCCTACACATGTTGCGCAACCTGTATTCTGACAACTATAACGTCCATCGATTGCGAATATTGCGCAACTGTGCAATGTTGCAGATTGGTTTTGATGTTGAATACATATATGCTTATTATAAAAACGACGCACTATACCCCCCTCCCCGTTCGCATAATTGACAGGCTAGCAGTAAAACCGGTAAATATAAATGTCGAATATATGAGACCAATGCAAGAGAAACTGCTAACATATCATAAGAAGCCGTATCATGCCCATTTTAGGGTCTTAACATTATCTATGTATGTGTGAGTTGTATGTGTGACGCAGCATTATTGTGTTTGAGTTATTTTCCTTTATATTTGTCGCCAAATTCGTCTTGACATCTAATAAACAATTCAACACGAAAAACCACGACATGCTAACACTGACAATAATCCAGTTGCTTTCTATACCGACCAATATTTCTTGCGCTGCATTCGACAAATTAGGTACTGTCTCATGGGAGTTGGCAAACCATGACCTAACTGCAAATAGCATATCTGAAACCGCTTGGCTTAATCGTTTCAGCACCACAAAAGGTACATATAAACACATTGCAAACATATGTATTGACCATGCATCAGATCTGCCACTCAAAGTTAATAGATAGCTATATCACTTTTCCTCTGTATAACGTACATTATCTCGTCATGTTCATGTTGAGCCAACAATGCCAAGAGACTAGCTCAGACTTGATACTCACACTGAGCCTACTTTGTTGATATCTTAACGCCAATAGTATTGGCTGTTATTAATTCATGATATATCCCAGAGCTCATTTTTATAGGCTTACTGTGAGGTTAATTACTCACAACACCGCCTAATGTAGTGATAAAGAGTTAAATGTTCCTAGATCACAAGTGCAATCGGGACTGCTTCCCAGCGTCCATTCTTCACATTTTACCTATCTAAACATCACATTGATAGAGAGAGAGAGAGAGAGAGAGAGAGAGAGAGAGAGAGAGAGAGAGAGAGAGAGAGAGAGAGAGAGAGAGAGAGAGAGAGAGACAGACAGACAGACAGAGAGAGAGAGAGACAGAGAGAGACAGACAGAGACAGACAGACAGAGAGACAGAGAGAGACAGAGAGAGACAGAGAGAGACAGAGAGAGAGAGAGAGAGACAGAGAGAGAGATACAGTTAGAGAGAGAGGGGGAGGGGAAGATATAGAATAGGAGAGATAAAGAGAAAGTGAGAGAGAAAGAGAGAGCTCCTCTTCGTTAAATACATTTTGACAAAGCTATTGTTCATATCTGTGTGAGCCATTATTACGAGTTAACATGCAATTTTGTGCCACCACCAACAAGGATATTATAATGTTGCATTGAAAACGGGAAATGAGTCTCATTCCATAAAACGGCTAATGGCTCAGATATAATGTGATACTTTTGTTGCAAATAATCACGGTTTCAGGAATAAATACTGGAGTGAAAAAATTTTGTATTTCGGGAAAAGAGGAAAATGCATGTCCAGCAATCATTTGTAATATACTTTAATATCCTTGGCCATTGACCCCACTGACCGTTGTTCCAATAACGTTTCTTGAACAACCAAATTGGCTATTCGTTGAAATGGTACTCAAATATAATGGATGGGCCAAGTTAAACTTAATCATGAGTTAAACACCTAGCTCACTCGGAGAACTTGCAAAAAATGTGTTTTTAGGGGAGTGAGCCAAATGCATTAGGTTCTGACTGAATTGATTTCGATTATGGAAGGCCGAATTATATATTTACGTGGCAGGTATCGGTAGATATTCGGTGTGCAGTGGTTAATGTCATCGAAAACAACGGACGGTGTTAGATATTCTAGTCGCAATTAACATGCCTAAATAATAATTTAAGTTGTGACGCAATGTTTACTGTACAAATCTTCTATTTGATGGGCACAACTCACATTTTGTCTGTGCATTCTTTGTGCTAACAACTAATTAGCTTCTGAATGACAACATCATCATCGTTGCAAAACTATCCAGTTAGCAAAATATGAGCAATTTTGATGCCCTAATCATAGTAATAAATATATAAGCACCCTCAAAAGTGTGGCACCAGGCACCGACTTGCATTCACAATGCACATTGCTATTACCAAACTGCAAACGCTGTCAGTGTCTAAACTAAGCATTACGCCTGCATTACATGCCATGTAGAGAATTCATCGTTTAACAACGATACAATTACTTATAATACGTGATAGAATGCAATTGCAAATTCTCCAAGATTTTTTCACCAAAATTATTTGGCCAATTGTACCTTAGTTGCGAATTCAACCTATTAGGAACATGAATGCACATGCAATGCTATTTAACAATGCTGTATCAGATAAGGAGACGCGAAACCAAAGCCATCAATTTGATTTATACAACGTCTGTTACAAAGGGAAAATTGCACTCTGAACTAGCTGAAAATAATAAGATTGCAAGCACGTACATGCTACCCGCGTCGTTTCGTTGGCATGTATGTGGCCATTTCAAAAGCGTAAATGAACAGGTCGCTCGTATTTATGCACTGAATACCGATCCTTCGTTTTGTTGAAACTGAAGCGCTTCATAGCTATATTTACGACATGCAGCGCCAAAACTTGCTATGTAGTGCCCGACCAACAGCTTTAATACCCACATTCAACGATTTCAGAGGAGTATTGCTAATATTATGGTTGCTACAACGTCAATCTACCAGGACAATGATTAATGTCAATTAATGTTCCTGCATGAAATGGCAGAGCGTATGTTGCTTACATGACAATATTTGAAAATTATTAAATGATATATACGGTATGATTAAAGCCATTAATGCAAAGTTATCCACAGCAGCTTATTATTTATAGAATATGTTTTTGACAATAGCCGATGCTAGGTAACTTCCAGAAGTTAAAGATGGAAGCATACATGTTTCACGATATTTGCCGAATTTTTCGAGCACATCTTAAAATATCACAGGGTATATGGTTGATAACCTTTTGTTGCCAATTAACGTTAGCTCGCAAGCGGCAACATATTATCGTCTCGTATTGGTGAAGTTTGGCCACAAGGTTCAGAGGCATTTAAGCTCACTCGTAACGCGTTGTATATAAGCAAATAAATAACAGTTAAAGGATTAGCAGACATTAATTTGAGAGCTAATAGAGCTAAGGTCTATTAGCTTACAGCGTCTGATATGACCTCTCTTTCGCAGTCACGTTCCGGAAGATACCGAGCCAGAAAACTGCCCAGCATCCTTTTCACTTGGGAACATTAATGACAGAACATATTCTACTCTGTTGCATACAATCGAGAAATCACAACAAACCATGATTGTCAGATTTAAGAATTGTCAAAATATTGCGATCTGTACACATACACACGCTATCTGAGTTAATGTGAGCACCAATGCGGCTCTTCTTGGAATATATGTGCCTAGCCTCCATTTATCTTTAGAGAGAGGTTAGTTGCAGGATACACCCGAAAATAAATAATAAGTAATTATATGTAGACTGTTGCTCTTAGTTAACATACCTATCGTCAGAACATCAGTACAGCAGATTATACAAAACATGGGTTGCATATGTAATTGCTCGGTAAGGCTGACCTGTTATCACGCCCATAACCGCGCCGACGATCGTTTCCCACCAACATACTAGCGCAGCCCAGATAAACTGCGGCTGACCCCGTATTTTGCAGACACTCTATGCACAGTAACTGTTCTGGGCAAACCGCAGAAGCAAACGAGGGAGGAATATTTTATCAAACTTCTCCGGATTTTTCTCTCAAATGCGCAATATAAATTATTGCATCACTAGAGGCAAAATTGTCGTAGCTGCCATGTTATATAGCATTCGATAACGAAACCCCAGCTTCGATACTGTAAACGCTCTAAAACACAGGCTTTGACTAACAGGGACGGCTCATGAAAGTCATTTCCAACACTTCATGATGTAATATATTTTAACTGGCCACCTCGCATTCGTAAAGTACAAGTAACTTCTGCAATCTAGCAAGTTATATTGCTAGTTACGTAAAAATAACACTTGACATGAATGCTGAATCTACCGCCGTTAATCAATAAGATCCGCACGAATTATTGACAAAAAACTGTGCGTTTTTCAATAACTGGTTTAAACCCTTGTCGACTTTGTTATCGATCACGTATTGTACAGCGTTTTATAATATTGATAGATTATCTGACTTATTAACCTCAACACTGAGTCGATATTAATATATATATTATTGAAAATACCACTTTTCTGTATCCAACGCCAACACAAAGCAAATATCATGTAACATTAATGCGCTACATGCCAAAGTAGTTACGTTAATAAATTCTAATTTTAAAATTCTAAAATTGGCAACGATTTGTAAATCGGATAAATTAACGCTTATGGTCAATACATGTGAACAAAATTAATAAAAATCCTCTATCCTGCTTCTACGACTAAACCATATGAATGGCACGTCTAAGATCAAGGCTCCATGCGTCAAGGCTGATTGCAGTGTATCGCCGAGAGCGATAGTTGCAACAAAAATCTTTCCTTGTGCAAGGCGGATTTGGCAAATGGATTTGGAACACGAATTTCTAGGTCAATCACTTAGAGCTTGCTCCATTAAATTGACTTAGTTAAGCATTGAAAACGTGTGTGATATAATGAGGCCACGCCTTCTATTGATTTGGGTTTTATTTGTGATGCCCATGTTGATCATTAGGCGTGATGGTATTCGCCACGACAAGAGAATGGCTCACCTGAAATGTAGAAATATAAACAATTGTGCATTGACTAGCATCTTGTTGGCAGACATTGGCGCATGTGTATTATGTGATACTAGTTCGGGCGCTGATGAACCGGGGATCCGCCTGGGGTAGTTGTTTTATGAATAAACCAAGACCAACATTTCATCTAACGTCACTGACCTGCATCACTACAGTGATAATCTCTGTAGCATGCGAGTATGAGTTTACAAATGTAGTGTAATGTACAATTTTAGTAGGAGTTGTGGGTCACCGAAGATCATTAATCAACGTCTTCATCACCGCACAATACCAATAGAAGATGGCTACAAACACACAAAAACGTCTGATACAGCGATATATGTACAGTTATCAACAGATCATTAACGTAAGTCCTTAAGCATTCCCGAAATGTAGAGATATTTACAATTAATTCTCGCTTCGCGCAGAGTAGATAAGACCGAGTTGCTAATATTTCCTAAATATTACACAGTACTTATCGGACGGAAAGGATATTGCAATGTGTGCATATGCGGGTACCGTGTAATTAGCGGGTTTATGTTTTCAATACTTTTCAGCTAAGCAGCCGTGCTTATAAGCCCACCTCAGGCCCTATTGATGTGGGTAAATGTTCTCTATCTAATGTATTCATTTACACGGGGTCTGTCATCACTCTGTGACGCTGCCCCTATAAATCAAACCGAGGCAAACGCCGTTTTCTTTGGCGAGAAATGGAGGTTTATTGAGGTAATAATGAGGCGATTGAGGTACAATGAGGTGACTTAGACTGTTGAGCAAACCGTAGATACGATACATGTACTGCTATATCCCTGGTGCATTGATTGCCTGATAGATTCTGGTTGGCGTCCCTTGTGCCTCTAGTAAGCTGCACGGCATTGGAAAACAATACTCAGTTACATATTCAGCATTCTGCGCAGTCAAAAGCACCCTCGCCGGTCAATTATACTATATGTAGTCAGATTCTATCCGCATAATAGCACTTGCCTTTCGCCGTTTTTCGTGGATTAACACCTTCGACAATAAATAACCTCAGCATACAAACGCCAGCGTAATGCATAATTATCATTGCCATCGTCTTCCGACAACGCCATATGCTGCAATGTACGGTATGATTAAACCATCCTGTTATATGACGCTAATAAAGCTCGCTCGACATGTTTTTTTAGAGGCAATAGGCAGCAGTATCATCATTGTTATTTGCCATAATTATTGTTATCTTTCTAATTTTCGGTCAACTGCTTTTATTTTAATTAATAACACAGAATATTGCCTCAGTCAGCACAAGCGGGTATTTTATGCATATGTATTCTGCAGGTATTCCCTGAGGCTATTTCCAGCTCTTCCAAGACAGCTGACATTGATAATGCTGAAATGATGACTGTTTGCTGGATATGAAACTGCTGTTTTTCCTACATATATGTTAGCACGATTGCTTAATCATTAGCAAACTTCCTTCTGTGATATTATGTTTGCGATCGAGATATGCCACGACGTACTTTTTGTGAAATATCTATAGTTCATGGGATAGATGCATAGATGTCTACATTCGATTGTTGACAGTGACATATGGCGATCAGTTCCGCCGCATCAAGACATTGATTGTGGTGAACAGACGACGGAGAAGAATATCAGCGTCCGCTCCAATATGTAATATATCTTCACGCTTTAAAAAAATTGGTCTTAAATGGAAGATACCTGTCATCGGGGTTTGTCATGCAATGCCATTTGTTTTGATACATGTGGAGGACTATGTTGGGGAAGTCTGCGTAAGAGCCGACGCGCTATGGTTAATGACTCTCCATTTAATAATTATACCTTGCTTCTTGTGTGCCATTTCCTCTCATCGATGTGTGCGTATGGCTGATAATTGTTCCCTGAAACATTTGCTTTACGGAAATATTGCATAGCTATGGAGCAGCTATGCAATGGGATGTGACCAACGTCATAATTACTTGTTACTGGATGCATTGACTACTTTGCAATAAGTTATTTACAGTATTTACTGATTCCATAAGGCGTGAAGATATTGACATTAGTGCATATCAAACCTGATGTGTCTAACGATATATGTAAATGGTGCCGATGGGACGTTATCATATCTGAAGCAAAATACAATTTGTCACTGTCGCAGTAATAGTAGACTCAGCATATACCTTTTATGTTGCATCGCGGTGCTAGTTACGAGGTATTAGATCAGAAAATAACTAACAACTGTAGAATCAATTGCTACGAAGACGCAACTATTCGGATGGATAAGGGAAAATATACTATTGAGTGAGAGGAAGTCATCCTGCGCATCTGTTTTCTTGTCTATGGATTGCGCAGCACCTCCCTTCATCACCAGGATAAATCACCGACAACTCGGTAGCTCGCCTCAAATGACAATCACGATAAGAGGTTTTCAACAAATGTGTTTCTTTTTGGATACTGATGCTAGCTTATGCCTAAAACAAACCGACTTCAACCCTTTGCATGACTATGCAGTATGGAATTGCTTCGTGATCGATAGCGTATTGTTCTTGCCGCAGAAATCTCTCCGTGATTTTTTTTACCAAGGTTGTAAACTCTTTTTGATTTATCGTTCACAGTATTAAAAGTGCAGGTCATAAAACAAGGTTTTCAGACTCTTATGCGAAAAAGAACAAAGGCACGAATTTAGTTGCAGCAATGATACCATACAGCATTTTATGCTTTCTAGCTTCGAAATGCATTTGCTGAACTGTGTGGACGTAGCCTATGAAATTAATAAATATGCTCTATGATAAAATACGAATGTGTTACCAACAGAGAAAACTTGCATTTTGCAGATTTTTGGGGAGACGACCATATGTGATTCAGGCTTACTGACAACAACATAGTGCTGTATTCAGCATGACCTCAAGTTGCAACCTCTCACAGATAAGGCCAGGATTTTTTGTGCGATTAACAATTGAGCTAGTCTTATTGTATAAAGCCAAAACAATGACGCAAACATCTATTGTTAATCAAATATTATAGCACTCTCACACAAAGCGCAGCGGAAAACATTCCGACTGGACTGCGCTGCTCATATACCATAGCTCACATTAACGTGCTGATTGACTGACTTTGGTGGATTACAGGCTGTAGCTCTTTGGAGCTATATTTAGGAAACATATCACCCAAACTATGAAAATAAAATAAATAATGCTAATTATATGTGAGTATATATATATATATATATATATATATATATATATATATATATATGTGTGTATATATATATAAATATATATATTAATATTTGTATTTATATATATATATATAAAGAGAGTAAGAGAGAGAGAGAGAGAGAGAGAGAGAGATAGAGAGAGAGAGAGAGAGAGAGAGAGAGAGAGAGAGAGAGAGAGAGAGAGAGAGAGAGAGAGAGAGAGAGAGAGAGAGAGAGAGAGAGAGAGAGAGATGACCCCTTTCGTGAGCCAGACGAGACAGACATTACTGGCATGAAAATAACACGACAAGATTCATTACTAAACAAAATAAAGCTACAGAGCGTAACGCTTTCATCATTTACCCAACCGGAGTTGGAATTAGCTGGGCTATGTACTATGAGGCAACCTACAGCAAACTATCGTGCATATATATGTTTCAATGGCCCATGGCGCCATGTGGGTGTCGTTATGCGTCAACTAATATATACTACTTGCCCTCAAGCTGTGTGTCATCTGCTACGCGCCACCGAAAATGAATGCAATGAACATATTTATCGTATAAGCAGTGTCAGTGAAGTCTTATTATTTCCAATATTAGGCTGGGTGCCGATTGCTGCGTTGCCGCCGCTCTCCTACACCACGAACCATGTGAAACACCCTTGTAGGTTGCTTTACTATGAGAAGTTCTGCTATACAGTTTAGTAATACGGTAGGTTTGCTTATATTTGCTGTGCATTTCAATATAGGTACCGATGACGTTATTATACGAATTGCAAGAACAATCGACGAAGTCGCATCAAAACGCTGACTGTTGCAATACTCTCCACATGGGTACATGTTTCCTTCCCAATGGTATGCTATACATTTGCTATGGCTTGATAGGGATAGAATTCGTTACACCTGTTATACATAGGCATCTTGTAGATTGTCACGCAGAACCAGACAAAGCCGGGTATACTCACCACAAATAAAGTAGAGCCGTAAATTGCTATTATTGAAAATATCTAACACGTCCAGGGGGCATTGCTGTTCTTCAGTTTGAACGGCCTAACAGGTTTCAACATAGGTCAGCAAATATTCGCCATCATGGCTGCTGGTTAAAACATCGAATGTCATGGCGCAATGAGCAAGGCTATCATTTGTGAATGTTATGACGAGTCAGTTATGTAAGATATAAATGACATTTAATGTGGCTATCAAATGAATATTGAGATTAAATTTGCAACATTGGACTTTTTAAAGTGCAAACAATACATAGTAAGTTGTTTGATACAATCGTTACATTAGACATGCAGGGGATTGTGACGAGCACTTAGACCTCACCAATTGACAGATGAGTCTTAAGACATTCCCAAAGCACTGAGATAATTACAATACACGTCGTACGAATGACAATTCAAAGGTACCGTATAAATATGACTAGCGGGTTGATATGTTTTCGATACTCGTCCCTGTGAGTATGGGCACTTGGGTAAGTAGCCATGATTATGAATCCACCTACTCTATTGGTGTGGGTCAATTATTTTTAGCTACTCTACATATGATCACCGGGTTTGTCATCACTGTGTGACGTTGCCTCTATTAAAACGCTTCGACACTGCCTCTGTCAGAGACACATAGTGGAGGTTTATAGAGGAATGACGAGGTGACTCAGGCAGTTGAACTACTCATTAGCACGATACATTTACTGGCATAACCTTAATGTATTAATTGTAAGGTTTGCGTCTTTTGTGCCTTCCAGAGCTTGTTAGTCGCACAGCACCGGACAAAATCCCTGTCATATTTGCAAATCACGTGGTACATATTCAACAATCGTCATGTTCAAAGACATCATTGCAGACTAGTGAACTAACACCTACAGTAATAAATCCGGCATATGAATGCCAGTGTAATGCCATATGGAGCTAAACTGATATTGTAGTAATCGTTCAAGTCACTGGTGTTAAACCCGTGACTGATTTGATTTGTCTGCATGACTTTGACACCATTACTTTTTCCTGCAAAGATCCCCCGACACTCTTGCGCGATTCTAATCAAATGACTTCGCCAGTGGATATCTGATGTAAAATTTATTATAGTTATATGGCAATGTGTGTCATCCGGGGACGGTGTTAGTTTTTCTACGAATGCAAACGATATAAGGTATTTACCAGTATATATTCAGCCGCTATTATTAAATTTTACGTGAGGTATTTTTGTTGTGACGTCATGTAAGTACCAAATTGTTACCAATTTTTTATACTGTTGGTAATATGTTGCGGGGACGTATGATAGCAGTAAGCTTATAAGAGGAATAGGGATATGATTCCACAGGCGGTATAATGACTGAACAGTCTGCAAGCATATCAGGTTTAATCGTAAAAAAACTAGGGTCCTTTAGGAAACATAGCAAATCTTGTTAAATGCTCATTGTCTGTCTGATTTACAGATGTACATTAAGAGAGTGTACAACTTCGTGCAGGGTGGAGTTGTCTGAAAAACATGCTCACGTAAATAGACGTTACCAGCAAACTGCGGCCAAACGTAGATATTGATATGGTTGACATAGATAAAGCAATCATGTGGTAATTAGGAGCACTGGAATACCAGCGGTAAGAAATTCAAGATATAAGTGACAGAAAATCATAACACAGGAAACGAGCCTTTTAAAGCGGTTTCTCGTTGACTCTTGTATTGTCTCCGTTGTATGCAGTTACAAACTCATGAATTGTATATCCCCATTTGTGTTGTACCAAAACGACAACCCCATAACGCTTCTTTTAGTGGTTAAATAATAACGATATAATTCTTCCTCTGCTGCATACTTTGTCTATTGTATGCGACGGCCCGCTTGCAGCATGACACTGCATGTATCAGCAGAAATTGTCCTTAATATTATTACATTTTATGAAGCAGGACAGCTTTGCCGCACATACATCGGCATTATGCGATTATAAATAGATACGCTTATTTCTACAGTAACTCAGTGTATTGTATAGCACAGAGCGGAATCAGCACTAGGCGGCGTGGCTTCCAAGAATTATGTGGGTTATTTGCCAAAATGGTGTTAGTCATTGAGCTCCGTATTAATAATAAACCTGGCTTGCAGTTCCTAATGTGTATAACTATTTTAATCCGCTGAAGGTTCAGTAAGTGCGAGCAATCACCCTAAAACGGATTACTTTACGTTTGATAGATATCTATTCACGCAGACGCGAACATAGTCGAATACTGTAGATGTAAATTAGTTAGGCAGGGCGCTGCGATTCAGCTACTCAAGCAATAATTAACACCACCAAATGTATGTCTATATGGTGTTGCACTCGCTGATTAAATGGATAATGTTCTCTTTCAAGTGCATTATAAGGCTCATTAGGCGCATTTCGCACTTCTTAGAGAGCCAATTCTGTTGGCTGGGCAGTCTCTCTGTTGATAGGCGTCGGCTGAATATGATAATCTCGATCCATCAGAAGCACTCATGCTGCATACGCACATAGCGGCACGTTAATCGTCCTAATCTTGTGCGCAAGCGAGTTTAGTTTTTACAGTCATTTCCGAAGTTCTGCCTACTTTTTTACCTGATGCGGTATCTAGCCATATTAAAAGCAAGAGTGCAGCGTACATACGTCCAATATTAACTTAAAAAATCATCTGTGCGACAATGTATGTCTTAAGACAGTATATGCGTTGCATCTTCCATCATCCTGTTGTTAAGAAACAGTGGCAGTCACGACTAAAAGACTAAAAGAAGAGCTTAGTCTTTTTTTAAGAGTGGGCTATTATGTCATTTAGTGAAGTATTGTGGTCTTTTCAGCATCTGCTTCATGTACGTATGTGAAATGGATGAACTCACGTTTCGTCAGATAATCTGAGATCCGATCAAAGTTTTTCCGTCGTCATTCGCAAACTCAAACACAGAGCTATAGAAATCATCATGCTAACGCTGAAGTTGTGTCTCATCTTCTCAAAGCTTGCTATGCATAAGCAAAGAATACGGTTTTATGCCTCAACATATATCTCATTTCAGCCAAGCAGAGTTTCTTTCTATCTTTTTGTTATTACCCTTATTCGTATTATTTATGTGTCAATGCCATTCAAATGCAAGGATCGGATTTTGATGTTTCGAACATTATTCCTGTGGAACGCACACCAATCATAAAAGTCATCAAAAACAGTAAGTTGCACTATTGCGTTCCAGTGCGTTAAATCGTTTACTTCAGTGATTGCGGCATAACGCTTAAACGTACAATACCTTATGCGCGCAACACCAAGGGTCCGCTTATGGCATCGTCTACTGTTTGAAAGTAATGGTTAGCATTGTGATTGGGTAATTAACGCGTACGGAAGAATAATATCTGCCTAATAGCTATTTTCGTAGTTTAAGTGCTCTGTCACAGGGATAACTTTCCCCCCTTTTGTAAAGATATGGAAAAATCACATACACTTGACGCTGCGTGCTTTAGGTAGATTTTCAAAAGCCTTTAACAACTTATCAGTAGTTTTCAAAAGTTTATGCAAATGATTAAGAAGGAAGTGGTATTGTTCGATTGTCTGTCATGTGGCATTTAGACCAGCGCTGTGAATGGCATGTTCTTAACATTAATCGTCAATCATTATGTGACATAATATTTACCGATTAAGCTCACGCGTCGATAACTAATGACAACATTACATCGATTGTACGGGCCACGGAAACAATATATAAACTGTGAAGGGTCGCCGAGTTTGATTCATATACTATTTTGTAGCTTAAGCAGTATTTAGCCACACACACATAGCTCATTATCTTTAAAGGGGATAAGGTACATTCGTAAGTTAGATTTGTGCCAGAAAAAGTGTAATGCATGTGCAATAAATTCAAATTCGCAGCAAATAAAACGGACGTCGTGTAGCATTATGTCTGTGGCCCTACATTTGTTTGCAGCTAAAACCAAATGCTATTTAAAGTAAATATTTGATATTTTGTCATAATTGAACATCGTTAATTATATTGCTTATGCACATTGGCAACAGAATATCTGCTGTTTTTGATATAATTGATTGAGCAACATGTCTGGAATAGCAAGGTTAACATTCGAAATGTTATCATATATACACACGAGATGTGAATAAGGATGCGCCACGTCTTAAACATATGTTCATGTTGCCTTTAAAAGACCGCTTGTCACAAATATTGATGAATAAAAAAGTCGGTGGTGTCCATTTATTGTCTATTTAGTATGGACGTGAACCAGTTATTAGCGTGCATATTAGTCTACCAATCAGCATAGAGAAAAGGATTAAGCATTTAACTAAACCTAAATGACCCTCGACGTAATAAATCCGATCTTCTTCCTTGTCAACGCGTACTGTGTTGAGACACCAAATTGATTATTGCATTAATAGTACGTTATTTTATGTAACGGGCTTTATCCTATTAAAGCTGATCAATTACTTTATAATATATTTTATTATTCTCCTTGCAGGATAATCATAACATGCAACCGCCAATACTAAACAAGTCAATGTATAGCACCCGACAGAACGTGCCGCAATAATCCAACTTTTATATCGAATCCAAATAATGCCACATCATTCTTGAAACGCACTCAATTCTATTATCTTCTGTATATCTCAAAGGAATGCCATCACAAAAATGTCAGTTAGTACCCACTTATTGTTTCTTCATGTGTTTACCTCGCTCGATATGGATATCATTTCTGCCTATAGTTTAACTTTCTTATGTCGCGCGAGTGACATGGCAGCGCGTTGTCAGATGCCAAATATAGGGGAACTGAATGTCACTAACGCATGTGTAATGTCCGGATCATAATGCACGCGGTTACAATTGTACAATATGTAGCGTGGAAACAATCAAAAACGGAGTATTTTAAATAATTCAATCATCTGGCATGTTTCATCGATGATCCCCGTTTAGTTCTAATTTGATGGCACTTGATAATGCTGACGCAAGATCGGGGCATACGTATGCATGATGCGTTACATAAATGGCTAGTTTACAATCAAAGGGATTTGTGTATGCATATTTCGTAAATTCAGGACCAAATTATCAAAGCTGAAAAGCACCAATAGCAATGCGATGCGATGCTGTCTATAATAGCAGAGGGTCCTCGAGGCTTGACATTGCCTTCAGCTTTATTGCTCTTGGTCAAGCCACCTCGTGAAGGGACAAATATATATTGCTCATGTCTATCAAGCCTACAGAGCGGAGTATGTTTATATGTGACGTGTGTTTTAGGACTATTTTTAAAAATTGGCTGCAGGCACAGTTATAGTATACTTTGCTAGTAAACCTGAGCGTTGCATTACCAGTCATTTTTGAAGCTCTTACGAGGGTTTTAAATCAGAAATATTTCCCATCTAGTTACGTGTATGAGCTGAACCCCCTTAAATTGTATCGGCGCAGAGCCATAACAATAGGGATGAGTAAGGATGCATCAAGGTGCTACAGCACGAAGGATATATCAACAGACTTTGCCTTTTATTGCTTTCCACACATTTGCAATCTTTTGATTATAGTGTAAAATGAACAAAGATTTCACACCCGAGCTCGTTTATCGTCGAGAACTTATACCCCCTCACAATATATCAACAAAAAGCTTTTGTGATAGATTCGAGTTATGATGCCAAGTGGAGTTACAAACAAAATGAAATACACCGCCAGATTATTTATGAGCGTATGGTGCATAAGCGCAACTTTCGTGCAAGACTACCGCTGATTAACGACGCATAGATAAGGGTTGTAGTTAAGGAAAAACCATTCTGTGCTTTGATGTATTAGATATTCCAAGTTATGAAAGCACATAATAAATATCATGCCATGCGTCACATATCTCTGTCTGATTAAATACATAAGGTAATGAAACAAACGACCGTGGCTCAGTAATTTCATGGGCAACGTGCTTTCGCCGATTTAATGATCGCAGTAAGTGACGTTTCTCATAGATAATAGGAAAGATCATGAGTGTGGTGGTTAAACAAACTCCGTATTAACCTTTGAGTTTGTGGGAATCATTCAGATATTTCATTGGCTTGGCGCTTGCAGCCAATAACTCGCTAACACACATTTCAAACGGTAGTAGTTTGTGTCAAATTGCAGATTATGACAGATTTAGTAGGACACTGTGCAATTAAACAAAACTGAAAATGATTAGGTGTGTCTTCTAGAAGTACCCCAAGTTTCTGCTGTTTAATTACAGGTCCACGCCAGGTATCGCAATCGACAAAGGATTAAACCATCTGTAAAGTAGAATAAAATCATTAATCATGGTATGTTAGAATGAACGTTACCCAATCCGCTTGCTGAGATATCGTTTGTTGTTATCGAAAGTCAGTAAACCCTTCGTCTCAACTACACGGTAATAGCCGATATATCTACACAAATATATCCGCTTGTAGACAAGAACACTTCGCCGTTGGTGACGAACAAATGTTACACCTAGCGCATCTTGTATATCGTTACTGATTTATGCTTGCCAATAACGTTCACTAATTGCGCTATTGACCACCGAAATATCATAAATTTGTTTGCCCTACGACAACACCATGGTACACTGCGATCCGGCTTTTCCCCAGATTGTCTGAAAACAATACGATGGATGACTTTTCGCACCAACGTGACTTACACATTGCAGTGCCACTATGAGCTACTAAGCTCCTTGCCAAATTGTTTGGATGGTTAGATTTTGATACAATATTGTATTTTACTGTGACATATGCAAGATAACCTTGTACAGGTGTTAAACAATTTCACAGACTTACATAAAATGTAATTTTATAATTAATTAGCTTTGCTGTGCAACTACTTTAATAGACATATTTTACCACATATAATGATCATGTCACCAATTGATATTTGTTTTTGCTATGCATCACGAAAAGTACTACACTACTATTCCTAACATGTTATTGGCCATCAGTTGTCACGAGCGACGTTACGGTAACCCTGCTAAGTATATGTTACGAAAATTAACAGCGTAATGTAAATCATGGATGTTAATTAATTCGTCTTCACATTTTATATGACAATCATCATTTTTAGAAGGCTAACCAATTTAGCGGGGTGTATATGAATGGAAACGACGCTCATATCTAAATTGTAAGCACATCCGAATCGAATATGCCAACATTAAAGTGTCGAAAAATTAGATTTATGCTTTTCATTTACTTCTGGTCACAAAACGCTACGGCGTTGACTAGGCAATGTCAAAGTTCTGATATATCTGCCCTAGCCACATATTGTGTTATCTATAAAGAAGATAAATGCAAAAAATGAGGAAAGACAAGTAAACAAATTGAAATTGGGCAGGGTAGTTTTAATGGTATCGCTCAAGGGCATTAGAATATCAGCTTTATCTGATAATATAAAATTGCAAAAAGTGCATGGAGTAGCAAGGGGCGTCTTTAACCTTCAAATCTTAATCAAATATATACAATAAGTAAAAATGGATGCATCGCAAGTTGAATATTTATTGATGTAATTGCAGAAAGTGATGGCCGTCTCCGAGATTAAAAACATCGAAGGCATAACGACAGTAAGAGCATTTTATCATGGACTGAATATCAATGATGGTGTTATATATTTGCAAATCATCCGCTCGCACATATTTAGTGTTATTTATCTTCGTCGCCACGTCAAGCATTTAGCCGTAGAAATCTTTGAAATTACACACACTGGGCCATCTTCTCAACAAGGTAAGCAAAATGATCTTATATAAGGTCACTGTAAGCCTTAATGCTATTGTACTAATGGTGTCGCTTTGAACCTTCCGCTGGTCCCGTTACCCAGTGGTACAGAGTGTTTTACAAAATGACTCTTCAATACGGCACTTCAACCACAATAGTAACAGTTAACATTCCCCGCCAATATAATTTCCCGGTTTCCATCACACGCAGCCTTAACATTTACTCATAACCTTGCGTTGTCTACTCCATGTAGTCTAATAAGAGAGCCCCGGTTATTGCCAACAATCGAGTACCTGTTCAACACAAGGAACATCGATGGAAATGGATGACATAATGGAGTTGTTATTCATAACAATGCGGACAACATTGACAGTGAATTGGGAATAACTATTCAGACATCATCGACCTGTTTATTGTCCGTATCTGCTTCGAAGATTGCATCGCTTATATGGCGTCCATTAATTTTAGCTAATTTGCTATTAGTAGAGGCTTAGAATTGGCTTACGAAGACAACATCGGAAGAAATGATGGCAATAGATTGTCAGTAAAGGAAGGTATTGCTGCCCGTTGGCACTCATGTATACAAGTTTCGTGCAATGCAACTCAATAAAGGTAACATCATGATACCTCAATGTCTCTTATCTGTATAAATCTGTAGGGCAGAGCAACCAGACTAGTATCTCAGCTATAAACTGTCGCCAGGAAATTTGTATAGCTTGTCAGTCAAACATCATAACAGGAGTTCAAGTATAATGCGACGGAATTTAGCTTGATCAATTCCAGTTCTAAGCCATTTAGCTCTGCCAATTTATCAAACTCCTGGCATTTCATGACTAGCTAACCACTTTTTGCTATGGTGTTATCGATTGCGACTCATTGACGATCTTATGCCATCTCCCAAATAATTGATGCGCCGCCTTTGATAAAATCACTAAAACTTAATTAGCTAAAATACCCCGTTGACTGTGTTCAAAACAATATTGTGCTTTGAAGTGCAGTATATTATCTCGGAGGAGCGTCCTCTGAAGCATATAAGTACATAAATGTTCGGTCGCTCTAACTAGCCGCTGCTTGCTATCTAAGTCGAGTCAATGTACATGGGATTATAGTTTTTATGATAGCTGGAGCATAGCATAGCAACATGGCAGATATGTGTTGATGCCCTGTATTGCGTTGCTGCAGAACAAATTTGCCCATAGTATTGACAAGCCACTTCTATACAATTTAACGTCTTTAATTGCATTGGCATACGCCACACCGTATTAACGGGTACTTGTATTGATGATGCATCCGTAACAGACACATTTGCTGATTATCGTTTGGTTCTATGCTTTCACAGGCTATTTAATCTACGTGGAACAATACAAAATGGACGATCAGTATATATTGAAATAACACAAATATAAATGGCAAAATAGTCATATGGCATCAAATATTCAGACCACCAGTACTTTTCGAGGATGAAGAGCTTTGTCTGGAGTCATATGACTGATCATTGCTTGATAATTACAGCTCAATTTGAAAGGGGATGGTTATATATTGTCATAGAATCTTTAGTTAAAGATGAATGTTATTTCATGGCTCCAGCGGGGCAGACTATGGGTTTGGAATTATCAGTATTGGACATTATTTTAGGACTCATTCGTTTTTGAATTTCCTGTTCGAAATAATGAGGTAAATCCATGTATGCATATTAAGGAATAGTTGGCTTTTTGAAAGAATGTTTGATCATCACAACACGAACATCTTCTTTGCATCTGGAAAAAAATATTTCATTAGTGGAACAGACAACCGATGTGTGTGTGTGTCAGTGATGAATGTCTATGCCACTGACCTGATAACATTCACTATAAGTCACAGTGATCAAATTAAGTTTTTCATTTCGGTTGCAAGGCTAGCAGCAATATCTGGAGTGACAGGTTGTGGTACTGAAAACAAGATCTTTGGAATTGTGATATTGGCTTACAAAGGGTGGACGCCGAATGATATCCTGTCAATGAATTATCACGATGTGGATTTTACAATCATCAACACTATCTATAATTTGCTCATTAGGTTCGACTGTTAAGCATTGCAATCAAGCCTGATAGAATGAGTGTTAGGAACGCGGCTCATCATGCCACTATGAACCTGACTCACGTTGACATTGAGGCTTTCATTAGGTAGATGAACGCAAAAAGTTTCCAGTTTATTTGAGGAATTGTACGAATCAACCTACAAAATATACCTCCATACATACATATCTGAAACATTTTATCCTAACTTTATCTATGTTGACGTTGTAAATATAATAAGGAAAAGAAGGGCAGAACTAACTGAATTTCAGACGGTTTCAAATAATGTAGTTTCAACATTTACTTGTAACAAGTTGTCTCAATGCGCTTGCATAAATTCTTTATCATCCTCCATTAACCCGATTTAACCCTCGTCAAGTGACTATTATCCATTAAGAATAGTATATATTTCAAACATGCATTTTCTGTAGCGAGGTAAACCACAGCGAATTAGCATTAATGCCGCTGTCTTTATTACATTTTCACAGAAGCGATCTTTTGACTGTTGCACCAAAGCAGGCTTAGCGTTTTGAAATCATAATTCAGGCGCTTAATAGATATTGACATAAATCTCAAAGGTCGAAATGCCTTCATCTGTTAAGGTTATGTCTAAACACAAGGCCATTCACAGCACATTGCCATAGCAGTCTAAATGCTTCTGACATCGTGCCCACCATTGCAAGACAACGGCCATTTTTGCGAATTGAAGAAGGACACGAATATCGGGGACAAACACCTGGACCTTGAGTTAGCTCTAATTAATCGACATAATATCTCACAGGAAGACGTGTTAGCGTGCAATAAGCCATACCTCACAAATTCGCCGAAACGTATGTTTGTGACAGCCTCATTGGGTCAGGTTGGAAAATCAAAGTTGTAAGAATAATCCTAAGAAATCCTAGGTATATTTTATGCAATCATAAGCATATCAGTAGCGACGAGTAATCTCTGTGACGATGTATGATGTGTATGGAGTTTAGTAAACTCCACAAGAATTTATTGATGACATTACAATTCATTACACAATGACAGACACAGCCACGAGTTGATCAGGCCCACTTGTGAGACTACTTTTATTAGTTGGGCATTCAAATATTATCCGCCAATGTTTGCAAGGGGTTTTAGTTGTGCGATTGTGCGAGGATGTGCTGATAAACTTGTTCTGTTATATTCCAAGGGATAACTTCACCGTCTTTTTAGGCTACTTCTCTCTGTGATATATCGTGTGTAAAACTAGCTGCGGAAACATTAGTTGAAATAGCCATTTTTCTCAGCAAAATCGGCACTGAGCAACTGAATGTGGCAACAATTAATTGCAGAAGACGATTCTAGGAAGCCATCAATGTTGCATATCCCATGAGACAAGACAGCGCGTATATAACTCATGTTATGACCTGCTTACACAAGGACAATATAAGAGACACACGGGTTATGCGGGAGAAATCTGCGATTCGGATCATCACGGCGGCAACGCTGTCAACAATAAACACATATCACAGGGATTGGCGCTCCAGTGAATGATCGGGTGATTCTTATCATCATAAATTGGGTGCATTTCCCCCTAAACGAACCGGACAGAGGAGACATGAGCAAACTAAGACAAAATCAACCACGCGCTAATCATATCTATACTTCAATCAACTCGACTCTCCAATAGTAGATCCATAATGCAGCCTACAATCGCCCACATATATGTGTCAATGGCGTTCCGTATGTGAGATGATATCAGTCCCTAAAGGCATATACAAAAGCAACATCCAATGCCTTTCAGATTCTCTTCATCCTTAGATTACTTAGCGGAGAATTGACAAGCCGTGGTCCGCTAAAGTGAGGAATAACTCATAATAGTCATTTGATTAAATAGAGGTTTTATAGCTGACTTCAAAGACATGATTAGAAGCATTTCCGCCCTTAACGTCACAGTAATTTGGATCCTGATGTCCTTGTAGAAACAGATTTATGATATGCACCATTGCTTGTTCCAATAATATTTCGGTGTAGTATTCAGATTCAGTTATTGCGTTGACACGTTTGTTAATGTTAATGTTACGACATTAGATAATGAAATCCTGACATTATTCTACGTGGCTGGACTGCAATATACACTTTTGATTCGTTGCAAACTGCGTTTATACGAGTACTTCCGGGCATAATGCCACGGGGAAGGTTGATTTAAATGATCTCATTCTGAAAGGAATGATCTTTGGGTAAATATGGTCACAGTTATTCGGAATAATATTGTCCTTATATCACCTGCAAAATCTTTGCATAATGGGTTACTTAATAGTAGACAGTACGGCATGATATAAATCTTATACCAGGTTACTCAGTCATAATGTCTTGTACGGATGTCGATGATATAATTATTGGAGGTGACTTAAACACCGACTTCGCTCGTGCCGATTCCCCTCACACTGTTGCCTTGAAGACATTTTGTGAGGAGCAATGTTTAATTCCTTGCAATTTAGTGGATAATAACTGTGTAGATTTTACCTCTGAGAGTAATATGTCACATACAAGATCCACACTAGACCATTTTATGTTGTCCGAAAGTCTGAGTTCATCAAGGTCAAAATATGAATGTCTTCATGAAGGAGATAATTTATCTGACCACAGTCCTGTACTTGCACGGCTAGATATACATGTTGCACAGGTGGTTAATGATGAGCGCCCTATCACTAATAGACCAAACTGGAGGGAATGTGATGGCAGCGATATTGATAGTTATATGCGTAAATTGAGAAAGTTATTACTTGATCTGAATGTTTCAAATGATGCATTTGTACACAGATTGATTGCAATGACCATTACGAAGATATTGATCGTTACTATGAGGAAAAACCTTGAATGCGTGTATAAGAGCAACTGTTCAGTGTATTCCTGGGAATAGGAAACGTAAACATCGGCCTGGCTGGGGTGAACAAGTCAATCAGCTGAAAGCAAAATCAATATTTTGGTGTCGACCTCTGGAGTTCTTAAAGACATCAACTGTAAAGCAAAGCGGGATTATAAAAGGGCGTCACGGTACGTGATCAGAAATCAAAATAAGCTTGCGTCTGATAGAATGGCTGTTACTTTGGCCGCTAGTGATGGTCGCAATATCTGGAAAGAAATACGGAAGAAGCATTTCAAAACTAAGTCGACCGCGTCCGTAATGGATGGCGTGCACGGCGACGACGAGATATGCAATGTCTTTAAAGATAATTATGAAATACTTAACAATAGTGGGTGTTATAGTAAGTCTGCAATGGATGCCCTAAATGAATCATTGGGTCATGATGTACATTCTAATTGTGCCGGTGGTACATGTGGCTCTTTGCATGGCATCGACATTTCACAAGTTAGGCAAGCAGCTTGTAAGGTTAAACTAGATAAAACAGACGGTGTTTGTGAAATAACTTCTGATCGCATACTGAATGGCTGCGATGAGTTATATGCCCATCTATTAAAAGTTTTTACTATGATGTTGAACCATGCGCATACGCCACGTAGTATGCTAACATCTACGCTTGTTCCTATTCCTAAGAACAGAGAGAAATCATTGAACAGCAGTGATAATTATTGATCAGTAGCTCTTAGTAGTATCATAGGGGAACTGTTAGATAATGTGATTATTGCATATCAAAGCGATGTATTGAAATCGGGTAGTTTACAATTCGGATTTAAACCGTCACACTCAACAACAAAGTGCACTTTTGTATTTAAGGAAATCATAGATAATTATGTCAGTGAAGACTCACCATGTTATGTCATATTATTGGATTCTTCCAAAGCGTTTGATCGAGTTAATTTTATGAAATTGCTTGGTTTGTTACAAGAGCGTGGTATATGTGCTATGACTGCTAAACTCCTACTTAACATGTATACGCATCAAACGTTAAGTGTCGCTGCAGGTATTGGCGTAAAAATTACGTTACAAATGTGCAGCGTTTTATTTCAAGAAGTATTTCTTCACATATCGCGTGACTCAAATGGTTTGGGCGTATCACTGCGACTCATAAATAAGTTCCGTATTTTTTATGTATATCGTCACGTACAGCTCACGTATATGTACTGATCTTATGATTGTTTATCGCTAATATCTCAAGATTTGTTATGACAATTGCAATAACCGATATGTATCTTGTGTAATATAAATGTAGTACATCTGCCGTTGCGCAGTGATACCTACCAGTTGGCGTGGTATCAAACACTGTCTTTTAAACTTTCTTTCGTCTCTGCGCCGTAAGGAAATAACAAGGTTCCTTCTGCCTGCCTGGCATCTAGCTAGAAAGTTATATAAGTGCTTGTCCCCAAAGCAGACCAAAGCTGGTAAGCAACTTACAACTTCTCTTCATATTATAATAAGGCTGTTTGGCCGTTTACTTTCTCATTCGTTGTTCTTGTGATAAACTGTATAGAAGCTGTGAAGGGAGTACCATTTCTGTCTTTGTTCTTAACTGAATATAGCTGTTGGTGTCTAATTAATTAAATCTGATAGAATTCGTTTTATATTGTTTTGTACAAGTTCGTATGCTGATGTTAGAGTTCTTGTATCGTAACTTTCGTTGAAAACGACTTAGGACTCGAATGATTTGTTTTTTAGATGTATCTCGCATTGTATTAAGAGCACATATTTTGTAGTTGTGTGTCTGTTTCCAGAGCTTATGTTCGTGTCTGGCTTTTATTTCCAAAGCTTATATTTGTGTCCGGCTTGTGTTACAAAGTTGACGACGAATAAACCAGTCCGTACTCCACGCAGTTTTGGGGGTCTGCACTTACAGTCAACAACTACTGCAAGTCGACAGACGCCATCGTGGTAATGACCGTTGAATTCTATTGGAACAGGAGCATTCTGGTCGCGCGTCAAGTAAGAACGCTGCCAACAGAGGTAGCAACTCTTCCAGCGGGAGCTCCGAAAGGTTATCAAGTACTCGACGTTCGCACATCGCGTCCAGTGACATGCAACGAGTGCAGTTGTTGTTAGCGGCCGGTGCTGACGCGCTGCATACGGGCATGTCAGGCGTACAAGATATCATGGAACAGTAGTGAGACGGAGTGATATCAACAGTCATCGTTAAGGCGGGTGTACAGTTGAGTTGTATATGATATATCAAGAATCTAAATTAGTGACTTTAAAAGACAGATTCTTGAATAACTTTGCTTAGTTGACGCCAAGTGCCCTCGTGAACGTCGAATTACTGGCTCACTTTGAATGTCAATGCTTTATGGTTTACATCAATTTGTAGTTAAGTATGCCGTACTGTTTTGCAGTTTACATTGATTTGGATGTCTTTACGTTTCATGGTTTGCCATGATTTGTATCATAATGCTCCGTGGCTTGCCTGATTTATGTCATAACGTTCAGGGTTAGCCTCTGTTTATATACTTGAATGTTTTATGGTCTGATTGACAAATTGCCTGTCATCAAGTTGCATAGTCATAAGTTTAATTGTAAAATGGCTGGAGTGGATTCTGACTTGGAGGTCCAAGCAATAGAGAAAGACATCAGCATACAAGTCAAGATTATGGAGGACCTGCAAGAGAAACTTGATGTGAAGTCTAGTAGTGGGGACGTAGGCGAGCTGGATCATGCCATGGCATCACATGCCGTCAGACTCAGAAAACTTCAAGGACAGTTGAACTATTTGAATACTCAATGCTCAGAAGAGTCTAGTCACCAAGTGCGGACATCCTCTAGAGAGCGCAAGGTAACTTCCCGGATGACTGAGTATCAGGAGAAAGAAGCCGCCAAAAGGGAAAGGAAGTTTTACAAGTATTATGGCATCCTTAAAACCAAAGTAAGGCAAGCAAGGGAAGCAGTAAAGACTGAAGTTGGTGAAGATGTGATTAAACGCTTCATGGAAATGCTGGAATCTGCAAAGCTTCAGCTGTTAGAAATATTCAACAGCATTCGTAGTCAAAAGGTGTCTAGTCAAGATGTCCGGGAAAAAATGGACAAAACAAGCACTATGGTGCAAGATTGTCTAAATGCACTAGAAGAGATCCTTGGATCCTTGGATGGGCCATTTGTCGCTGAAGATAGGAATGAAATAACTCATGGACTCCTCAGGCATGACTATGCCAGATCTGTGTATGGCTCCACGGTAAGCTGTGTTTCAAGGAAAGCCATGTCTGAGGCAAATTCCATCTCATCTGAGCGCCTAAAACTTAAAGCGGATGTAGCTGCAAAGGAAGCAGAAATGAGGAAAACTACTATTGAAACGCAGCGCTTAAAACTCAAAGAGATGGAGGATGCAAGGGATATTGAAGCAATGAGAGCACGGCTAGATACTTACCGTAGAGCAGATGCAGTCGACGAAGACGAAGCAAAAGACACGTCGTTTCGGTCTGATCTTGGCCGTACTAGTGCCAACATGCAACAAAGTCGGCAGAGTCGGCAACATTTAAGCCAACATCCTCCTGGCGTTGCAAATACTTACCAAGCAGATCAGTTTAAGGTGCCTCATTACGCTCAAGATGCATATACTTACCCGACTGCGCACTATTATAATGTGCCAGCTCAATCACAAGTATTGGAGACAAATGTACTTACACAAGCTCTTGTGATAACTTGCAAAGAAATAGACTTCCAGTACCTGTGCCATCCACATTCAGCGAGAATCCCTTGGAATACATAGATTTTGAAAGGAGCTTTCAGACACTCATCGAAAGTCGTGGCATACCACCTGCTGAGAAACTCTACAGGCGTTGGGATCCAAGTTAGACAGGTGGCCAAAAATCAATCCCAGAGATGCGGCATCTCTGCAGAAATTTGCAGACTTTCTCAAGAGTTGCATTGATGCTGTGCCATACGTTGATGGCCTGGAAGTGTTGAATGACTGCATGGAGAATCAGAAAATCCTCAACAAGTTACCGGAATGGATAGTTTCGAGATGGAACAGAATGGTCACAGAGGCTCTCGACTGCACTGGGAGATATCCATCATTTGTTGAGTTTGTTAAGTTTGTGGTTAAGGAAGCTCGTGTTGCAAATAACCCTGTCTCATCGATACATGCAATTATAAGTCAAGAATGGACTGAGAAACGAGACACAAGGTCCTTTGAGAAACGAGAAACTACAAGAGGAAAAGGTACTACTCTGGCAACAAAGGCAAAGGATGTAACAGTAGGCACGGGAAACTCAGATCAAACACAGAAAGCCAAATGGAACAAGAAGAGTGAGTACACCCCAAAGCCCTGCAGTTTGTGCTCTAAGACCCAGCATCAAATTGAACAGTGCACCCAATTCCTAGCAAAGTCCTTGGAGGATCGCAAGAAATTCATACAAGAAAATAGACTATGCTTTGGCTGTTTGAGAAAAGGCCTCCTTTATCGAGACTGCAGGAGAAGGCACAAATGTGAAGTATGTAGTAGACAGCATCCCAGTTCCCTTCACAAGGAATGCCCAGTGGTGGAAAATGACAGCCTACGAAGTAACCAACCAAAGGAGACAGCAGGGTCAGAGGTGGCTTCTGCAGTATCTCACAAGGTTCATCTTTGACAAAATAGCAGTACTTCAATTATAGTACCAGTATGGGTTTCGTCAGAACATGCTCCCTCAACTGAAGTGCTTACCTATGCCCTCCTTGATGCCCTTCTTGATGATGTGGCTAAGGCACTGTTCGTCAAACAGCAACCAGTGCGCTTAAAGCTAGCCACTATGATGGCCTTCTCAACTATCGCCAGCAATGTTGTCACTAACCTTCGTGTTCGAGGAATGACACTTTTTACATATATCATGCTCAAAAGGTGCTACACCAGTGATTTCATTCTAGTGGATCGAAGTCATATCCCTACGAGAAGCACAGCCGAAGTGTGGCCACACCACCAAGACATAGTGCATGATATACCAGTTTTACAAGACTGTGAGGTAGGCCTATTGATCGGATATAACTGTCCTCAAGCCCTGGCACCCAAGCTGACAATAAGAGGGAAAGACCAAGAACCTTATGCCATACAGACAGACCTTGGCTGGAGTATAGTTGGCTCAGCTGAGAGTCGGGCAGATCAGCAGTTGATGGGTCATTGCCTTAGAGTGGCTACACAAGTAGTGCCAAAGGAGGCCATCAGAGCCTTGGAGGCAGACTTTGCAGAGAAGCATCTTCAAGACCAAGTATGCTCACAAGAAGATATACAGTTTGTTAGTTTGTTAAAAACCAGCATTGCTCATTGTGATGATGGACACTTGGAAATGCCCCTTCCATTTAGAAGTCGTCCAGAGCTGCCAGACAACAGGTAACTTGCAACAATTCGTCTGCAACATCTTCGGAGAAAAATGAATTGAGATAAGAGGTACCAAGAGCACTACTTGAGTTTTATGAAAGAGGTCATCGATAGGGATTATGCAGAGAGAGCCCCAGAAATTACATCACCAGGTAACACAAACTACATTCCTCATCATGGAATCTACCATGTGAAGACCAGTATACCTAGCACAGAAGAAGCTGTCAAACTGGCAGAGGAAGCATCAGAACTTTGCAAGAAAGGAGGACTACGACTCCATAAATTTCTCTCTAATGACAGAGCAGTACTGAAAAGTGTATCTCAGTCAGAACGGGCCAAATGAACTTGAACTTAGCCTTTGATGAATTGCCTATGGAAAGAGCGTTAGGTATTACCTGGAATCCAACTACTGACACTTTCTGCTTTAAAATCTCTCAAAGAACAACCAATGACGAGACGTGGGATTCTTTCAACGGTAGCATCACTGTATGACCCACTAGGATTTGTGGCCCCCGTGGTCTTAATTGGCAAAAGAGTTCTTCAGGAGATGTGCTGTAGTGGAATGAGTTGGGACGATCCAATACGTCAAGACCTGAAACCACAATGGGAGCAGTGGCAAATTGAACTTAAGCTGTTAGAACAACTCAAGATACCCAGATGCTATCATCCACTGGGCTTTGGTCAGGTAATTGAGGCAGAGCTGCACCACTTCTCAGACGCCAGTGCCCAAGGGTACGGCCAGTGCTCATACCTACGACTGATCAATCAGGAAGGAAATGGCCACTGCTGTCTCGTATTTGCCAAGTCTAGAGTTGCACCTATTAAAGTAGTAAGCATAACCAGGCTGGAGCTAACGGCCGCAGTTGTATCAGCGAAAGTTAGTAGCATGCTTAGAAAGGAGCTGGAGTATGAAAATATACGAGAGTTTTTCTGGATTGACTCCATGGTAGTACTGGGCTACATCAACAATGCGGCACCAAGATTCCATACATTTGTCGCCAACAGATTCAACTGATTCGGGAGAGAACCACTCTGGATCAGTGGAAATATGTGGCTACTGATGAAAACCCTACAGACTATGTTTCCAGAGGCCTCGGCCCAGCAGAGATATCCACTACAAGATGGTTTGATGGACCTAAGTTCCTATGGAAAGTAAAACTAGAGTTCCAAGAAATGAGTACAGAGCTTCAAGCTGAAGATCCTGAAGTGAAGACAACCGTACTGACCATTCACAAGGCTGATGAAAGCTTTCTCGATAGACTGACTAGATATTCTTCTTGGAAGTGCATGATCTCTGGTCTAGCACGCCTCAAAAGGCTTGCAAGCTCCGCTAATATTTCTCCACTTGAAGCAAGAGAATTTACCGAATCCTAGATCACAAGAATAACTCAGCAGGCTGCATTCTCTGATGAACTCGAAAGGTTGAAGACAGGTAAAGGACTGCCCAGCACTAGCTCTTTGCACCAGCTTTGTCCATATCTTGATCGTAACGGTTTAATCAGGGTTGGAGGACGTTTAGGGAATTCCTCATTGCCCGAGAATGTGAAGAGCCCAATTGATCTTCCAAGAAAGGGCCATATCCCCAAGCTTATCATACGCAACTGCCACGAGAGAACATGCCACCAAGGAAGGGGACAAACCTCGAATGAGATCAGATACAGAGGCTTCTGGATTGTACGTGGATCAAAGGCTATAGCTGAAGTCATAAAGTCCTGTGTCACCTGCAGAAAATTGCGTCAACCAGTGAACGAACAACAAATGGCTGACTTGCCGACAGAGAGGTCAGAGCCATCCCCTCCATTCACCTTCGTAGGGATGGATTGTTTTGGCCCCTTTAAAGTAAAGAAAGGAAGATCCGAGGTGAAAAGGTATGGCTTGATTTTCAGCTGCTTTTGCTCGAGAGGAGTACAGATCGAAATGCTCGACGACCTGTCTACAGATTCCTTCATAAATGGTCTACGCTGCTTTGTTGCGATAAGAGGAGCTGTACGTCTGATAAGGTGCGATCAGGGCACTAACTTAGTTGGTGCTGAAAATGAATTGCGACATGCGTTGCAAGAAATGGACCCTGGGACACTGAAAACCTACTTGGAAGTCAACGGGATAGAGTTTCTGTTCAATGCTCTCAAGGCAAGCCACGCAGGAGACGTATGGGAACGCCAGATTCAAACCATTAGAAATGTCCTTAAAGCAACCGTTAATGTTTCCTCCTCAAGGATGGATGACTCTTCCCAACGTACCCTGTTTTACGAAGCAATGGCCATTGTAAACAGCAGGCCACTATCACCTGTCGACAGTTGTGACCCACTCTCGGAGCCACCCCTCACACCCAACCATCTCCTTACCATGAAGACCACAGCTCCTCAACGCCCCCCTGGAAGCTTTTCAAAGGAGGACTTGTATGCTAGGAAGAGGTTGAGGCGTGCTACTAGAGCAATTTTGGTAACGTTGGAGAAGGGAATGCCTCCTGCTTCTCAACAAGAGGCAAAAGTGGAAAAAAAACCCGTAGGAACATGTGCCGTGGTGACGTCGTTCTTCTCGCTGACGAAAACACTCCACGTATGGAATGGCTTCTTGCTGAGGTGTGCGAAGCTCTGCCTGACAACGTCGGCTTTGTTAGAAGGGTCATAGTAACAGTTGGAACAAGGAATATTGACAAGCGTGGAAGGCGTATCGGCGAGCTGTCAGTATTTGAAAGACCTGTGCAGAAAGTTGTTCTCCTGCTAGAAAGCGATATTGGCGTAAAAACTACGTAACAAATGTGCAGCGTTTTATTTCAAGATGTATTTCTTCACATATCGCGTGACTCAAATGGTTTGGGCGTATCACTGCGCCTCATAAATAAGTTCCGTATTTTTTATGTATATCGTCACGTACAGCTCACGTATATGTACTGATCTTATGATTGTTTATCGCTAATATCTCAAGATTTGTTATGACAATTGCAATAACCGATATGTATCTTGTGTAATATAAATGTAGTACATCTGCATTTGCGCAGTGATACCTACCAGTTGGCGTGGTATCAAACACTGCCTTTTAAACTTTCTTTCGTCTCTGCGCCGTAAGGAAATAACAAGGTTCCTTCTGCCTGCCTACCTGGCAGCTAGCTAGAAAGTTATATAAGTGCTTGTCCCCAAAGCAGACCAAAGTTGGTAAGCAACTTACAACTTCTCTTCATATTATAATAAGGCTGTTTGGCCGTTTACTTTCTCATTCGTTGTTCTTGTGATAAACTGTATAGAAGCTGTGAAGGGAGTACCATTTCTGTCTTTGTTCTTAACTGAATATAGCTGTTGGTGTCTAATTAATTAAATCTGATAGAATTCGTTTTATATTGTTTTGTACAAGTTCGTATGCTGATGTTAGAGTTCTTGTATCGTAACTATCGTTGAAATCGACTTAGTACTCGAATGATTTGTTTTCTAGATGTATCTCGCATTGTATTAAGAGCACATATTTTGTAGTTGTGTGTCTGTTTCCAGAGCTTATGTTCGTGTCTGGCTTTTATTTCCAAAGCTTATATTTGTGTCCGGCTTGTGTTACAAAGTTGACGACGAATAAACCAGTCCGTACTCCACGCAGTGTTGGGGGTCTGCACTTACAGTTAAGTGGGACAATAGCTTCTCTGACAATTTTAGTTGTACTAATGGAGTCAAACAAGGGGCAGTTTTGTCACCCATTTTGTTTGGTGTGTATATCGATGAATTATTGTCACGGCTCTCAAACAGGGGAATCGGGTGCCATGTTGGTCACCGTTATGCAGGCGCACTGAGTTATGCCGACGACGTCGCTCTCATTGCTCTTTCTTTGAATGCGGCCAAATCCATGCTTAAAACTTGCAAACAGTTTGCCAAAGAATATAATGTTATATTTAACACATCAAAAAGCAATTTGTTGCTTTTTAATTGTCAAAAGCGCGATGTGAATCTACAACTGAATAGTGTTAGATTAAATGTTAGTGAACATGCTGTCCATCATGGATCATGCATAGGAAGAAATTCCGAACAATTGAATATGCATGGTGCATGTGGTGATGTTGTGTCGAAAACTAATATGCTGATGACAAGATTCGGTCACTGTTCCGTAAATGTTCGTAGTACACTATTTGACAAATATTGCCCAAGTTTTTATGGATCCCCATTATGGACGCTTTCGAGTAATTCATTTAAAAGCTTATGTTGCGCTTGGCGCAAATGGATCCGCCATGTATGGAAACTGCACCCTAGAACAAGATCAATGTATATTCCTTTTTTACCTGGTAGACTACCTCTAAAAGAACAATTAATGTTGCGATGTATGAATTTTTTCTTAAATAGTCTTAATAGCACGAATGATCTTGTATCGGCGGTTAGCCGATTGTGTGCCTTTAGTAATTCAAATGTTGCAAATAATATAAGATATATTATGAGTATCGTTTATCTTAATACTGCTATGATTTACTACCAGACCATTACTTTTAATGATATTTCAAGCAAGCTTAGTCTACCGAACATTGATCAAGAAAGATTGAACTTTGTTAACTCCATACAAGAACTTTGTGTGGCCCGTGAATGTGAAAATATTCCCGATTTTTCGCACGAAGATATCAATGTTCTACTTAATTTTATTTGCACATTATGATCGCACCCCACGCTTTGTTTAATGATTGCACTTGAACTTGATCGTCATAAAATATCTGTACCATGAGTGCGAAATAAATGATATTATTAGAATTATACCGACATTTATGGGATCAGGAGAACCCTTTCTCTCGGTTTCAATAAGTAGAAAAAGTACCACTAATTGAGCAACGCGTTTCCCGCTTATTATAATGACTGTTAAAAGAAAACCAAAATGATATCACCATTGCAGCATACCTATATTTTAGTGAAACCGACACTGTGCATGCATTGCATTTAGATAATCTTTAGAATATACCTTCTGAGGAATATGCAACGTAAATACTCTGCAAAATACGAAAAGGCTGAAAAATGCGAACCGCTTGGCGCTGTTTGGTAGATCATTTGAGGTTTGTAACTACGTACATTCTGGTATATATAACGGAAGCGGCTTTGTAACAATATTTCATCCAAAGTAATATTGAAAATTAAGCCAATGTATTCGGGATGACCCCTATCAACCTACGAACAGAAGCGATGGACACATACAACATTCGTCCTCACATCCAATTCACAATTCAGCGATTAAAAACTCCGCTCAAACGCTAATGTTTGAAATTGCCTTGTTGTGTAACAATCAAGCAATCTCGTTTTAACAGCATTCCACAAAATGGGAAACCGCCCCGAGGGAATTGGCAATGCATGACTTGACTGCGAATAGTCTCTCTGAAAATGCAGGGTAACTAGCAGAACTGATGAGATGCAAATACATACTCTTTTTGTTGCGTTATTTATGGTCAGTTGTCACAGGAATTATGAGAATGACAGCTTTTGAGAACGGTAGCTCCATTATTCACCAATATTAGCATTATGTTGGAGTTTTGCATTTTGTGGGATTTCCCTCCAATTGATAAAAAACTTTCATCATGAGTACGTTTGGTGCGTGCATTGCTTGTGATTTTGTTATTTCGCGATTACTGAATAAAGTGTGAAACGTGTACATTTTATCACTCGGTCTACTTCACAGCGTGTAATACTACACCATGCTATAAGTGCGAAGGTAATTGACGGACGTCTGAAATCAAGCATATGATTGTATTGACAGCGCGTGCCTAAGGCTGTTGTATTTGGTATCGTTAGGAGACCCTAAAGCGTAACACCGTTGTTCTGTCGCTACGTTGTTGCATCTGAAGAAGCTGGAATCCTAAGTCCAACAGGCATTTGTCCCAGCATTTCCCGCCGAAATCAAAAGTGATAGGGGGCAGTGGTGTAACGTTTCTTCAACGAACTTCCTCCTCGAAATCTGTAACATTCGTTATCACTCCTAGAAATTAATGAGGAATGACTAGTGGGGAAATAATCATATTTTATGCAAGAAATGGTTCTATTTCACGGCAAGTAATGCGGATTACCTCGTGGGCCTAATTAAAAAAGGTATAAGCCAAACTAAATATTTCATTAGTGGAACCAAAGACCGAGGTGGGTGTGTGTGTGTCAGCGATAAATGACTATACCACTGACCTGATAGCATTCACTATAAGTCATGGTGATCAAATTAGGGTTAGTTTTCGGTTGCAAGGTTAGCAGCAATATGTGGAGTGGTAGTTCTTTTGAGCAACCTCTACAAGTAGAAAGTTAAATATTGACTTACGAAGGGTTAACGCCGAGTCCCGTCTTGTCAATGAATTATCACGATATGGATTTTACAATCATCAACACGATTTTAGTAAAAAATTAAATTGAAACATGACGGGTCTTTACGCCCATTCAATCGACTGTCAATATCTATTATTTGCTTATTAGGCTCGACTGTTAAGCATTGCAAGCCACGCTGCATATCTTTCAACTATAAACCTGGCTCACGTAGACATTAAGGCTATCATCCGGTAGATGAAGACGAAAGGTTTCAAGTTTATCTGATGACTTTTAAGAGTCAATCTGAAACGTATGTGCCCCATACGTCCTTATCTTAAATATTTTATCTGAATTCTATCTATTTTTGGGTCGTAGATACAATAAGAAATGTTCCTACTTATCGCCAAGTGAAATTGCCGCCACTGATATGCATCCTTATCACATAAACTTTTAAGCACATGCACCTGATTAATGAGGTTGGTCCCCGTTGTTGTGCCCTATGGCTTAACAAAAAGAAAATCACCTCTTAAACCAATAAGCGATACCTCATCACATACATGTATATAAGACCTGCAAGCCCTATTCAATTGTTAAGCGAATAAGCCGTCAAAGTACGGTACTGGGTATCTTAAAGTCATAAAAATGGCACGCATTGCCGCAGCTGGTTAAATGCTTCTGACATCCTACACACTATTACCAGACACCGGCCAATTATTCGAAAGGAATTGGAACACGAATATCGGGGTTAAACACCTTGAGTTAGCTCTAATTGATCGACATATGTTTTTTCCTGGAAGACGCGTGAGCTTGCAGGAAGCCACAGACTACACATTCGCCGAAACGTCGAATTTGTCACAACCAGAACTCTCCACGATGTTAGGTAATGTAGCATGTGTAATCATATGCATAGCAGTACTGACGAGTAATCTCTCTGGCGTTGCATGATGCTTATGAAGTAAATTATACTCAACTGGTATTTATTGATGATATTACGTTTTATTAAACGATAACACACACATCAACAAATTTATCAGTTCCACTGGCGTGGCTGCTTTAGTTTGTTGGGAATTCAAAAATGGTCCGCCAATGTTTGCAAGTGATTCGCTTGTGCGAGGATGTGCTAATAAACTGGTTCTGTTATATTCCAAATGATAACTTCACCGTCTTTTTAGGCTACTTCTCTCTGAAAATTATCATGAGAAAAACTAGTCAATTGAAGTAGCAATTTTGCTCAGCAAAATACGCACTGCGCAATTCAATGTGGCATCTCAAACTAGTTTGTGTGATTAATCGCAAGTGACATGAGGTATCCAAGTGCGCGTGATATTGAAATACCAAACGTAATTGGAGAAGAAGAATCCAAGAAGCCATCAATGTTGCATGTCTCATGGGACAAGACAGCGCGGAGTTAACTCCTGTTTTGCCCTGCTGCAATCAGGATAATATAGGGGGCACTCTGCTGGTGCTTCACGGGGTCTGTGGGAATAATCCGCGATTCGGGTCACCACGGCGGTAACGCGGTCAACAATAAGTTCATATCACAGGCATTGGCGCTCCGTTGAATGATCACTATCATACATTTGATGCATTTTGCACCTTGTATGAGCCGGACAGAAAAGACATGATGAATTCACGTTATGATTATAGTACTACATGTTTCAAGAGCAAGTAAAGACAAAATAATCCACGCCCCGGCACTCAAAAATGTTTATACTTTAATCAACTCGACTCGCCAATTCATAATTGCAACTTACAATCGTCGACATATATATATCAATGTCAAGGCGTTTCATAGGTGAAATGCTATCAGTCCCTAAAGGCATATACAAAAGAAGTATCCAATGCCTGTTAGATTCTCTCCATCCTTAGATAACTTAGCGGAATCGTTGAATGGATAAGCTGTGGTCAGCTTAAGTGAGGAATAGCTCACATAATGGTCATATGACTAAATACAGGCTTTACTTCACAGAGTGGACATGATTTAAAGCCCTAAACATCAACAACATTTGGACCCTGATGTTTTTGTACAAACAGATTTATAATATGTAACTTTGCTTGTGTAACTTAGGTTCCAATAACTAACTGGTGCAAGCGATTCGTGTAGTTTATGGTCAGGCTCGGTCGTAAATTATATACGTAAGGGTTGCACAGCAGCGAAGATATTTGATCCAGCTTGCTATATGGATGCACATTGAATTATATCTTTATCTGTGATTGACGGTATGCGTCCCGATATGGAAGCACCTAAGGTCCCTACCTTTAACAGTTTGTCTGCCTCAATAACTGCTCAATCTTTCAAAAACTAGCGTCGTAGTAAAGGCCGATGCTAGAATTTCTGATTCAGTTATTAAATTGACAAGTTTATTAATGTAAATGTTACAACATAAGATAATGAAATCATGACAATATTCTACATGGTTGGACTGCAACATTCACTTTTGATTCGTGCAATAACTGCATAGCATAATACCTCTGGGAAGGTTCATTAGCATGTAGACTTAGTTATACTATAATGTCAATGAACGATAATCAACACCGAAATATTCAGCGCTGGAACAGGCTACAATGCCAATGGTTCATTGTGTTGTAGAAATGGTCCAAGTTCAACATAAGCAATGTCTTATAGCACCCAATCACAAATGCAGCAAATGCGCAGAGCCATCGATCATGAATGGATCATGGGCATGGGTTTTGACGATGCATCATAATAGCGGGACGAGTTATTAATATATTACAGGAGAGTCCTAATATCTTAATTTGTCAATCAATAGTTAGTTCTAACGTCCTTGATGTATTGCAAATATATTTTGTGGACTATATGTGATTATATCTAACTGACAACGACTGATAGCGCTATTAAGCAGAAACCCATGTAACAATCATTAAAAGACTCATCAAGTCCGTTTTCGCGATCATCAAAAAATGGAGTTAATCTTACTGTTTACATTGCATGGCATTATCAAGAAAACATCTGATATTAGACTCGAAGATGACAGACCATATATCTATATAAGCTACTTCTTTACTGGCCTAATATGGAAGTTTGGATACGTGTGACTCGAACGCGATGAGCACCTTACACATGCAAAACAGTCTGCAACAAGGCTAAGAGGAAGGTAGATTGACTCAAATGTTGCATTGTAATTAATCCCACATCTCCGCAATCCATTTAGAAATGGTCAAATAAACATTTTAAACAAATGAATGTAATCTTGCTACTTTCTGTAAGCCAATTTTCTACAGCATAATGTCGTATATAGAGAGGCGGGGCGTAATACTTAACAAACAGGCACTTTTTCCAATATCAGTCTCATTGCTTTATCTACTTCATCTAAATGTAATTACCATGATCTGAATAGACGGCTGGCAAGTCAGTGCTTGCGACACTTGTCGGCGGAAAACACGACTGCCCTTTCAAAGATCAATTATTTGACGGTATTTCTGTCTGATGCAACTAGATGTTGTAACAGATGCTTTTTTAATCTGGATACAGAGCTCACGTATGGTAATCGGCAGGACAGAGCTCCAATAACGTTCACAATTAGCTGTTTTGCGATTAAGAAGTAGTAAGAGAGTGTACAAGTAAGGATACACTTAACGATACTAAGGCTTCACGGAAATTACAACTAAGGCGTTGTCTGATGTATACTACATTGGTTATCCAGTTTGAGCGACTTTTTCAACGATCTTTTTCTTGTTTTTGTAGAATAACCGAGCAAATAGTCATCTACCACACAGCAGAGGGCTAAGCCGGCATAATGTCATCCATTGTAACTTGTCATCTGGTTGGTCATGGACTTACCCTGCGTGGACCACTTCAACAAACTCACTCTCGGCTCTTTTATTGCCATAAGATTGTCACTGATCCCCCGATTGTATTACCATAACCTACGTATACCTTAGGTTGGTGTTTAAGTTGGGCAAAAATCACTGCAAAGACTTTATTATAATGACTCAAACGGGTGCCGCTTGTTATTGCAATGCAAGGGAGTCATCGCGTGTAGTTGCTTTTTGAATCATGGAGTGCACAACATCTAATGTAATATGTTTATAACAGCCCTGGGGCACAAACTGACGAGCACTGTGATATACGCGTGACAAACTGGTATTTTGAAGCTGTTGCTGAGTCAAAATGGGATTCTATAAATTTCGGCCTCAGTCTGTGTTACATCAGCCACGTACATTCCCAATAAGCCAGCAAAATAGAACACACACCTCATATGTTATCACTGTGAATACATTTCTGGCCAGAGGTTGGTCTTTTAGCGTAGCTCACTCCAAGGAACATGATTAGTTAGAAATACATACAATAATGTGGCAGTCATATAATTGATTTAAGGTGATAAACACAAACTATTGTCGACACCAATTATCTAATAGAACACTTTGTTATGAATGTGTATTGCTATCAACGGTTTAATTCTGAGAGGAATGATCATTGGGCAAATAAGGTCACAGTTATTCTGAGTGTTATTGTCTTTTGATCTTTGCATAATGGGTTGCTAAATAACAGATTGTACGGCATGAAACAAATCATATACGCTGAGATTTCGCAGCAAATTGTCAATTCTTTGTGCGCAGCAAGCGCGTTGTATGTAAAGCAGATGCGTCGTTTAAGAATGTGATGCTGTCGGGATAATTTCTTGATCCCATCATAACTTACTCGCTAAAATATCGAACGTTTTTAATACTAAAAAGGATTAATACTGGTCCAATACGTTCCCGATGTGCTTGTTTGGCATTCCATATATCCTTATTTTTGCGCCCTTTGCAGCGCAAAGATGCACTGCTCATCCAATTATATTAACACAAATGAATTTATGACCTTATGGAGACAAGAGGTGTCTGATTGTATTTCCTTTGACTCAAACGTAGCAATTGCGCAATAAGTTTTAACTAAAATTTATATAATTCAGTAAAGCACCATATAATACGAGTTCTCGCTATAAGTTGAAGTACCCGTATACCCATTTCCAAACCAGCCGGATCCTTCTTCCACTGGCAAAAATCCCCCACCTCATATCCTTTACTGATCTTAATGAAAACAACAAAGCTCCGATTTTTTTCATGCATGGGGTGTGCATTTAGAGCTTATGTAAACACTACATACTTTTAAATAAGGGCAACAGCTCCCTGTATACCTGCAAACTGTGAAGTAAGTTCTCTAATCGCATGTGTAATTTTCAGCATGCGCACCCTGGGTCGTTTAATCCCAGGGAGGTTGGTCTAGCAGGCAATTATGGTATCCATTACATTTATACCTACACTTTATCGGCCGAAATAATCAAACTTGCTTATTATAAAGATTGGATGCGGGTAGGATGCTTTCTAATTACATGCAAAATGAAATTATATAAGTTAACATTAACTGTATGGTATAACTACTATTTTAAATATTCTCTGTGCAAAGAAACCTGACCATCTGATTATCGCCTACCACTTAGGCATATTTGTCATGTGGCAATCTGAGTCGGCGCTTCCTGTATAAAGTCTGCATCAGTATCAAGGGCCTTATACCGACATTGCCGGGATCAGGTGGACCCTTTCACTCGAGATATGAGTAATACTTACTGAGCAACGTGTTTTCCGCTGATTATAATGAACATTAAAAGAAAAACAAACTGCGCGAAAGATAGCAACACCTGTGCAGCAAACGGGTTTTGATTTTTACACATGAATGACGTTCTTGTGAAACCAACACCGTGCAAGCTTTGCAGAAAGGTAATCGATAAAATAAGCTTACGGGGGAATATGCAACATAAATACTAGCTTTAGTTTAATAATGTGAACCGCTTGGCGCTGTTTGGTAGTACATTTGACGTAGGTAACTACAAAAATACTCCGCTCAAATGCTAACGCTTGCCTTGTTCTGTTGCAATCAAGCAATCCTGTTTTAACAGCATTCGACAAAATAGGAAACTGCCCCATGGGAATTGGCAACGCATGGCTTGACTGCAAATAGCCTCTCTGGAAATGCAAGGCGACGGACAAAACTGATGATATGCATCTACCCAACTTTAATACACCTCAGTAAGATACATGTTTCCGAGGTGTTTTGCAACTTGTCATATTAACGGGTTTGCTACACTTGCAAGCTCGGTTCACAGCATTTATCTTATCATACTGATGTTAAGCTAGCTCTACTAACAAACAGCAAGCCCATGGCAGTGTCTGATAAATAAGTGAATGAACGTATGTCTCCTTGCATCTCATTTACCAAAAACATAAACTTTAACCAAGCACTTGCGCACACCAAAACCGCACCGATAGCTACCTATCTATTGTGCTTAAGTACCCAGATAAAAGTAATTAAAATGAAACAATAAATATGTTTTACATGAACTCGACTAACGAAGCACATCAGTTACGCGTATAGCGGTGCAGTGCAGGAACTTCGATGTTACCGAATCGACCACAGATAGTATAGCCGTTCTTCTGTATCAATCAGTCCAATATAAAATAAATTTTACTTTCATCTGCGATGCCATATCTCTAATCAAATATTTTAATATTGGTCCTTTTATTTAGATAGCGTTATGGCCTGCTAATCGTCACATCAGCTGAACATAGTCAATGATATATTATTCGGAGATTAACTGCAATTTATTATTCGTTTCCGTGTCAGTGAGTTTGCTTAAACGACTCGATTGTAAGTATTGCTTCGCTTTAAAAACACCATATCATCGATAATGTATCGATAAATACGGCCTCAAGAATCTGAACATCGTTTATATACGCAATTAAATTGCGGCCTGGACCAGTGGCTATGCACAATGCTCTGTCATTACCGCTCAAACAACGCCCCTTGTAGCACCTACCATGTTTTAATGTTGCATAATTTAACTAGTAGCACGAAATAGGCAGATGTTTTCTTTCACAATGTGATTTCTGATAATATCATAGTACAGGCTTTCTAATCGCTCTCTACATCTGGCGAAACGCCCTTCACATTGTATGACCAATATTGTTGCTTTAGTGATAGCAAAACACCAAAAATCACGTTACTATATCTACTGCAAGCAATATGTAAAACCCAACCCAATACAATGTATCGGTATGTCGATACTATTTATGAAAAGCGAGCAGCTCTTATTTATTGCATATTTGGAAATAGATAAGTTCTATGCACCCGTTTTTAGCGTAATGTTAATTTAGTTGTTGTGATATAATATTCAATCTTTGCCGAAGCCCCTCTACAAGCTATGATTAAATAGCCTTCTGAACTCTTTTTGTGGCGTCATTATTGATCAGTTGTCACATACATTTTTAGAATGGCAACTTGTGAGCACACAGTAGCTCCATTAAGCACCAAAATTAGCCTCATGTAGGAGTTGTGATTTCATTCAAATTGTTAAAAAACGATCATTATGTGTAAGTTTTGTGTTTGCATTTCTTATGATTGTTTTGCTTTTGCACGGCATTGGCTCCGAACATAGCAGGACATCAATAAGGCAACATGCAGGGATATAGAAATACAAGCTTATTGTTATTATTCGCGATTACTGAATGAAGTGTAAATCTTGTACATTTCATCACTCGTTCGACGTCACAGCGTATAGTCCTACCACTTGCTATTAGTGCAAAGGTAATTGACGGACGTCCAAAATCAAGTATATGCTTGTATTGATTGAAGGTTGCATTGTGAATCGTTAGGAGGCCCATTAGCAACGCAGCATTGCTCTTTTGGAGTGTTCTTTCATCTCATGAAGCCGGAAACCAAAACCCAACAAGCATTCTTCTCAGCATTCACAGCCTAGCTAAGTTAGCCGAAATCAATTGTGATAGGTGGCAGTGACGTAAAGCTTCTTGAAAGACATTTCTCTTCGAAATCTGTAACATTTATTATCACTCGAATGCATTTTATTCCCATGCATGACAGCAACGAGTCACAAACAACCTGGGAACATTGTGCTATGAATTGTTGTGCCCGAAATGGTCCGTGCCAAAATGATTCTTGGCTCAATGGCATCCAATGGTATGACTGATGAGATCTTATAACCGTGAAGACATTCGGAGTCGCAAAATGTTATTAATAGAAAAAGATATCAGTAGCGGAGAGTAACCGACAACAAAGAATAGCGAATAGATCGACTGACCTGAATACAATATACATACTTGCATTGGCGTCACATAAATAACTGGTCAGCAAAGATTACTTCGTAAACTTTTCTGAGTTCAAGAGGCTTCAATAATTTTGATAAGTAGGGCAAACTTATGACAACCAGTAAAATCTCTATATTTACCGACAGCTCAAACCAAATTTTAGAACGCATATATTTACGTCATGTTCTTGTATTGCATTATTCATTCTTCACGGACATCCAAGTTTGCGCCTACCGTCATGAAAATGTTTTTAAGTTTATCTGATAGTCATAATGCCAATGAGTAACAATCACAATTATGAACGCAATATAATTGAGTCAGTAAAATTTTAGGGTTGCTATACACGCAAATCCAGTTGTTAATTTTTATCCTACTTTCTCCGTTTGCTGCACAATAACGGTAGACACACGACAATTCCTTTTTATTGTTCACAAAGGAAACGCATGGAAAAATCAAACGAAAAGAGTCCGTATTTATGAAGCAGATTATCATATTAATGGATATATTTCTTGTTGACAATCAAATTAGGAGTGTGCATGGCGCATGGACTTTTATACACATTAAGCACAACCATGTGACACTTTATTGCCTCAAGTGACTTTCAGCTTCACAAAATTACGGAAAGCGTAGTAGTTATATCGTTGATACATTAACTTCATTGCATTGCTTACATGGTTGGCATTTGTGAATTGATCAACCAACTTTAACAGTTATGCAGCTTTTACCATGCAGATCACACAATTCACAAATCATCAGCGAGTTACATGATCTGCAAATGTCTAACGCGAGATACTGTTTCACATTGTACAAAAATTATGCCACCTTACACTCTGCAGTGATAATGAGGTCAACTGTCAGCGTATAAAGGGCTTTAACGATGGAGAGACAATCAACACCTGTTGTAAAACATTAGCAGCAAACTAATCTATGAGTCAGGGTACTTTTCGCACTTTTTTAACATGCATACGTGCTACGAGCGAGTCGACTGCAAAATGTCATTAAGTCCGTTCTCTAGACTCGACATCTAATTACCATTCCGGAAGGGCGTCAACTTTGCGGCTTAAAACATAAAAGTAAAAACATTATAATCGGATGTTGTAGTCAAAGTGATAAACAATTCTAGGAAATGCTATTTAGTGCGATTTTTGCAATGTGGTGCATGACTATTTGCCAACTGAAAATGGCGACTACATTCCATAGGTTTGTGAAAAAATATATGATCAATTGTTAACGTAATGCGTTGCTATTCGGCAATGCAATATTGAAAAGCCTAAATGGCAAGCCGAAAGTATAATATTCAGGCTCTTCACACAGTATGTTAATTACGACGTGAAGTGTCCGAAATACCTACTGGCTTTTTTTATTGGTAACAGATAATTGTTGTGTTATGTAGATAATGGTTTGTTTGGCACAGCTTTAGATAGCATGTGTTAAGTGTACGTCAATTATATGAATATAATTGTACACATCACTTCAAGAGACCAACAGTGAATAGCTCACTGTCAAGTTAGTCTCGCTAACACAAAGTTCCGCCTGTCATCTAGCTATGTGATTTAATACATAGTTTCCGCGTAGGTTTCCTCGGTTTCTATCGCGTCTTACATGATGACCCCCGATTGACACCCCTTTGCTTTTCCAAAATAATAATTAGATGGCCCTGATTCAAACAATATTGACGAGTATTCACTTAAATTGCAAGTCGCTAGGCAGAGCTCATGTTTAGCTTACCAAGCCGATAGAGCGAATGCCGAAGTAGCCTTAAAGATGATTGGCGCGGATCGTTTAGGATTATTATGTCAATGACTGGCAAATAAGACGTTTTGGCTGCCATCTTTCTCACGGCCGAGCTATTCAGGTATAAAACTGGGCAACATCATTGCGTGGCTACATATATATCGGATGAAATGGTTGCTCCCGGGCTGAACGATGTATACACAAAGCGAAAATGTCGTAAGCGCATTTATTGTGTATCCCATCTTCTGCTCCGGATATCTTTCGGTTTGCAAAGCACGTATATTATAACAAATCAGTGCTGGTGTACATTAAATCCTATATTACAAATTAATAAATTGCAAATATGATACCAGGTGATCATATTTGCAGAACAAGAGTAAACGATTCGATTTGCTTAGCTCTGTCTTTGACGATAGTGCTTCAGTTAAGCATTCTAGTTATTTCACATTCATTGCTTCGCTATAGTTCAATAATATTCATAACAGCAGTTCATTGCGGTAACGTTTAGCGCCCAAGAGATTATAAGTTAAACATCGTACTTATAAATGAAGCCATTGCATTACAAACACTTAAAGGAAACATCCGCAATATCGCAGATGCATCTTACAATAATACAAGTAGCAACGTTTTGCAGTTTAGTATCACACCGCTATGATTCGTGATGATAGTTGCATTGTATGCGGTACGCTATGATACGTGGCCGCTTGTATATTGGAGCCATTACGCTTATTTGTCATTGAAAGCAAGTGTATGCTCCCTTCATGGCTCTTCATATTACGACAAAAAGAAGCTGCGCCTGTAGAAGGCTTGTTGAACGGCCAAGCTAATTAAGGTCGTTAGTGCTACGTTAGTAGCTAATCAGTCACATACAACATATGGTTGCAATAGTCATCTGATGAGTATATATATTTATATTTGAAAAGACAACTAATTGTCGTGCAAACATATTAGAACGGCAAAAGTGGAAGCTTTGTAACCATAATCAGCAGGCGACCACCTGTTTATGATCACATGCGTTTTTTGCGCAAGATGTGCTTAGCATCTAAATTACGCTTTGAACGTCACAACCGGTGTTTTCTGGAGGATTTAGTATTTTGCTAGTTATGACTGGTCCATTTTTTAAGTCGCACCAGAGGCAACGTTGGTTTACCCTTGCCACAGAGTAAGAGTGCGTTCACCACATACTCGTTAATGCAACACATGTGTTCATCAAAAATGCACTTGGCATTATTTGTATGGAGCCCTACTATCAGCTATTATCGATCTCGCTTTTTAAAGGAATTGAGGATGAAACTAATATTTGCGTCGTAGATCACTATGTTGTGCATAGGGTTTTCATTGAGCAAGCACAATTGTAGCATAAGTGCTTTTATATTGGGACAAACATATAGTTTAGCGTACAGAGATCGATTTAATCGCTTCAGGACAACAACTAAAGAGCGGTTTCTGTATTTATCATGCACGATGGTTGGTAGATGTGGTAATGTAGAGACAATTGGCGAGGATATGCCCTTCCTGCACATAACACTGAGGTGGATAGCCGCGAACGGTGTCGACACCTCGGCCTATGTGCACAATTGTTTACCTACAAACTAACACTTTGGCCCCATTTAGGGGTCGAGTCCGAGGCGTCCTTGTGGTGAGCAAAAATCTTGTATAAGCTGTCAAAGGATAGGCGGTATGAATAAGTTGCGGTGCGCCAGAACCCCCACTCTCTATACTACTAGTCATACCCAGCAAAATGCAATAATATGATATCTATATGAGACGAGCTCCAGCCTTGGAAACAGAAATGAATCACTAACGCGGACTTTCCTCAATAAATGTAATCACTTACTTTTCCTAGCTAAAATGATTTCAACACGATGGTTTCGGCCATTTGGTGTCGCAACCAAGTGCAATAATGCAGTCATTAGCAGAGGCAAATACGTAGACATGGAATTAGAAGAATCATTTATATAAACATTATGCAAGATATTATACCGAAATGGGGATTTGTTTATAAATGTAAAGACTGTTGACATGACTTATGCATTTCTACATGAAATATTGCATGGTAGGAATATTACACATTTCATGATTTGCAGCTTGAAGTGTTCCACATCATTAACTCATTGCCCAATTAATTGTACCAATATTACACTGTGTTGCCACAATGTGATATTGTTGTTGTTAGCTAATGATAAATGAAACAGTTAACAAGGAATTATCATGTTTTGCCTGACCTGGTCTAGTTATGTGATAGACGTCGGTGTACCTTTTGGTGTAATAAATATAGATTTTTTGCTTCACCAGTAACACAGTATGCCTGTATATGCAAAATGTTTGCAATGACGTAACTGTAAATAGTATCTTTTGTCATTGGTGTACCGATAAACAAATCGGGCTGAATATTGTGATGAAATTGCAGATTATTAAATTGAGTACCGACAGCCGTGAATTGATACGATGCTTTATGGAGACCATGTAGCAATAGTATTACAACTGAGACCATACTAATGTCTGATAAATGGTTGCTCCGACATATCCTTTGCTGTTAGAACATAAATATTATTTATGAATACTGTCTGTCTATATGTGTGTAACATAGACCGTTTTGGGGTAATAATACGTTGCAACCTATCTAATTTTGTGATATATATATTTGTAGATTTTTGACGGATGAGAAAATTAGGGCCCACAAGCCCGCATTAATTGAAGAAATCATGTCTTCTGGAATTTGCCTTATTTTTTATTCAAAACCAATAAGCTGAACTTGGGATGAACGAATGGCTAATTATTTATATACATGCCATGTGATAATAACCGCCTTTGAATGTATCCATGTATTTTACATAGTTTTGAGTGGACAGGTTTAAACAACGGTAAGATTCATGATTGCACATTGACACGAGCCATCAAACTATTTCAACATGATATAAAGTGTCTGTAGAAACGTCACAAACAAAAGTGTTTATCAACATATCTAGCAATATATCAATTACCCCGATGAAAGCGCCATTGCTGGTGCATCACATAACATTAAGATCTATCACCCACCGGACCATGATCGTGAATATAATGGAATTATTCGTCACGGTAGCTTCATATACATTAAAGGCTACTCAAGCAGCTGAGCAAGGACTGCTCTACATATTCCGTCCAACATACAACAATTACGTAAACAACTGGTATTTAAATTATCATATACTATCAGTATGATACACATATGTTTGCAGAAGCTGTATGGCAAAAACGCCACCTAAAGGATGATTTATGATCGACGCTGCGAGCCTAATAACTCATTCAACAATATGAAAAGCTAATGCAAGAATAGGCTATCTATTTGTTACGTCGACATGTAACAATTGTAACGTAAAATTGATAAATTGAAGGCTTTCCAATTCATGTCGACGACCATTATATTGTGTGCAAGTGGCAGAAACAGAATGACGCTCGCAGCATGTGCGATACATGCTCCGTATTAACTGGCTATCTGCAACATATCCCGATATCTGGAGCAAGCCTATCCGTTGCTACTAGGTCCGATTATGTGAAATATCGAAAACATTGAAACATGTAGATCCACTATTCATTTTGCATTTCAAACTGTATCCAAAGCAAGAAAATAGGCAGCATGGTATGTATATTGCTCTACATACATTTTTCTTCCGTATTTTGTTAAGGACAACAAAGCAAAAAGGTTTGAAAGGATGCCACCAGGGATATTAACATATATAGGGTTGACATCAGGCACATGGGTTTGAGCCCACTTCTATGCCAGGGTTCCAGGTTGCTGCTTACTCGCATTATTTGTGCAAAATACATACCTGAACGCATTTCACACATTGACCTTAAAACGCCTAGAAATGCTAGTTTGAATACAATCATGGACAGCCGGGTTACCTGGGTCTTCCAATGGTACTTTCATATGACATAAGCAGATAATGCAGACGCTTTGCCCAATGAGACAACTCGACATTATCGACGAAAGCAAATGTTTCTTTTGTAATATTACTGGTGATGTGCATTAATGGGCGAATACAAGATACATGCTATTCGTATTCGACGTGTTCGTAAATATGCCAAAGATTGTTTTAAGAAGATGCAATTGTCAATTCGTCACAGGAAATTCGGTTAATAGATATTCTTTATGCAGCGAATTAGTGCATGGTTTTAGCGCTTGTTTTGCACGCACAGTTTGCAACAAGATTACTTATGGTTGTTCATAGCATAGATTGGGGTGAAAAAGAAACATTTCCCCCTACAAAGCTTCCTTTGCTAGTTTAGTTTGTGAATACTGCAAGCTAAATATCGCATATAACAGTGTGCCATTCGCTGTATTCGAAGACATTAACGTCCTCGTAAATAACGACCAACGGGTGTTTTAACAGATTTATTCATCAAATAAAGTGCATACAGAATAAAACGTCCTGTTAAGGTTGCATGCAAGTATTCGATTGCGGTCAATATTGCGAAGTCATTATAAATATGCGTTGCGAAGGGTTGTGATTATAGTGCGCACTAAATCCTATTGTGTATTACTTCGGTATCAGCTTCATTAGCTGTAAACGCGAACGAAGCGTCATGTTCTTATATTGTATTGCCCAACAAAAATGTACTAACCAAGTAGCACTCAGGATAATATGTTTATTGCATGCACAAAAAGGGATGCCAAAGTTTATCTTGATGGTGTGTGGTATCCATTGATTACAATGGATACCACACACGAGCATGTATTCATGCCGTTCCAAGAAGTTCAACCCGATTGTTTGTCTGAAATATGGTAGTGAATATCATTGGAAATAGTGTCTTAATATTATTGCAGGAGTTCTTTGTGATAGCGGCCTGTGGACGTCATATTGGCCAACTCTTCATTTATTTCAACATAAGATATGACAATATGAAAAGTGTTAAAGATACACAAATTGCATGCAGCTTCCCCCTTATCATACTCGGTTGAATTTCACATAGATAGCTCATGAATAAATAATGACAGACGGCTCAATGTAGCAGTATCGCATGCAAACGGTTCGGTTGTAGCCTAACATCTCCGGACATATAACTCTGACAGTGCATACAACAGGCGCATTTAAGAATGAATTGTGGCTCAAAGCAGTTTAAACACTGTTGTCCATATCTGATTGTAAAAAAACCTTGATCTATACTTACGTTTAACGAATAAGTGAGCTCAGGTCAAGAAATGTTCGGCTTAAAAATATATCTAATATACTCTCAACTTCGGAAATTTATTATGTGTATTGTTCAGCAATCACATGATACAATTAGCTTGTTCCATCAATTACAACATAAATTGCATTTAATACCAATCTGAAGATTATGTGATTAAGACATTACAAACACATTTTTTTTGGAATAGGTCCGTACAATATCATGTGTCAAATATCAGTAGCCATTGTAACCGTTCCTTACATATTTTGTTCACGCCATGCCGTATCAAAAAATGTATATAACAAATAGGAGTCAACACTTAGCACAAATGGGTTCAGGAAAGATTTAAAAGTTTTCATGGAATTCGTCAATGCACAAGCAGGGAGTTAAGACATAATCCGTGCAATGATGATGTCAGCTACTTGCAGTTGAAGGCAATGTGTGCCTTTACAGCAGACTTGCCAAGCATTTGCTACGTAATACATCATCAATTACTCTTGCTGTTTATTTCTTAACGGGAGTGCATTAGGAAATGGACGCTAAAGCTTGGCGTTGTCTCATTATGTACCCTCGACGTTGTTGGACGAGCTGGTTATATCAAATAATTGCACTATGACATACCATACCTGCTGCAGTAATCTGACAAAGGCGGTCCCTGCCACACTCCTAATGAGAACATAATGCGCGCAATCATGCGATATAATCTTTATAACGTAGATGCAGACAATTGACGACACGACGGAGGTAGGGGATTACTGACATACTCGGCATCAAACTGACTTACAACAATGTAATTCTTAATGCAACACCTCACCTTATATCAGTTACCCATATATACTGCACCAGTTGCTGACCAAAAATGTGGATAATGTTTAACCTTTTGTGTTAGGCCACTTATCGCACCAATCTTACTCTAAAGCCTAACAAAGCATCCAGTCGTTAAATACTCTTTTGTCATTATCACGGATGCCATGTGTTATTCCACATCATAACGTCCGCCGAATGTTAATGGAGGTAAATCAGGGCGATTTATGAGCGCCTACCTGATAATGAGCATACTAAGGGTACAATTGGATAAGATGCAGACAAAGCAGTATAATGTGTTACAAAAGAAGTTACATTATATTTCGTCTTATTGATATTGTCAAATGTATACTTTGTGTTACGCAGTCAATAGAAAAAGAATCTCTGTGAGCTACCTGCTGCTGTGCTCGGTTGCATCTAAGTAAACCAGCACTAAATTAAATTCACGAAGCTTATTTAGCACAATAAATTGCATTCTAGCCATTGGTATTGTAATAAGAAAACTACAAATCGATATTTGCAATGATCGCAAATTATGACTTAATGTTAAGAATGTTAAATCAATGCGATGTCATGTGAATGAAAATTGTCGGAAATGTTTGTTATGAATCAATCCTCAATAACAGCTTTTACCACAAACACTTTTGCGTTATGCAGGTATACAATACATATAAATAGGAGCACATTGCACAATAGTACCCCTAGTGGCCGATTGTGAGGTATGCATCTGTGTCTACAGCTCTATCTACGCAATTGATCAGTTGTATAGCTTGAAAACAACCGGGTTATTATATAGTTGACTCACACTTTGACGGAATCCTAGCGACCAAAACCAAGCATGATAATTACCCTTCGAATGTAATTGCTTCAATGATATCGCAATACAAGTGAAAGGATGAAACCCCACTGTGTATACAAATTCATACATATAGTTTGCTTATATTTGTATCTTCTCACGTTAATGCACAAGCCATACTCTTTATTTATGCCAGCGACTAATTTGAGCCAACCATTGCAATAAACATATCCCATTTTAGCGCGACAGTTTAACGCCACGTAGCTGTTCGCCCATATGTTACGGTAAAACGTATTTATCATAGTTAATTATACATTTGTAAAAGTACAAAATGTGGTCGCTAACGTCCGATGTGTTCCTTGGGTGATAGTCAGAACGTTGCGGCCAAGGACAGAGAGAGTTATAACAATGTTGGTACAAAAGAATGATGACGTATTTATCTGAGCGACGAACCATTAAATATATTGAGCGCAATTGGATAATTTTCTGTAAAAACGCACTACACAGCCTCATTATCTAGCAGCACGGGTTTGCATTGATATAACTTTAATCGTAACATGTGATACACCAAACAAAATACAAAGCAAGTAGGTAATCACCTTTTGTGCCTTGCTGTTCATACATCGACCACACAGGGCTACCGTCAGCATTATAACTACATAATTTTTGTTATGTTCTATGTTACGGATAAAACTAAGGTGTTGTTACTTTCATATCCGTATACACAACAATATAAGAAACACTGCAATGAATGCACACAGGCTGGCACAGCAATCTTCCTAAACGGCTAAAATAGCGTTTGAACTCGAAAAAGGTTTCCTTTTGGGTGGCAATAGTCGAGGCGGACGACACGTTCGCAAGTTACAAAGGACGCGACAGCAATCTTCTAAGGTTTTGCTGCTGTATTGTGGTACGCATATAATGAGACTGAAACACAAAAGCCGATAGCAGCTAGATGAATTTACGTACACAAGACCCTTGTGTATTTGGCATTAATGTTATCCATTATTGTTGGCGCGCTGCTGAAAGGTTACTTTAACGTCGGTCACTGATGTATTTAATTTTGCACAAAAGAAAATTGCGATATAAAGAAGGGACATAGTACCTCTCTCAATGATTTTAAATCAAAATATATATTGGTATAAATGAAATGATATAAATACGAAGCATTCTCATACTTTTCTTATATATGAACACTGGCACTAAATGTTAATATGTACGACCAATAACGTCGACTTCATTAGATGGAAATAACACTCAAAGGTCTAAATTGCAGCCCAAGTTGATTAACTATACACAATATATGCCAAACAAACACCGGATGAATGGTTCAGAATCATTTGACAAGACTGTCATTGCAATCAGGTACCGTATACTAAGGACCGCAAACATTTGTTTGCGAGCGGCACGGGTCGAATCAAAATATCTACGTTCTGCTCATCATTGACACCTTCCATTTGAAAAAAATTATTTTGAAACTTAAAAACAAAATATGGCGATTTATTTAGAAGATGACCACCGATTATCGCAAGAAACTCGATATCAGGAGAAAAATAAGATCTGGATGCAGACAAAATTGCATTATAATCGATCCTCTGCCCAGAGACTTAATATACGAAGGGTAATAGAGATCTGAAACAACACAAACCCACTTTTTAATCCCAGTTGAAATCTATGTGTGGCACAGATATTGCATTATAACCCAACAAATGGCGATCTAAGAATGGCCGGAAAAAACAGTGCCATAGTCAATTGAAGCAAAGTAAAAATACTGCAAAGCCAAGTCTTTTATAATTGCAAAATGCACAGAAATAAAGTGATTGCTATTTTACTGATTAACTTACTCAATAACAATCTATGACCAAAGTACTTCTTCTACAGATTTAGAATGTGTTACTCTTGAGGGCAGATATATCTAGTTTTTAAGTGCACATATTATTTCCTTGTATCATGTTTCTAGATATCTGGGTCAAATACTTGCTATCAATTTGCCAATATTCAATAAACTGACGGCATTGTTTATACTGAAATATATCCAGGCAAATTAGTTTGCGATACACAAGATGCAGACGCAATCTACACAGTGCGCATGCAAACCCTGGTAGTAACATTATCATGAAATAAGCATGAACAGTGTCATTATCGAATCAGAAATTGTGGTGTTTTATGATCGTTTTACTGTATCATCATCATCATCATCTTCATCATCATCATAATCATCATTATCATCATCATTTTCATCATTATGACCACAATACATGAATTTATAACAACCAAGATTTACCATGATGCTAATTTAATAATGCTCCAGACAGACAGATGGTGAAGGCGAAGGATGATAGCGATCATCTTAGTAATAACACTGACAAATCACTTTGCAAGTATTGGTGATGTGTTGCTGCCTTTGACGGCAGACAATTGTTATGATGAAAACGGGCTCCATTGGAATTGAGTAAATTGTAGTGGCATTAATCATGAGAAATAAATGTAAGAATTGACAAATAAATGCAATTAGTTAAGATTCAAAGGCAGTTGATTAGAATCGCACAAGAGTGTATAGGGATCTTTGTAGAGAGATTTTTCATGGCTGCAATGGCATGCAGACGGTTGATGTACGTCACCGTGACTCTAACAAGTGACTTGGACGATTAATACAATATCAGTTTCGTTCCATATACCGATGTAATTTATTGCTATTCCTTTATATCTGCTATAGTTGCTATGATCATGCAGATTGTCATTATGTACCACGTGATTTCAAACCGAGCTCTTTTGATAATGTTATATTAGAGTTGTTCCACACACGATTGATGTATGTACGGTGGTATGCTAAATTAATTCCAAACACATCCCCGAAAAATTTATGTTCGTCTTAGGATTGTTAATTGACTGTCGCCATCAAGCCTAGCATAAGTTGATTGGCTGTTTCTACCTGTCAAGATATAATGTCTCTTGCAATCCACTAGTAGATTACCTGCATCCAATTACCCAACACCGATGTCATAGAACCGAAATGAAGAAACTGATAAGAGGAATGAAGGGAACAGAGAGTCTCTTGGAACAGGAATACACATACAACTCGGGCTCCTGGAACAATATTTAAACCCACTGAATATGAATGTTACGGATTGGAGCCTGGTTTACCAGCACTCCAAGAAATATATCTTAAACACATTTTACCCGTCTCGTCACATTCATTATGGGATTTCTACGCATTGTACGAGTTAGTCGCGTTTAGTTTTTAAGGAATTGGACTTTCATGGTGGACAAACTGAACGCCTATTGTACGTGAGATTGAGTATCGTGCTGACGCCTGCCTGTGAGTTGGCACAGGGGCTTTATGATGCTGATAATGGGCAAGTATCGTCAATTAGGGAGCAGTACATTAAATATCAAAGGATACATGATGATAACCGTGCTGATATTTCACGATGGTTGATCGAGGAGACGAACAAGCAACATGCGAATGCAATTAAAGAGTTGAGAGTGTGCAGTACCACAATACAATTATTGCGTTATTGGCTTGAATAGAATTATGGACGTGGGACCGAATGTCGACGTGCTCGCGATAAATTTAAAGTTACTCTGTCGAAGTGGGACGCACATTTCCCGGAGCGGATCAAGGTCAAAGATTAGACACCTGAGATTCAAATCCCGCCATGACCGAAACCTGCTTTTAATGTTGACGATCCCCCGGCTTGTGTATCGCCTCCCCTCCCCTAGCCCTGTATAAGCTGAACTATTTGGGCGACTTCTTCCCTAATATTGCCCATCCCTCCCAGTCCTGCAATAGCTTCTCATCAATCTTCAAACACCCTAAATCCGTCCCATCCCACATCTTTCCCTAGATCACAATTAACCCCACCCGCCTTTTCTTTGACTACCGATCAACAAGTCGACTAGTATACGACTTCGTGTCCGCCTATCCACAGGTCTGTTAAACATACCGTTTTGCTCGGCAAATGTTTATCTCTTATGTATTTCGACGAATTTAACTCAGATGATCTTGGTCCTTCGGACATCAGTCATAAGTTAATGAAGACACACAGAGCGGGTACTGATTTGCCGCATAACGAGTTTGTTGCCCAGATCAAAAAGTAAGACCTTGTCAGCACCATCTCGCGTCCCTATTAAGCCCCTCACAAATGCCACGTGACTCTAAATATGCAAGCAATGCTGACCTCTCTCCGTTTATGTTCCTTCACTGTATTATGATGCGATACCTTCATTTTCCATATCCAAATCGACTATGCGAATGCCGACGTTGTGGCCGGTATATCTACCCATCCGATCAGTCTCGTACGGCTAATTTTATGTGGTTAGAACCTCGAATCCACAAAATAAGTATGAGCTTGATACATCCTGAGAATTACAACGTGTTCGATAATCCGATTCTGTTCTGCAATCGTCTGTCATCGCACGACGTTATAAGCCATTCATCCAAGTGGATACGTCTGCATGTGACAAATGTTTTCTAATCATGAGGCTGTTAGCTTGTCAAATACATAGCGCATTGAAATAGTGGAAACCATTTGAACAGAACTATAGAACAATCACAAACATGATAAAATCGCCTGGAGTCGACACGTATCTGATGGCTCTGCCTAAAATGTAGGCTCTGATTGAAGTCGATCCAAACGTGTGTATACAATGGACATTTGCATGTTAGATCGCCCTAAGAAGACGCGATTAGCCTGGCGTTCTTGGGAAAATACCTTCATATGCTTGTTTGATCTGTAGTGTAAGCAGCATTTATAAATATTATACTGAAACAGAGTCATATCAGCATCGCTTTTTCCTTCATTTTCCTCACTCCACTCATTTTAAGACTTAATCGATCAAACGTCCAACTGCCTGAGCCGGCGAATATGATAGTCGCTTATCATGAATGTAACAAAACGCACCTGGTTCATTCTGTGCTTACATGTAGATACCACAGGACACGCTTTTCAGCCATATTAAAAGCCGGATTTCTATGTCACTGATGCCTGTTCATGAATTGTCATCGATGTCGACGCAACCCCCGCTCCCCCTCCCACTCTCCGCCCAAAGCCTTTGGCTCACACCCTATTTGCTCAGAACTGCTTAATTGGAGACTACTGTCTGCACACAATCAAAGTATAATGTGTATTGTTGATGGATTTATCTGTCATCGTACGATAAATAAAACGCTGAAAACACCGATAATTTTATAGCTTAGCAATGATCATAAGGAATGCCTACGAATACCTGCTTTAAAGGGCAGGCGCTATCCAAGACAATAATAAACACGATTTTCCACCAAGCAGCCCGAGTAAAGCTGTCACATTGCTTCATGTGTAAATGTCACGCGAAAAGGATTGCCGAGGGGCAAGCCTATTGTATCGGCGGACCTCTGTTTGGAAGTAGAGCAAGCAATACTCGTTTAGGTTTCAAAATACGACCTACTCAGGTTTGTGTTAGCAGTTCGGGGAAAGTGTCATTTAAAACTAGGGGGCCGTCGTGTAACCGGCAGAAGATATATGATCACCCGGAAAGGCAAACGGCGCACAGGAAACAGGCTTCTTGACAAAATATAGTGGATGTTCGTTTGCGTGCGCTCGCAGATGAAAGCATTTAATGGTGTATCACTTATATTGCTTAGGAATCAGTTTCGCAAATATTGTGTTGCACATAGATCAAAATCATTCATTTGGGTATTCCTAAATTCAAACCAGAGCACCATAACAGTAAATAGGAAATGCTGCTATACTATAAATCTATGCATTTTACACATATTCGATTCAATGTAGCTTATAAAAGCTATCGCAATCGGTTAATATGCAATAGCATTGGTATAAGCACAAATGTGCAATATCCACGCATAATCCAGGCTGTTTTGTATCCAAATATATATGATATATGCAAAGGCTTTGGCTCTGAATTGATTACTTCATTCCGACGTCAACGAACTAATTGCCTATTACAGGTTACCAACAGCACGATTAGCCCAAGAAGCAGAGAGAGCTCAATAAAACAATGAATACAAGCTAGCAATACCGGGCTGTGGTATAATATAATGGTGCTTTATTGAGCCGTTTGTAGGGTTGAACTCTTGTGATCAGAATACTGTGCGATCGTCAGCAAGAGTTTGACCTGGGGATAATCGCTGTTATGTCCTGTCTCTGGGTGCGGTGTTTTTGTGGCTATATACAACAGGGTTGTTCATAGATTATTAAAGGATTTGTCATTAACTCACTTGTTGCGGTTTCGCTCCAGGTGCTACATGTTAGAAGCCGGAAGAAGGTAAAGTTGTTGACTTCTGTAGTGCATCACATTGTGCTATTTGTCCTGGTGATTAGAGTGCCATCTTATAAACCCCTGATGACTCGCTTTCACTCGGAAGCTCTCTTCAGTAGTAGCGGACAGTAGTTCTGCACTTAGTTGAGCTTCTCTCAATACACTATTTCCGTTTCGTGATTGTGCCGGGTCTGTGCCTGGTCATTGTGTACATATGTTTTTGCACCGTCAATATAGATCATCTTCGTTTAGAATACCAACTTGCCATTTTATTCATGGCACCACCTTCTTTCCAGTACGGAATGGAGCATATATTTATATTTTATCTTTTTCTAAGCAACTCGATGGTTTTTTGGATCGAGCACCAGAATTTCAACCTTTCAAATCGTCCTACTAAGAATACCCGGCAAATGCCGTATTTGAATATACGTGCATGCTCCCATCGCATTGTAATATGTAAGTCGATGTGATTAATGGTATACTGCAGGTTGCAGCTGCAGGGAAGGATTAAAGCTGTAGAAAATCTGACCGCACAAGTTTCGAATATTTACTATTTTGACTCGATGATGAGTATCCTTAGCATACAATTGGAAAAGATGCGGGTCATGCAATATCATATGTAGCACATATATATAAATATATATATATAATATCAACGTGCTCAATATACATATCAGTGGCCTAAAAACAATTGTTGTTTCAGTTGCTCCTTGGCAGGATAATAAGTTATATGAATATATATATATATATATAGATATATATATATAGCATATCTATATATCTATATATATATATATAGATATAGATATATATATATATATATATATATATATATATATATATATATATATATATATATATATATATATATATATATATATATATATATATATATATATATATATATCTATATATATATATATATATATATTTATATGTCAGAAAACTAACCACCAGCCACCAGTTGTAGACGTGTTTCTGATGAGGAAGATTGATTGGGCAATTACGTGTTGATATAAATATAGATATAAAAAAAACAATATATATATATATATATAGATATATATATATATATATATATATATATATATATATATATATATATATATATATATATATATATATATATATAGATATATATATATATATATATATATATATATATCTATATATCTATATATATATATATATATATATATATATATATATATATATATATATATATATATATATATATATATATATATATATATATATGGACTGACCTTAGTATTAGCATATTGCATTAATATGCACCCACGGTCGCAATTCCATTCCTTCTGATTCTATGTTGAGTTCCTTATAAGGGATCTATAATCTCGCCCGCGCATGTCTTCCCATTGCTGTAAGTATTCTTTACCAAGAGCTGCACGATATCACTTGTGGTTGCATAACTCGACTACAGCCATCAAAACCTGGGCTCATGTCCTGCTCTCCTGAAGTTTCTCCATAAATCGCCATTGTTTTAGCTGTTAAATAAACAGTGAGGTAGATCGAACATGATTTAGCAGATGGCCAGATTGTTACCCGCAAACCGCTTATGACTCTATTTCTACAGTAAATATGCATGTAAAGTTTGCCCATTTTATGGACTTTTTTTAGCATCGGCCAGTGCCTTATACTGCTTACATACATACCTATACATACATGGAAAGCATATTTGATAGCACCTGTCTCCAGCATAATCCTCAGGAAACAGGTGCTATGAAACACGCTCTGACCCCGTAAGCAGATATATTTTGGAATATTGGGCACTTGTAGCTAATTGGTCGACGACCCGAATGTTGTATATAATACGTTTTTCCTTTCGCAACAAGCGGGCGGCATTATGTTGTGAGTGTATCAGTTTTGCGATAGGTACAAATGGGCTCCATCCAGCTTCGAATTGCAATGATCAAGCTGCGATAATGTTAATGCGTGGACAAGAGTTGGTTCGGATACTTTTTAATGCTGCCGTTGCTACTAATCTGATGCAAGAAAGATTGAGTTGATTTCATAGCATGTGTTTTTTCAGTAAAATCTGAGACCATCAGAATACCGAGATTCCTGGCGTAGATGCAGTTTATATATAAATTTGAACTGGCAGTTGCTCCTGAGTGTGAAAAAGAGAATCTGTTTTATCTTCATTCAGAACATGTTTACCATCCATAACGGTATCTGTCGGATTAATTCTTTTATTTGGGCCGGCAGGAGGAAAATAGATTTGGGTATCGTCAGCATATTCGTGGTATTGCAGACGATCTTAACTGAAAAGATTGTCAATTGTTGATGTGAAGGAAGTAAATAATAATGGTTCTTGGACTGATTCTTGTGGCACACCACATGTTAGTTGAAGTGTTTCTGAATACCTGCCTTCAACATGGACGCGTTGTGAGCGATTTGAGAGGTGAGACTTAGGCTATGCGAGACATTTTCTATATCGGCCGAAACTGTCCGACAGGCGGCGAAGCAGGATTTCACGATCGAGAGTATCAACTGCTGCGCTGAGGTCGAGTATCACTACAAACATCGATATCTAGAAGTCCTGGTTTCTATCGAAGTAACTCAAGATTACATTCAAAACATCAAGCGAACTTTTTATTTTATACACATTAAATAATCTATTAATTCGGTTGCTTTTATATACACATGGGGCTCACTCCCATCAACAATTTCAATACCTTTTCGCTACCATGTCGATCAGTTAAGCTGGTAATCAGCCTGGTATACACCTGGAACATCATAAGTGTGCCTGGCTATTTATACATTGGCTACCCAGTGTTACTGTCAGCATAACAGCTACGTTATTTTTGTAATTGCAATGTTACGGGTTAAACTATGGTGTTTTTACATGTCCGTATGAAAATAAAATAAGAAATATTGCAATTAATTCATACACACGTGTTCAACAGCACAAGGCTTACGACAAACTTAAGTAGGGTGCATTAAAACATTGCTTAGCGTACGAGGTAAATAGATCGGACATATTTAAATAATGATAGAGAGACTGCATCGTCATGACACTAAGCTCCGGATTTCATTTACGTACCAGCCTTCTATAAACTAAACTTGATTCCAATTTATAGTCAGCTGGGTTGACCCAACATTATGCTTAAAACCGATAATAACAAAGGATGTTATAGGGCATCGCCTACACTGAATCAGGATTTTTGTGAGAGTCTCATGCGATTTCTGGTTTAGTAAAATATGGCGAATTGTGTAAGTAGGATTTATTAAGTTGTATATTTATCATACTTTAAGATAGAGGGCGAGTAAATCATGCCTAAGAGGCAGGAAAGGCCTCTCAGTTCCAATCTGTAGGCCATGCTGATATTCTAGCACTAAATGGCACGCCTGCACTTGGTGCAAGAGAATGCACTTATTAACATTCACCACAACCAACGCCGACATATAAATATACCTCCCTGGTCTATTCATATACTTCCCCAACGCCGTATGATACACAAGTAATTATTTCGTTATTTACAGAAATGTAAACAAGTTATGAACGTACCACTGGTGATTGACACCAATATATATGAGCACCAACCTGCTCCAACGTGATAGAGACCTTTATAGCAAACATTATTAAGGGTTCATTGTGTCTCGACAACAACTTACGTGACACGTTAAAATGCCCAATACTTTCTGAAATATATAAACTTGGTCTTTGTATGCACAAACACTACCAACTCTACGTAGCACCCTATTTAGCTGTCAAACGCACCACTACTGGTACCGGAGGAGTTTTTTTCATAGATAGAGTATCGTGTAAATAGTTATATCCCAATCACTATACCTAATATTTCTATAAGTCGTAAATATTGTTACGCACTGAGGGATCATGCAAGCTATCTATCACACACAAAGTCTCAGCGTAAGCAGCCCAGAAGGTGATAGGCCTACAAAGAGCATTCATGGAGAAATGAAGCTGATGAACTGGTTACTTATGCATCAGTATATCACAGACAATGCTACGGGCTTCTGATCCTTTAAGTGTATGAATAACGAATGAATTCCTTTATAAAAGATGCGATGAAAGCTGACTTTCCATGTCACCACGTGGTTTACGGTCTTGATGCGGATAATGTAATTGACAATGCTATACCTGCACTAGACAATTCCGGGTATCTTCAAATCTGAATAATTCAAAATGGTTCAGAAGACACATGTTTCAGAAGCAGCCCGAGAGCGCAAACAATGCCGGCCCGGAAAGCAACCATACAATAAGTAAACAAAATTGCTTCTTCCACACGTTCAAACATTTGACCATTACATATAGTAGCTCAAACAACGATACAGGCAAAAACATGCATCAATGGATCGAATAACTGATTATTCCCATTTTGAGAATAACGCAAAAAAAAAAAGTTAACTCATTTAGCAAACCACGTAATGAGCTTTAGAAACTGAGCAAGGGGTGTTTGTTTGATTCAATTAATTGATCAGATCTTGTGGAATACATAGAATATAGACAATGCTAGGTACATAATTTATGGCGCTTCATCGTATTAGAAAGACATTCATATGGAAACATAAAATAAGAGTCAATTTGGACTGTGGCTTGAAATAATAACTTGCTCAAAGTCGGACACAAATACACTCAAGTGCAAATGTAATACAGGTGTTATCATATCAATGATTGAAGCGAATTTAAAACGATACAATCACACCTGTTCAAGGCAATTGAAAACAACGGGAAGTTTAACCTCAATCATTCGTAAATATAAACCTTGCACTCCAATAAATATATTGCCATATTCTGTAAAAATGCCAGTAATAGCATACGCTAGAATAGCAATAGATGTACTAAGTTATAGCGTCTGGTACGGTCAATCATTTGAGAAGACAGTAATTGCAATCAGGGACCGTTTACTACTTACCGCAAATATTCTGTCGGCGAACGACCTAATTTGAAGTATCCTTCCATAAGTTGGACACATCGCGTACGTGACGCATTTTGCATATCCGCTAAATTACAACATATATGGTATATAAAATAATCTATAATTGCTTTTACTATCACATCGTTTTCCAGGGAGATGATGACGATTCCAAGTTATATCGATGACTTTGACCTTAGTCTGGTACAACACAACGCCAGTGCCAGTGTAAATACTACAATGCCAAATCTGTTATAATTGCAAGATACACGGATATAAAGTTATTGTTATTCTAATGATTAACCAGTTCATTAGCAAATTATGACCTTCTGAATATTTGGAATATCTGATTGCATTGTTTAACCCTAATCTAAACTGAAGTAGTAAGATGTATAAAATCATGGGAACTTCGTGAAGATTAGACGATCTTTACCATGACCTTATAGTCATCAGTTTTTGCGAACTTCACCCCGAAAATTACGAAGACATTCGGGCTTGACAGATATGAAATGGCCGAAAACTAAATACAAACGAGCCGTCAAATGAACATTCATCTTGTGCATCGCATACTAAGGCCTACTAGAACCCAAGCACTTCATGCGTCAAATACAAGCAGCCTTTGCCTTTGTCGGTTATGTAATACAGCAATACCTTCCATTTTCCATATTCTATACTATCAACCGGAAGTCGTTTGGGGAACTTGAAATGGAAGAAATAGCGAAAACTTTTTTGCTTTAAAGGAGAGTAATTCAGCGCAGACGAAAAATTCAAAAGGTAAAGATAAATGCCAACAGAAAGCCGTTTACAGCCTCACAGTGTTGTATTGTCTCCAAAATGATTCACTGTGGAAGATCACGATAGGTTGGTGTCACAGTGAAAGTCCATTTACTGTATTGATGTTTTAGACTTCTACTCATTTTCGTAAGAGGCCATTAGTGATGCTGCATCCGGAAAAGGCATGACAGTTTTAACCCTCGTTGATTCCGTAGAGTGGAACACCATCATATAACATGTTTGTGAAAGTAGATAAAGAACTTTGGTGTGCTTTTCTACTTTGCTGATGCAATAACATGATTAATTGAAATAGGAATCATTAGGGTTATATGATATTTTACACTCTCTGATGTTCTGCACATTGTCAGATATCAATGACGAAAGTGTATGGAAGGGTCATGAGTAGCAAAATTATACATTGTTTATACTTAAGATCAGTACAATCAGTCTTTTCATCGACGAATCAGAATTGTACTGGTTAACTGCCACTTTTAAATGCGCTTTGGTTACCGATGAAGCAATGCACTTGCTGATGCAAGCAAATCGGTTGATAAAGTGTATTGTGTTAACATTCCGATAATACACCCTAACTCTATGAGTTACATTAAAATATCCTATGTTGAAAAATATCGACCATTGGGCGATGTTAACAGAAAGACGGCGCAGTAGAAGCCTCTGGATTGCTCCTTCACATGGATGTAAATACTCCCGAGCATTACGTCTGTCAGGCGGGTCGACATTCTTGCAGCATATTTACGACACGAGCGTTTAAGTTTCGCAGCTTCGTTACACCAATGGTAACAGATGACGATAGCACATCGTCATCACCGCAACGCCATATATTTAGTGCAAAGATAATCATGGGGGCAAGTCATGTCGTGTTCGTACATATACTTATGTGTCATGAACCGAAAAGCAGCTTATGCGGATGCCAATATACTAAGGGGGTATTCTATAACAGACCAATTGTATCATCAGTTTTATTTAGTTTTCCCTTTGATCTTGTGAATCGGATATATTTCAAAATGCCGAGGCGGTATATTGGTTCCTTGTCATTGGTCATATTTCGTGCCGATTGTCACCAGCCACAAGGCAGGATATGTCTATACCGCAAACATTTTATATGGACTTAACCGCTTCTTATTTTGATGGACCAAGGAACAGTTGCATACAAATAATTTCTTGATCATTTTCAACCGAGCATCGTATGATAGCAAGGTAATATTCAGCTTTCGGTAATAATCTTAAGTAAAAAAACAGATGGTATAAACATCGCCATGTAGTAGCTTTCTGATGTTAATACATGCTGAAATACCTTTGTTGTCGCGCAAATAATGGAGCATGCACGATGCTTGAGCAGTCAATCAGCATTCATTGAACAACGCCGATGGCAATCTATTGTTCATTGCACATATTCCTTTTGTGCTAACACGTTTCATGTGCCGCCTGCTGAAACGTAGACATTTAGCTTTGCTGACACATAAACAACCAGGTTACTAATCTCGTAGCTCATAACCTACCACCATTGTCTTAAAGCTGCGCATCCAGTTTCCAAATGCGGCATTTATGCCTAATATATCTTCTAAGCGTTAAAACAAAAGGTTTGCGATAAAATATTATTAAGGCACAGATTTACATCTGCTAGCTTGGTTACATTTCTGAGCTGATATCCTATCATAATATTAATATCACCTTTTATACGTTCTTACCCCCGTTAACACCAGCGGCTAAAATACAATCTTAACAGACATCAAGTGACTTTTATTACAATAACTGAGTTGTAGCATTTAGATATTTTAGATTGGTTTCTCTCAGCTGATTTATATACTTCAAAATTGCCATAATAAATAGGTTAGCATATATATCATCACAGAAACCATAGATGGACAGCTGTAACAATAACCTAGCTAATTCTGCCACAGACATTAGGTGTTAGCGAGTAGATGCCGTGTCTGAACTTGTTCTTTAAAGTGGCCCAAATGAATAGCCAAGCTTTGACTGTATTGTTTTGATACAATTCGCATACACGGTTATAACTGTAGCAATGCGCATTTGCACACACCAACATAAACAAATCTATTTGCGGAGAAAATCGCATGCCCCAAGCTATCATATATGTGATGGGCAATAAAAGATTTAGTTGCTTATACCCATGCATCATGCATTAGCTGCACTTTGATTCCGTTGAGGAAGTATGTAATGTACAGCTAGTGCAATTATACATGACATGTTCAAATTGCAGATTTGCCATTGAAAAAAAAACTGCGTTCTGCATCTGCATTTTCTGATTAATACAAAACATTACACGGAATTGGCAACCGCTACTGGTTTTAATAGCAGACACAAATAACGATGACAACAGCTATTATGTTAATGAAGATAAAGATAATCATCATAAGTATGGTGAGCAGGGAGCGCAATGTTGCTACTAAGTCAAATGACCGACAATATATATACGATGGAAAAATCGACAACACAAGACCTAAGATGCGTTGTTTGCGTAAATGCCAAGACATTCATTAAGGAATTTTCATCGGATCTAAGCACTCGTGTGCATGATATATTCATATATATTAACCGCGAAATATAACTTACTTGACAACAGGAAGTGTCTTCATCCCTTACCGCATTAGAGATGTTGCTCAAAAATAATTTGATTACTTTTTATTCATCATGCTACCTGGTTTACATTCGAAACTCTTTCGCACTGCGTCTTCATTGTTTTCTTAAGTAAGTGAATGAATGCAGTTACTATATGCAAACGTGTCCAATCTTGCATATTGGCTAATGTGCAATTATATCAAGTTATGCCAACACAAACTCGACACTTTCGACGGGGCACATTTTGTGTAGCAGCTAATGAGATGTAATTTCTGTTTCTAATATTACTTTCTGCTTGAGATATGCATATGAAGGAGAGTTACACATTGGTGGATCGTGCTTATTGAGGAGTGGGGACGGCTTAGCCCACATTTTCCGGTCACCAGCGGATTCTAGATTTCCCCTATCCGTCTAAGACATCTTCCCATATGACAATCGTTGGCTTCACGCAGATTGCATCAGCTATCCTCTAGCGTCACTTGTCTAAGTTTGTGGTGGTAGAGCGTTTTGATCGCCCCGAATTCATCAATATAGTCCAACCAGTTGCACATTAGCATCGACCCACGCTTTGTCACTACCGGACGTTGAGCTTGGTCCTATGATCTCTGAACTGAATCAACCATCTGACCAGATGGACGAGGATGATGTTTGCTCCCTAAAGCAACTAACGTAAAATATAGATGAGGACGATGCTAGCTGGCTGCTTGCACTATCTAGCAATATTGATGAGAGTAATGGTCTACTGAATCGACGATCATGCAGTTTTGGTTAGAACGATATTGAATCAATGTATCTACTGTCAAACATCCAGGATAAGTATTAAGTTAGCTCCCGGCACGCACTGATCTTTTGATTAATCGCGTTCGACGCGATATAGATGACGATAATGTTTGCTCATAGCATCGGCAACGATACCGTATGGATGAAGATGATGCTAGCTCAATACACTCATCATTCAGCCAGATGAATTAAGATGATTTTACCCCAATGCTTCCACACGGTACAAACAAAGAGGAGCATTATGCTAGCTTACTGAATCCACTATCAAGCAACAAGGACGAATATGATGTCAGCACATTGCATCCACTATAGAGGATATGGATGAACATTAGGCTGCCTAACTGAAACCAACATAATGCGATTAGGGTGCGGCAAACGTTAGTCATTGAATATGCCATAAAACAATCTAGATGACGGTGAGATTTGCCAAATGCAGCTGCAATAACGCAATGTGGATAAGTTTGATTGTGGACAACACAATAACTGTAACACAAGATCAATAAGGATGTTGTCGGCTGACTTAATGAACTTTAATAGCATTAGGGTGGCAGCGGATGTTTGGTGGCTGTTGATTATGATGGTATTGCCTGGCTGAATCCCTATCTAATAGATGGTGGTGATGATAAAGTTGGCTGGATGTATTTAAGCCAAAGCATCGTATATTAGGATGAAGGATGTGTGCTATGTTTCGACAACCCTACTGAAGTGCTAATGCGATAATGTGACATACCTCTCAATTAAATTAGATAATGATGAAATGTTAATAATTTTCCTCGGGTGGACGTAATTATTGAATGCGCATTGTGTCCCCGGTGGAAGCTACTGCATTTTGAACAATGTTGATTTAATCATAGTTGTTGAATATTCACATTACAAAGCCCACAATAAGGGTAAGCATACCTTTCACTACACACATTGATATATTTTGGTAGGTGAATAATAGAACCGCATATGACATTCTATGAAGGTCGTTTGTTTGACAATGCACCATGGATTACACACGAGAGCAGATAATAACTCCGAGCAAGGAAATTGGAGCTGTTTGTTTGTCTTAAATGTGGTGGTGAATAACATTTGAATACGTGTCCTAATGCATCTGCGGGAGGTAATTGCGATAGCGGCCTGCTTACGTTATAACAACAACAACGCAATACCGCCTAATCTCCTTTGCGGATCATGCATGCATATATCAACAGGAAGTGATACGTGCACTCTAGCCATATGCGCTCAGAAAAGCTTTTAAAGTTCAAATGGGATTCGTTACTGCACACACAGGGGGCTATACCTTTCCTTACTATTAGAAATCACCCGTGTCATGATGAATTAAACTTCTTGCAGTTAGAGGCAATGATGAAAATGAAATGAAATCTTTTCCGAGCTAAGCAAGTTTCAAATTCTCTCTCATAATACCTTGAAGGAGATTACATATTTACACTTTATCTACAGACCTGTGCTAACAATACAATTACCATACGCGAAATAAAGCAAATGCACCGTATGTACAGAGCAAAATCTCCGTAAGGCAAATTGCGCATTGAAAAGTCGAGCTTAAGATGACCTCTGGTAGAGCTGTATGTAATAAACCACAACCGCTACGTCATGCTACGTCATACATCTATTACATGTGTTATTTAATTCCCAACGGATGTGAATTAGAAAATGAACGTTGAAACATGGCGTCGTGTTATCATGTATAGTGTAATTAGCTTTAGACAATGTTGAATTAGCTTGTCAAATAAAATAAATGCACTATGACATGGCATTTCAGCTGAGGTGATTTGAAAAAAGGCGGGCCCTGCCACCCCACAAATGAGCACATAATGCGCGTAATCACGCGATAACACATCCTGACGTCGATACAGACAATTGAGGACGTCGGGAGGGGATTAATGACATAATCGGAATAAACTAACATGAAAGATTGTAATCCTTAATGTAACACTGCTTTTATTATGCCTCGCCATATATGAATGACTCTTTCACACTGCATCAGTTATTGGCCACAAATATAAATTGCGTTTAACCGATGCATTGGGTCACTTATCGTACCAGTCTTACTGTTAAAGCCTCAAATGATCGTTACAAGCCTAGCAAAGCATCCAATCGTTATATGATCTTTTGTCGCTCTCAGGGATGTCAGGTGGTATTCAATATCATAAGTTCTAATAAAGGTTTATGTAGGTGATTAAAAAGCGTCTACCTGACATTGTTACGCCAGCTTTCGAACAAATAGGAGAGGGCTTCTGATAATGCGCAAACAAAACGTACAATTGGAAAAATTGCGGACTGAGCGATATTATGTGTAGCGAAAGATGTTACAGCTTGTATTGCGTCTGCCTGAGATGGTTCTCACACAAGTAGTGACATTAAAAGACCAGTCAAAGGCACTACGTAATTGCACTACAGAGTCATCTGTCAGTAACCTGCTACTATTCTCGGTAACATCTCGGTAAACAAGCACCAAATTAATTTCCGTGACATTATTTAGCACTACCAATTGGCAATCAGTAGTTATGACAAGCGACTACATTCCGACATTTTCAATTGTCTCAACACATAACTTGATGTTCTAAACGTTAAATCAATACGATTCAAGTGATTGCAAACGGTCCGAGGTGTTTCTTATGAATCGTTCCTCGCTAACGCCTTTTGTAATTAAACCTTTAAAAGAGGAGCACGTTGCATACTAGTACCCACTGAGACCGATGCTAAGACGTGCATCTGTGTCTATGACTCAATGCAAGTGATCAGCTGTAATGCTTTCATGCATTACAAATAAGCTCTTATGAATTGTTTGGATCAACTCTTATTGCGAATGATGTGTGATCATTTAACTGATGCGATGCCAACAATTGGACTTTAGCGTAATTGATTATTGCAAAGGAATTGTAATTGTGAGTGTCATTTTGTAGTCGATTACCTTGTTTTTATTGTCTTAACATCTTGCAAAAGCACATTGCGGTGTCATAGTTTCTGGTGACAATTATAATAGCGCAATGTGTGATGGCTCAGTAATTGTGACCGCCAACTTTGAAAACAACCGGATTATCATAAAATTGACCAAAACCTGCTAAATCTTTATATTATATGCGCCAGTTAATATGATTAGCGTCGCACAGTTTTATTGGTTTCTCGGGGAGATCATAACGTCAATTGAGAGCACTTAATGGTTACATATTACACCCCAAACGTGTAATGTATGTGAAGTGTTATGCGATCGATGTACCTTGCCATAACATGTAGTCGTTTCAAACAGTTCATGTCATAATTACTGGATTTCATATCAATCATAGTGCATAGTTGGTACAAAAGTAGAGTCGATGTAATCATCTAGTTCACAGCTGCTATGAATAAAATGTCCCTGTAATATGGTGCCTAACAAGTAAATGATGGGCCGACTACTGCAACATAGACAGCAGCAGAGCTTAAGTGTACTTTATTCTGGATGTCCGGCGGGGTGTGCCTCTGGATTGTAGAGGCATCAAGCGTTGCACTATAACGTTTACCGTATCAAATAACCGAGCTTTCTCAACTCAACTCAACTCAACTCGGCCCGTATATATGTACAGTATTATCCCTCTGGGAGCGCTTTAAGCAATAAAATCCTCCGATATTTGGAGAGATATGAAACAGGATAAGGATGATACCATATACTGCTCAAACACATCGCGGCTATAACGGTACGCAATATGAAAGATCACAAGGTTGTACCATGGCCTCCATCGTATATAAATCTTGCCTTGCATATTCTTTAAAGTCTTCAAGAGCATAGGTGCAATTAATCTTAGTTACGATGGTCGAGCTTGTAATCAACTTGTAATCAGTCTGCGATATGCCTAAACATTGTTACATGTTGATGTGTTTTTATGACCCTGTTTACACGCCTCTGCATTTCAACAAAGCGAGCAGATAAACACATTTTCTGTGCCATGCTCTCTATACATATGCTACCGAGTGCTACAATCCGCATAGCATTATTCTTGAAATGTGCATTGTTAGGGACTAAATGATACTGTGTATACGTATATGCAAGAAATCATAAAAAAAACGCTGCAATGAATGCATTTTCATTTTCACGCACGCTTGTTTTACTGCACAAAAGCTTACGGTTGACCTGGGTACGGTGAGTAGCATCAGGGTACGAGGCATATACATTGGACAGAGAGACGACATAATCATAGCATTCAGCTACGTACTGCATTTCAGTAACCACCTTCTCTGAAGCTAACTTTATTCCAAATTATAGTGAACAGGGTTAACAAATATAATGCTTAAAGACACATAATAACAGAGGCTATCAGAGGACACTGCAAACACTGAATCAGGATATTTGGGAGAGCCTTTTGCGCTTTCTTGGCAAGGGCCCTGGTTGAAAATTCTGAGAAAGTTATCAATAAAAGGTAGTTATTGAAGTTATCAATGTAATATAGCACGCAAACATAAAGTTAACTATATTTATTTTACTTCATACCTGAAGTGTCATCGCATTAATACTTGCCAAGAAATGATAAATGGTAGACTATGTCAAACCGCATATCTATGTACATATAATGAGGTTATACGGCACATCCCTACAGTGACGTATTGATGTATTATCTAATGTCCGTAATGGTTGAAGAACCTTGCCAAGTTATTCATTAAAGGCTGACTATCCCTTGGGGTTCCACCAATTATCACAACATGGCGGTGGTCATCAGTCAGAGCTACATCACACATATCATATTTGGTGTCTTGTATGAGGGCCTTTCCTCTATGTCGCTGGACACCCTTTTATATATAAAAGACGAGGGACAGACATGTGTACTCCTGTATGCCATCATGATGACACCTCACCAGCCTCTACCACACCGAACACATATTGTGGACCACCAGGTAAGCTGAGGGTTTGTGTGACGGTCTGGGAGACTGTGGAGTATACCTGGATCTTATCGTCCACACCAAACACAAGGATATCATCCTCGCCTAACAGACAACAAACTGTGTCACTACATTGTGACCCTGCTAAGTTCCCCGCCTGCTGCCAGTGGCTGCCGCCGCTAATCATCACTGACACGCTCTTCTGCAATGTTCTAATGCTAGTGTTAGGCCGACCACCGATGACATATGCGTCACCTTTATGTACACACATACAGTGGTTGGTGAGGGTGCGTTCAGGGGAGCAGGCTCACGCCATTCCCCTTCCAGGCAATCATGCTTAAATCCGTCATTCAGTCCGTCTCCCAGACCGCTTATGATGAGTGTGTTACCGTTCATACCACATGCCACACGGCCGTCATGGTGCAGTTCCACAGGTAACCTGGTGACTTTCATAGCGGGGGAAGCAAGCGAGGTTGTGACAGCATAGACATCGTGTGTAGCCCGCGGAACGTCGTCTCTTGTATTCTTACGGGTACCTCGAATGAGCGCACAATGCTGGGTGTGACGAACTCCCGCAATCACATCACTAAGTAGCTTACTGACTAATGGGAGACTCTTCAGTATGGGGTCCACTTGCAGGGTGTATTTTAGGAACTTAACAGATACCATATCCAAATTGATTACATTGAGTAGGGTTGTGAGCAACTTTGATCGAGCATTAGGATCCTCTTGCACCCAGTCGAGAGCGCTGGTGAGGCGCTCATCTGGTGATCTCACCTTCAAGTCAGGATGGGAGAAGAGAATCTTCACACGGCCAAGAGGTAGCTTCAGAAAAGCATCGGACGAACTGAGGGAATCACAGTTATCAAGTATCAACGGTAGGGCTTTTCGTATGAGGTCCGTATCGTCAGCAGCACAAGCAGCTTCCCATTGCGTGATGCAGTTGTCCACTGATAGGTCTTGCGAAGTCGCCTGATAATACGAGCAATCACATTTGAGATTATCAATGCCAAGCTGGCCAGATAAGCTGCCCCAGTTTTGCGGCATGACGCGTATCTACTTGGACTGTCCCATTGTACAAGTAATCGAGGCAAAAAGAAAGAATGTCAGCGTCAAAATCAACATTCAGAGTCGAAACAGTTTTGTTAGTGGATAAAGCCTTCCTGAAATAGAACGACTGGCCCACTAACACAAGCTTGTGTACACGAAAATGACTACCTCGGGAGATTAGCTCTAAATCATGGTAGTCATTTGAGTATTTGATTGATTTGATATACGCCAGAAATTCAGTGTGATGTGAGGGTGTCACTGGCAGATATTCCACCCCCCTAGATGGGGCAGCACCCTCTTCTCCACCTACCCTGTACGACATTTTGTGTGTGCTCCTGAAAGAAATAGAAGTACGAATGGGCGACTTTGTTTAAGTTTCGGTTTCAGGTATAGTTTCGGTTTCGGTGTGGGGTTGAGGGTGGGGCCGCCTTGGATTACCCATAGAGGTCTGTGAGTGTGAAGCTCCGGGGCCACCGCAGTAAGTTCAATTTTTCACCCTGGTGAGGTGTTCCATGAAATGGGTCACGGTGTCGTTGCTTTACTCAATAAAGGCTGCATCTCGACGAATCGTTGCACTTCTCATTGTGAAGAGTTTCCAGCAGAAGAAAGCCTCATCTGGCCTCTTTGGAATACCTTTTGGCCTGCCCATCCAGGGGCCGTGGTGAACCAGATCGTAGTCGAGGATGAGTAGTCCCCATCATCTGCACCGGGAATGGTTGTGTTCCCTCAAGCGACCGTCCTTTTGTACCTCTTTTTGTCCTTATTATACTCCAAGCTGTACACTTCAGCCTTTTCAAGGTTCTCGTAGCCACACAGCCAGAAAACGCAGTGGACAAACACTCCGATGGTCGCCCGTGGGCTGTGGTGAAGCCCAAGCAGAATATGAGGTTTATACTGGGCTGGAATAATTCTTCCAGGGCTCCGAGTGTAGGAGCACTTTATTTCACGTATGGCAATCTCTTTCTCTACCCCATCCACTCCTTCACCACCTGTGACATGTGAGCCGTCGGGGGGGGGGATGGGGTGGGGGCGGACAAGGTCGATAGCAGTCTGAATTGGGAGTACACAAAATCCGTTTGAACAGTAGGGCGTGTGAAGGTAAATGTTGTTCCTGAGCACCTTGGTGTTGTATTTTTTCTCAATAACAGCAATGGCAACCTCCTAAAAGGCCTGGCCCTAGAGGCAGGGGACGCTAAGGCATCCTCTTGCTAGTTGTTTTTCAGCCAACTTCTTACTATAGCTGCTGTAGTAGTTTTGTCTGATGACGGCAGAGAAGCCGCTTCCACCAATGTAGTGCTGTTTTTTATTCTCCCACTGAGTCTCTTTTGTCTGATCCCGCCACAGAACGACTTAATCACTTGTTCCATTACCAAGCTATACCTTATGCTTTCTACTGTTTAAATAGACCGGTAACTGGATGTTTGCCTGCTAGCAAGGTCCTCTAAATGCTCCAATCGCTCGATACGATCTTCGTTCTTAACCTCCAGATCTCTCACCAGTTCCACTAGGTCATCATACTTGGAGACTGATCTCATTCAGCCGATAGGAGTGCCCTAGATTCTCATTAGGCGCGCAGTTGGTGGTGGTTTAATACTACCCTTATAGGCATATGAGTCTATAAGGAGTGATACTACCGAATAAGCTGCCCTCTGTTTCCAGTGGTTGTAGAAAAGGTAAAAACGTCACCTTGTTCCAGGTGTAAAGGTTGGTCTACAGATATTACAACAGCTCGTTGATCAGCAGACTCGTGTATTCCTATCGATTAATTTATCCCATTTATAACAGAAAGACCGTCATAACACCAGTATCAGCGCCCACACCAGAAGACAAACCCATACGAAGGAATTTACCACTGGATAACATTGTATATCCACAGTCTTGCGAGGTTTGACCCCTGGCCCCATCACCAAACAACCACTCACATCCTGTGTAAAGAGCGCCACTTGCTTCTGCCCAAATAGTAATGAGGGGTTTCGTTTTTTCAGCTACGTGTTATCCCTGCGCTTCTGCCTATGTCTGTCCATCAAAATACCTTTTATTAGCAGCATCCTTTGGCGAAATCGGGTCTCCCAACTGAACTATTTTATTATCTCCCATTTCAAGGTCTCCAGTCATAGTACCGCCACCCTTATCCATTTTTTGTGTGTCTACATAGGTCTTTGCTGCATATTCAGAGAGGTCGGCGCCCTGATCCAGTTTCGATTGAGCTCCATAAATACTCGCTTTTATTGACATCTTGTAAATTGAAGAACAACACCAATAGGATGGTCGTGATTGTTCAATAGACGTCCCTTATTATCCCTTATCTGAACCTTTAACTCATTCACAGCACTGACAGTAACACGTTTTGACACAGGATTAGCCATGTTTGTGGTTATAGTAACACCAAAAGAGCTACTCCCACGGCCCACAACTTCAAGAAGCGTAGTGGGCGCACCATCAAGCATGTTGTGTGTTGTACTGACTTGATCGAGGTGGACATACAGTGGGTTAAAGACGTCAAAGTTGACGGGCCGGTCACCCACGTAACGACCTGAACGAATCCATCCTCCACCCAGACCGGTATCAAGACCCGACATTTTTAATGGAACGTCGTCAAATAGAAAAGTAAAATCATCAAGAATTTTGAGGGTGATAAGCCCACAGTCAGCTTCAAGCTCCAAACTAAGCCCTAGAGATGCAAATACCTCCTGCATACCCTTGAAGGTACAGAGACAAGGTAATATTGTGGAATTTACTCCTTTTCCTGTAGAAATTTGCCTCTATTTAATGGACGAATCTGATTCAATCTTATGCCAACCCACAGTACACGTGATTGACCTAAGACCCACGCAAAGAGCACTTGCACTATCATCAATAGGTTTTTGCAGGGAGACAACCTCGCTGCTTTGAACATTAGACAGAGTGTGATACATAGCACTATGAATAAAGAAGCCTTTGCATTCAATGTTAATAAAACGTACAAACCCTGGCAGGTCTACCCACTTCACATTGATCCTGAGGATCTGACACACCGTCTCATCCAGGTTAAGGCAGGTAAAATTAGAGATGCGTTTTGGGTGGACTTTGTTGTATGGTGTGCAACAAGCGGCTGCGGAGTTTCTGCCCTGGACCACCTTAAATCTGACTCCCCAGCACTAAGTAACCTCTACAGGTTCCACGTCTACTACACAATCTGGAGACTTTTAGACGAAATGAGAATAGCACTGCCGGATTGTCGGCCACCAACAATCCCTTTGACAAGAGAATCTACCACCGGCTCTGCCATGAGTTTGGGGTTGACGAAAACAGTGACTGAAGGATAAAGGGCGGTAACCAGGGCCTAGAGCGGTTCTACTTCACCGACCCTGAAACACACGAGGTACGGGTGATCACTCATCATGGAAACACCCACCTGTACGAATCCGTTAGGCAAACCTTTGAAAAATCAACCAACGGCTTTGTTTTCCAGTACAGCAAGCTACATATTGATTTTATAAAGCAGGACCAGGATGGAGCAAACACCGCCTGGAGTACTTACATCCTGGAAAAATCAGCGGGGTTCACCGCCCCAGGTATCACACGGATCAACGACAGCTTTAAGACCTATGTGCGGGCCATTCTTGGTGCTCAGGCGCTAACCCGCTCAGAGATACTAGGTGTTCGCACGTCCTTTGATGCTCAAAAGCAATTTCAGGCCAGCGTTGAAGATGCCATAAACCCCCCAGTGGACATCCATCCGACGGTATCAGAATGTCCTCCAGAATGTTTCCTCAAAGGTTGATTATGTGTTTGGAACGGCAGATCGACAGCAATACTGATGTCAACAAGGTTGCTGCCTTTCCAGATCGAGGTAGCTTTGACCCTCCGCCAGATATGGGAGTCCTCTCTCCAGGCCCGGCACCTGCCGGCGTGGCGGAGACCGGTCTACATGGGGCGCACGAGGATGAGAAAACTGCTCTTATTTTAGGCGGAATCGCTATAGGCTTAGCTGTGCTTTGGCTTGCTACGTAGTAGGTCACAGAATATCAGGAGGATAACTCCCCCCACCGCCACAGCTGTGGCCCATACATGTTCTGCCATCCACCCAGCCACCTTTGCAGCTGACTTAAGCAGCCATGATACGATGGAGCCAATGATTCTTGCTGCCTTACTTGTTAGGCCCTTCAGGACGTTTGCCAAGTTCAGCTGTTTTTAGTCCATTCCTTTACACCGGGCTTATCAGCTGGCGTCGGTGTTGGTGCCGGGGTTGGACTAGTGCTCCCTCCGCCCGTCAGAGCAACTACCAGGGTCGAGATTGCCAATCCGATCTCAGTGAGGATGGAGGCGAATGTAGTGCCATGTTCCCGGAACAGGGTGATCACACGCTCAGCTAGCATTGTGTCCTCGTTAAGAAGTCTGTTGAGCGTATCTCTGATGTGATTAATTTGGGTTTGCTGACGTTGGGAGAGAGGGGGCCGACGGGAGTGTCTCAGCTACTGGCCAATCCTTATCCTCTCTTCCAGGGTCGTAATCCTCCTCCACTGCGTCGTTGAATGTTGGGTTATTAAACTCCATGTTTGTGTGTTAAAGATATACTTGTAGATAAGAAGTTCAACATGATGAGTACTTACAGACGCAAATAAACCCACACCGCCGGATACGCTAACCCCTCGGGGTAAAGGGCGTGCCACAGTCCGTAGATATTACAAACGATCCAAGCACTGCAGAACCAATAACTGCTGGTTCGCTTCCCATATCTAGGCGCAGAAGACGTCAATGTCCCAGGGACAGCATGGCTGGCTTTTACAATCATGCTGACATTGACCAAATGTTAACCGCAGCGTTGTGCAAAACCTGGTTCGCGCCGTGGTTAAGAAAATGACAATCAAGATTTCTGGCAATAAGGTCATGTATATTGATGACAGTGATGTGTACCACTGTTACCACGACTTGTAGCGGACCACACAGGAGAGACAGGGCCTCCAGTACCAGGGCATTGCCACATCAGATGACAGAAACCCAACTAAGATACGAGTGGGGGCAGGAGACAAGGTTGAGACCGAGGAAGAGGACAAGGCCATAGTCGATGTATATAGTAACAGGTTCTACGTTCCACTTGACTTTGAACTTCTCGTGAGTCACATGCCATTCTACCAGAGTGCGCTTAATGACAGACTGGAATACGAGCTCACGTTCAACGACTACAACCGCGTGATTCACGCAACAGGCGACACTGACGCAAGCTACAAAATTGATGGCATCTCGCTGGAGTATGACATGGTTACCCAACCAGAGTTGGCCCGTATGATACGCACCCAGTACACAGGTCGGCTCTCGATTCTGTATAACCGTGTACTTCGTCACAGAAAGCTTGTGTACAATAAAAGAGATACACTGTGGAACATCAATCTGAACGTGCCTGCTCGCAGCATGAAGGGCATTCTACTGCTCTTTGAAAACCCCCAGGGCGCCTCATTGGCCAGGAAAACAGAGTCGTTCTACAACCCAAAGATTACGAAGGTCGAGGGGACAATTGAGGGCATTTCCAATCAGCTCTATGCCCAGGGCATGCGTGGCTACCAGCAGTGGGACGAGGTGAAGAAGACCTTTGCAGCAACGAGTAAGCAAGACCCCAGTGTAGCAATAGCAGTAAAAGACTTTTCCCTAGGAGAGTACCTAACCAGTAAGTTTGCTCTGTGGCTCGACTTAAGGACGAGTGATGACGACCAGCTGCACGGCAGTGGCAGGGCCGTGAAGAATGCGTTTAATGGTTTCACCATTCAGATCACAAATAAGGCAGAGGCGGCCGGCGCATTGAACATCTATGTGTATATTGTTATGGATGCACAGCTTTAACATTAAACGATAGCAAGTTCGTCAGCACAGTCTACTAACAAGGTTTTGATGAAACCGAAAACTGAGTTTACATTTCCAGATGGTCCCTGTTCGGCAATTGTTTGTTGGCAGACAGGATGTGGGAAAACCGCATTCATCCTCGAACTACTTGAAGGGCCCTTCTTTGGCGCCTTGGAGCATATTGTAATTCTCTGCCCTACCATATGTTTCAACGAGGCCTGTCGGACGCGGTCTGGGTGTGGGATGATTCAGAGGTGTATGTGGTTGACCCTGGGGAGCGGCTCCATGACCACTTGAGGGCTTTCTACCACTGCTTCAAGGGCGAGCCTACCCTCTTTATTATTTATGTCTGTTCGGCAACAAAGGCCCTTACCAAGAAAAAAGACTGTCCAAACTGGCATTTAGTGGCCGCCATGCGCAGCAAAGTGTTTGGATCCTCACCCAGAAATTCAACTCTGTGCTGAAGGATCTACGTGAACAGACCTGCTGGATGGCACTTTTCCACACCAAGGATCGACGAAGACGCCCTACGAGAGAATGATGTGATTCCAACGAGTGAGGAACGTGCCACAGTACGCTATCTACTAGCAAAGACCAAGCACGCATAACTGCTGCTGAAGACTGATCAACCCACTGGATATGCCGTCGATGGAGGCGGCAGGGGCGCCCAGCTGCGCCCTGTTTCCCGGTGGGGAGCAGTGTAATATATTAGACTTTGAAGGTGTATACGTATATTCATGGATCCTGATATCATTATTGATCAACTCTTTGAACAAGACGCGGCTAGCCCGCCGCCCACAAAGTCTGAGCGAGCAGAACCCCATTGCACCCCTGGTGTAGATTTATCTTCTAAGAGAGATAGCCTTGTTGCTGTCATAGCTCTGGGTCAGGCCTGTCAGTACCTCAGCAATCAGCACCGACTGCAAAGAATGAATCAATGTCCGATGAAGAGAATACAAAGCTCTATGCGAAATATGAGGCTCGGCTGGGCGCTAGCATTAGGCGGCTCAGGGGCAGTCAGTTCCCCAACTGTTTTCTAACTTTGCTTGTGTTTTTGCCAATCCCCCCAGAATATCAGCCAAATCTGATTACGGACCTCAATACTGACCCATTTGTCGGTTGCCAGGGGGTGGCTAACAAATCAAGCTATATGGCAAATCTACCTGCCAGCGCCAAATCACATTGGATGCCCCTGTCCCTAATGAGGTGCACCAAGCCGATCTCTTATTTCTTCCTCATGATGCTGTTAAGCGCCAGACTTACAAGTATGCCCTAACTGTGGTGGATGTGGCCTCCTGCTACAAGACGGCCGAGCCATTGGCTACAAAGGAGGCTAAAAATGTCGCAGGTGCACTTGAAAGGATATACAAGCGAGGACCGCTGGGGTGGCCTAAACTACTTCAGGTAGACGCCAGACGGGAGTTTATGGGAGCAGTGAATCAGCTGCTAGCAAAACATGGAGTATCAGTCAGCCGTGGCCGTGTTAATATCCATCGAAGGCTCTTTTAACCGAACACTTGCTGAATGACTCTTTGGACACCAGTATGCCATAGAGTTAAGGGATACTGGAAAACGATTCGACTGAGTGGGTTTCTAGACTGCAGGCTGTAGTCTCTGCGATAAATAATGAGGTGACCCCCTTGACTGGAAAAAAAAAATAAGGATGCTATAAATGCAAAACGAGTTGCACAAAAGCCCTCTTCGGTCATGCCCAGGCGACCGCTGGGGGTTAAAGAGCAAAAGATTCCCTCTGATGTTGGCGTTCGCTACCTCTACCAGCCTGGTGAGGTCGAGCAAGACCACCGGCGGCGAGCCACTGACCCTGTGTGGTCACTCAATGTTTACCGGATTGGACGCTCTGTGACTAAATCATGTGAGCCTGCATTATACTATTTGTTGGATGGACCACCACGCTTTGTAAAGGAGGAGCTGCTTGTGGTGCAGGTACCCAGCTGCCACTAAACTGGAAAGTGTCCCTGGATATTACTTGGGATGAAAGACTCCTGTGACAGGCCCTGTAAGTTTTACTTTTGTGCAATGCACAGTTTTAAGATTAAACGGCTTTGTGCAGAGTGTCAGAAGGGAATAACAAATAACCTAGGGCTGTATATAGATTTTGGATTTGAAAGGGTTAATCACAAGGGCCTTCGTGAGAAGAAGTGGCTTGAGGGCGGGGGGAAAGGGCCGGGTCATAGGAAGGCCCCTCCCCGGGCAGCTCACGTTGAGACTGAGGTAGGCGTGCTAGATAAACCTTCTCGAGCTAGGAAGACCAAGCCCCCACGTCTGCTGGCTGCCCCGGTCACAGATGGGGGTGCCACCCCCACACCCGATCCCCTCAGGCTAGAAAGACCACTCCTATGCGCTCTCGGCTTAGGAAGGCCACCCCCAGTCTCACTAGAGCCGGCATATGTGAGAAGGTTAATAACCTCCTGATCACGGAGGGGACAGAGGGTGAGGGAGAGGTGTCCAGCAGTGGTGTGGGAGATGTGTCCAGCAGTGATGCAGGAAGCTTACCAGGAATTAGTGGCCGGTCGGAGGTGGAATGTGTGGATACTCCCACGGTTGAATACAATACACCCTGTCTGCCGACGGTCTACCCCCTTTGTGGGTAGGCCTGGGTGCGGCTATGCCCGTAGGCCAGGGTGTGTAAACCACCCGAAGCTATCCATCTCTTTGTATCAAAGGGGGATAGAGACACCTTATTATGGCAGGCCATATATCGTGTGGCTGTCACTTCGGAGCATGTTCATCCCATGACGGAACTGCCACTGGTCAAACAGCGATTCAAGGTATTGTGCGTGGCGCAGGTGTTTCTTGACCACTACCTTTTTTACACCCTTTGCTTTCTTGATTTCCTCCCGGGTCGACATCAGAATAGAGTACATCTTATGGCGCAGGCCTACATACTACCTGATGGGTAAACTGCCGCACTCGTCCTTCATCTATCCTAGAACCTTCTTGTTCTCGTTGCTGTTGAGCGGGTGGGCTGGGTCGTAGTTGCTGGTGTCAAATAGGTCACTGTCTTTTTTCATGTCGGTGTCGGTGTCGGTGTAGAGTAGGTTGACCTCGTGGCCTTACTGGGGCTTTATGGTGTTGTAGTAGAAGTCATACATGAAGTGCTTGGACAGATCGAGTATGCACATCCCCACGTAGACTGGGCGGTTGAGGACAAGGTGGGCCTTGTGGATGTGGATGGCAACCAGATCGTCGTCAAATATTTACTGCCGGGCGAAGGAGGGGCTGGCGATGAGCTTTCTTATTTTGTTGCCCTCTGCAGTACGGACCAGCTTAACGTCAACCCGCTTACGGAGGTTCTCCATGGTGTTGCCGAAGACGGAGTTGTTCATTAGTTCGTGGAGGTCCTATCAATGTCACTGTTTGTGTTCTTCCGGGTGTAGGGCTCCATCCAGGGGCTCTGGGTGAACGATAGGGCGCGGTGTATCTTGGTCAGCCTCATCCCCAGGGACAGATACAGTTTGAGGTTCCTGTAGTGGAGTACATACTTCTCCTTGTTCCTCAGGTTCGGGACCAACTTCTCGACGCCGGTGCCGCTGTACTCGACAAGAAGGTTTCGCTGGTAGTCTAAGAGCCACTCGTTCTGCACAAGGAGTCGTTCGGGGGCTAGGGGGTAGTCGTTGTGGGGATGGGTATTGGCATGGAGAGAACGGCCTTGATCTTTTTCTCCTCCTGCTGTAGGGCCGTGAGGAACTTCTCTACGGTTTCTCTTCCTCTGTAGACTACGGGGGGCGATGTCTCTCCATCGCACCAGACAACAATGTAGCCATAGCCGCAGCCCTGGTGTTCCTGAGTCTTCTGGGTGTTGCTCTTTTCTGAAATGAGGCCGGTCCTGGAAGCTGCACTGTGAGGGCCTCGAAGTCAGCGTAGATGACGTAGGGGGCTGGAAGTTGCTTCTGCCATTTCTTGAAGGAGAGGTTGTTCTTTTCCTTCTCTCAGGTTCATATCGTGATGTCATCTTAGACATTTATATGGGACATTAATGACTTTATCATTCGTAACTGGAATGTACGTAAAGGTTGACATTATGGGTCGCACATTATTGTTATATGGTGATCGATGCACTTGAGATAGCTTTGCACCCTTGGGGTTGAGGGGATATAATGGGCCCACTGCAACATCCTGCATGTCGTAAACGGCGACTGATTAGGGGCGGCATGTTCGCCGTTGGGTGCGACTCGCGTTGGTGGACAATGGGATCCAGGTGGTGGAGTGGAGCGGTCCTCGCGAGGGTCAAATGTGCAACACGCTATTATGGTCTGTATTTCGCCTGGACAAGATTAGTGACTTGCCTAAGCATAATGTTTGCATTATTGTTCGTTTCATCATCTTCATCAACATCGATTTTACTAGCTCCCACCCCTTCCCCCCTCTATACCTTCACCATTTATCCTTTAAGGCGGCGGCTTATTCAGGCTGATCCCATACATTCACGTTTAACGTTTGCGTATAACCCATATTTGTTTGTGTGCCTTTAAACTATGTACCTGAGACAGACCTGGCGTCATCATCCACTTCAAGTCGGGGTCTTGGCTCTTGATATAGATTAGTTTGGCAAACACACCGTTATCAGTATCACACTGAACCTTGCCTTGCACGGATAAGTTGTTGAGATGTTGCCCACGCCATACAATCATCGCATTGGTACAATTGTGGAGATGATAGTACATGACAGTTCTATGTTCGGATTCAATGAAATATGGGGCTAATAGTTTGCTTCACCTTCACAACTCGATTATGAATATAGAGCCTTCATCTTATGCATTAATTTGCAGTCAAGTAAAATATTAAACTATTATCGTTGCAGGAACTCATCTCAATGATGGCGGTCATATATTATTCACTAGATTGTGACCAGACTGAATGATATTACCGATGATATCACCGTGGATGATACAGATTAAAAAACGGGTCAGAATGTAATTATTGGTGACGAAGGCTAATCGACGGGTCAGATTGTGTTTGTGGGTGACACAGACTAATCGATGGGTCAGATTGTGTTCGTCTGTAACACAGACTAATCGATGGGTCAGATTGTGTTTGCGGGTGACAGGCTAATCAATGGATCGGATTGTGTTTGTGAGTGGTACAAGTTAATCGACGTGTCAGGCTGTGCATGTCTGTTGTTAAGGCTAATGGAACAGTCGGGGGAGCGTTGCTTGCTGTAAGGGATAAACAAGCGTCAGGTTGCTGTGTTTATGGGCTATGTAGAAAGACCGATGTGTCCGACAAATAGTGACATCAGGAAAAGGAAAAGCCTGTGACTTATGACAACTATGTGAACACTTTGGCGAAGATACTGCGGCCCTATGTCGCAAATAATGCGAATAATGACGTAGATTTATATATATGTTGCAAATGATGCAGCCCGTGCGACAATCATCTTACCCGTCCACAGAGCTTAAATATTTGCAAAATGATATTATTGCATGTTAATATGGAACACACTGCCTGATGTTGCGACAAAACTATGAGACAATTTGTTAATTGCCTGTTTGTACAAAGCAGGCGTGGTCGAATAAAAGCACTGCATCAATGACGAGGACGTATTGGGTGATGTCACAAAATGTTTTGATGGCTTTGGCAACGTAGCAGATCGCAAACAAAAGTGCAGGTTAAATTCGTTGGTCAATGTTTCTGAATAATGCTCAAAGGATATTTGTGAAGTCAAATATAAGCACACGTCACTGATAGCCTGAGTACTTTGTATGGCGCGCTGCTGTGTACTAGCATTTCAAATATTATATATAGCGATAGGAATAAGGAGCGGAAGAGTATTATTGTATTGCCTTCAATATTTCTGACAGCTAATATAATGTCGTAGCAACAGTATGGTTAATGTAACAGAGCGGCAATGAAACTCCGTAAAGTTAACATGATCATACCTCAACATCTCTAATCTGATTAAACCTCTAGAGCAGAGCCACGCGATTAATACTCAAATGAACTGCATGTACATAATTCTTTCATTTCGATTGTTGAAATGCAATTTGCTTTTATTTTGGTGGTCTAATGCTCTGCCAAGCGGTATAACCATGTAACGTACATGGCACACGTTTATTTTCCCCATCGCATCTCAGTTATAATCTGTCGCCGGTAGAATTGGCATCTCAGTCAAACATCTTAACAAGAGTTCATGTATCATGCGACTGATTTTCATTTCCAGTTCTAAGCCATTACGCGTCTTCAATTGACTAAGCTTTCCTTGACCGGCTGATCAATTCTTGCCATGGTGTTTTTCAAAACAGCCATTGCGATTCGGTAAGTATTCTATGTTATCTCTCAAATAACTGATAACATCACTAACACTTACTTAGCTAAAATAAGCTGTTTCATTATGTGGACCTTGTTAACAACAATATTGTGCTTTGAAGTGCGGAATTATCTCGGATGAGCCTCTTCTGAACCATGTAAATACATTTATGAATGTTGGTGTTAAGCGTATCACTTGACAGGCCAATAAAGTGCGCCATATTACTTATCATTAAACGAGATAGGCGTGTTAGTTAACAGTTATGCGCTATAGTTGAGTCTCTCGATGTTACGGCTTAATGTGCCCTACAGAGCGACTTACCCCTTACGCAAAAACAGCATCATCTTTATGTAAATCATGGTTAGATCAGTCTAGCTAGCCATTGCTTGCTATCTATGTCGAGTTAGTGTGCCAGGTAGTATATTATTGCTGGAGCATATCATAACACGACGGCAGATATATGTCAACGCTGCATAACAAATTTGCTTATTGTATTTATACAATAATGTGACAAAAATTTATATACAATTTAAGGTCTTTCAACGCAATGTTATACGCCACACCGTCCGTCGTTGCATCGGTAAATCAGAAAGTGTTTCCACTTAACTATTGTCTGTGAATAATTCAATTCATAATGAGATTCAAATAATTTGCCATGTTTAAGAATATATGTATACAATCGGCTTCAACTTGTGGATATATGTAAGGGATTGAGTATACAGGGGAATAGCATATATGGCCAGTGTTGGCATGCACGACGATGTCTACGCAAGTTTCCAATGTTAGGTGGAGTAAATTGTCTGCAATAATCTCATTTTTACTGCCATCGTATTACAACACAATAAGGAAAACAATCATTGGATTAGTCTACCCAATGGAAATTCTTCTACATTAAAAGTGAGCTTTACGCATTAACTGATACTTGTGTTGATAGTACAACCGTGAGAGAAAACACGCTTGCTGATCATCATTTTGTTTTTGCTTAACAAGTCATTCACTTTACCTGTGTGAAACAATACTAAATAACCAATCAGTGACTAGTTTCACTGATCAATGGATTATTTATGAGGCGTTTGCTTAATTATTACAATTGCAAATGATTGGGGGTGGCTATAAATTGGTTATATGTGAGGTTAAAGTTGAATGTTATTTCACTGCCCCAGTGGAGGGGTCGAATAGGTTTGAATATATCCTCAATATTGCACATTCGCTATTTCCGTCAAGTGTCGCCGCCTCGTACGTGTTGGCCATCTTAATAAAGACTTACAAAAAAATGACTTTTGAATTTTCTATTCAAAATAAAGAGATGAGTCTATGTATGCATATTAGGTAATTAGAATGTTAGATTCACCAAAATACGAACATCTTCTATGCATCTGACAAAATATTTTTATCGGTTGAACGAAAGACTGCTGTGTGTATGCGTGTTCATTGTCTATGGCACTGACCTGATAATATTCACTACAATTTAAGGTGATCAATTAAAGTGGCATTACGGTTGCAAAGCTAGCAGCAATATCTGGAGTGACGGCTTTTGCTACTGAACACTATTTCTTCTGATCAACTGCTAGAAGTAAAACTCAGAAGTTCAATATTGACTTACACAGGTTTGACGGTGAATACATGTTTGTCAATCGATTATCACAACGTGGATTTGACAACCATCCACACGATTTTGGAGACACATTTGATTATAAAGTTGACGGGTCTTTACGCCATTAAATAGACTATTCACTATCTACGATTTGCATGTTAGGATCAAATGCTAAGCCTTTCAATCAGGCCTAACAGTGTAAGCAAAAGTCACGCTGCATATCATGCCACTATGAACCTGACTCATGTAGCCATTTAGGCGATCATGCAATAGATGAAGACATTAGGTTTCCAGTTTGTCTGATAACTTATAAGAGTTAACCTGAAACGTTTACCTTTTTACTGACATATCTTAAACATTTTAATAGAATCCTATCTGTGTTGGCCCGTTGATATGATAATGCAAGTAGGAACACAGCGAACAAGATTCCAGATGATTTTAGTCGTACCGAAATATCGAGATGGATTGCATCTTCGCCCCTATCGCCAATAACATTGCCGCTAATGCAGTGATATGCGGGCTTATGTACACAACCGCCTGGTTTTGAATTATTTAGGTTGGCACTTACTTGTTACAAATTTCCTCAAAGCGCTTGCGTATTTTATGGATCATCTTTCAGCAATCTGTTTTCGCTCTCGTCATGTGACTATTATTAACCACGAAAAGTACATGATCAAACACGCGCCATCCAAGGCGAGGTAAACCACTGCCAATGTACATTAATCCCACTATCTTCAGTATATTTTCACAGAAGCGATCACCCGACTAGCGCATCAAACAAGCCTTTATGTTTTGAATTCATCCATCAGGCGAGTTTAAGGAGGCCTAAAGTGTGCGTGCAGAATCTAGGAAATAAGCATAGTGAAGGCAAAGCGGAATGATATATCATAGATCTTTTTGTCTATGCATGATAACGCGAATGCGGGAACGCTCGGCATCATTTACTATAATCAATGAACGTTGCTAAATTATGTATCGCATCATCGCCGCAATAACCGACTAGAAATAGGCGATGACCGTTGGAAGCAGATTGCTTTTCTACGCTTAGCTCTAGTTATCGATTCCAAGCAAACGTAGTTATATTTACCATATATGCTCGGAAATTAGTCTTAGAACCAGTTAAGCAAATAATACAAGTTGCAATTTTGTTTATGCTTATGTTGCTAATTGCATTAGCTCTTGAATTTCCCGAGCTATAAAAACGCATCTAGTAAAGAGCAAATGTATGCATGTCGTTTCAGCTCTCCGATCAGGAATGTTACTATTTGCGATAACATTTTGAGCATTTAAGAAATATGGTACAGTTTTAACAATCACAGAAATGCATTTTTGTGTTCCGCTAGGGTAGACAGAAGATGCTGAAACGCAACAGTAACACCAAACACCAAAGCTAGGTGCACCAAATAGAAACAGCAAACTCCCCTTATAAGCGTAAATCCGATGATGTACACAAAGAAACGTATAAATGGTGGCATTTGCGCGCATCAACGGTAAATTACTAGGACTACTGACGGATCATGAGATTCTCAGGAGGCGGGACAGTGGCAAGGCAAAGCACAATATAATATCCTGTCAACAGGGTGGTTGCATCAATCAACAGAGCAGGGTTATCTGATTATATATATATAGATATAGAGGATATATACATAGTAGAGATATATATATATAGATATATATATCTATATATATATATATATGGGGCAGATATATAAGCATAATATCATGTACGGCCAGTACTCTTTCTTCTCGATTGCATGATCGTATCTCTCTAAACCTCAATCCTTTCCTATCTCTATTATATGGCTCTAATCTCTCTCTCATTAATCTCTCTTCTCTCTCTCTGCTCTCTGCTCTCTCCTCTATATCAATACAATAAGGATATCAATATCTCTTCCTTCTTTCTCTCTCTGATCTACTCTGCGGAGATATCTATCTTATCATCTAAAAGTGATGTTTGTTTCCTAGGCATTAACTGATACTCTGTGTCTCCCCCTCTCTATCTATACATTAGCCGTAAGAAACTCTCTAGATCAGCTGATAATCATTTTTTTTTGCCTTAATAGGTCATCTCACTTTACCTTGTCTCTCTCTACTCAATGTCTCCATCAAATCCTCTCTCTCCTCTGTCTCTCCCTCTCTACATTCTCTCCAATGGATATTTCTGAGGCGTTCTCTCCTTAAAACTCTCTATCTCTCTCTCTTGATAGATATCCTGGAGATCCCCCTTGGTTTCTCTAGATATCATTTTGTTTAGATTGAATGTTATTTCACTGGATATAATAGAACACTCTGGGTACGAATAAGTCTCCTTGACTATATCCTCATCTATGGAGGCATTCGAGCGTTTCTACGTCTAGTGTCGCTCGCCTCGTACGTGTTGGCCATCTTAATAAAGACTTATCAAAATAATAAATCTATTCATGCACTTTGTGTCTGAGTCTCTATTGTACTGCATATAAGGTAATTTTATGTTAGCAATCAATCACCAAAATCAACATAACATCTCTATAATCATCTCGAATATCTCGGTTGACTACCGTCGACTTTCCTCTGTGGAAATATCTTCATGTATGCTGTCATATGTCTATATATCTCTGACCTGATAACTAAAATTTCTCTATTAAAGTGGCATTACAATTGCAAGCAGAGCTCACCTATCCTATAACCCTTTCTACTGAATGCATATCCCCTAAGTCAGAAGCTATAGAAGAAGTAATTCAGTGAGAAGTTCAATATGATCTGATTACACAGGTATTTATTATGTGAATAGATGTTTGTCAATCGATTATCTACAACATGGATTTGATACCATCCACTACAATTTAAGGTGATCCAAAGGATTTGATATACAACAACAAGTACCCACCATATATCTACATAGAACTAAACTAGAACACTATTCTTCAGGATAAAGAGAGAGAGGAGAGAGAGATTCAAGGAGGAGGAGAGAGAGGACAGAGAGAATATAGAGAGAGAGATCAAGAGAGAGAGAGAGAGGGAGAGAGAGAGAGAAGCAGAGAGAGAGAGAGAGAGAGAGAGAGAGGACCTAAAGAGAGGGATGAGAGAGACGAGAGAGAGAGAGAGAGAGGATTTAGAGAGAGAGAGAGAGAGAGAGAGAGGAGAGAGAGAGAGAGAAGAGAGAGAGAGAGAGAGAGAGAGAGGCTAGAGAGAGAGAGAGAGAGAGAGAGAGAGAGAGAGAGAGAGAGAGAGAGAGAGAGAGGGAGAGAGGGAGATAGGTAGAGAGAGAAAGAGGAGAGAGAGAGAGAGAGAGATCTGTGTGGACAGAGAGAGAGATAGAGAAAGAGAGAGAGGGAGAGAGAGAGAGAGAGAGAGAGAGAGAGAGAGAGAGAGAGAGAGAGAGAGAGAGAGAGAGAGAGCAGAGAGAGAGAGAGAGAGAGAGAGAGAGAGAGAGAGAGTAGAGAGAGGAGAGATAGAGAGAGAGAGAGAGAGAGATTGTCTATATATAGAGAGAGAGAGAGAGAGAGATAGAGATAGAGATTTTCAGGATAGAGAGAGAGATATGAGAGAGAGAGAGAGAGAGAGAGAGATTTGAGAGAGATATATAGGTAGAGAGAGAGATAGAGATATATATAGAGAGAGAGCAGAGAAATCTGAGAGCAACAATAGAGAGAGAGAGGGAGAGAGATAGAGAGGAGAGAGATAGAGAGCCAGATTAGAGAGAGATAGAGAGAGTATAGCATAGAGAGAGGATAAGAGAGATAGATAGGTAGAGAGAGAGATCGAGCCATATAGAGAGATAGAGAGAGAGAGAGAGAGAGAGAGAGAGAGAGATAGATATTATATAGATAGATATGAGAGAGATATAGAGAGAGAGAGATATAGAGAGAGAGAGAGAGAGTAGAGATCAAGAGAGATAGAGAGAGAGATAGAGATTATATAGATATGATAGATATATAGATATATATAGATATAGAGAGATATATATATATAAATATATATATATATATATATATATATATATATATATATATATATATATATATATATATATATATATATATATATATATATATATATATATACTGACGATTACAACCATTCGTGGACTCCAACCATTCGTGGACACAAATTTTATAGTGTATTTTTGCTATCATTAATTATCAATTATTTATTCGGCATCTTTTAATTGATACAATTAAATAGTTTAAAAGCGAATTAAAATCTTTTTGTCACTTTTATTGCTGGTATATACTTTTGGTCCTCGAAACGTCGTCCACGAAAGGTTAAGACATTAATTTATACGTATAAATCCAACCTTTCGTGCCCATATATATTTTGAATATTTGCGGAATACCGAAATATTTTAATCATTTTCAGTCATCATGGATTAGAAACATAATATTTGTTGTAGATGTGATCATTATGAACCATTGGTAGAATTTCGCGATCTAATTCAATGTTGTAGATTAATGAAAAAGGAGAAAAATAGAGTTTTTCGGTAAAGAAATTTAAGAATAAATCAAATATTTGAATTTTTCAAATAAATATATCCAGCACATATGATTAAACATTATTTCGGAAATTTGGATTGAAGTATATACGGTTGTATGGAAGATATTGAGGTGTGCGTGTTATGTCAACGAATGGTAAGTTGTTAAAATTTTATTTCGCTATTATATTCAATATCCAAAGAAATCACGCGTGAAAGATTATTTGTGTGCGTTACTAAGACTAGACTATCACATTCAAATGGTCAAACCAAAATATTTTCAATTATTTTGGACGAAAATGAGCGTTGACTTTATGTGGACATACTGGTATATCCTTTCGTGGACCAAAGTCTACGAAAAGTTGGCGGTTTGTCCACTAAAGGTCGCGTCCCTATGACCGTGTACCTATAAAAATTATATAATAAAACAGGCTATACGCAGCTCATAGCCGCGGCCGTTTTAATGCTTCCGACATCTTGCCCACTTTTGTTGTACCCCGGCCAATCTTGCAAATGGAATTGTAACACGAAAATCAAATACTTTAAGTTAGCACTGATTTCTCGACATAATTTTTTTCTTGATAGACGTATGAGCGTGCAAAAAGCTACGCCTAACGACTTTGCCGCAAACTATGTTTGTCAAAGTCTTATTGGATCAAGTCGGAAAATCCGAGTTGTTAGACTGACTAATCATCGGAAATCTTCGGTCACAACCAGCACTCACGACGACATTAGGCACACTTTATGCAATCATAAGCATGGAAGGACTGTACGTACGAGTTATCTTTCTGGCGATGCATGATGCGCATGAACATAAAACTTCACCGGAATTTAATGATGGCATTACGTTTGGTTCATTAAACAATGACACACACATCCACGGATTTATCCATTGGCGAAGCTACTTCAATTACTCGGGCATTCAAATATAATCGGCAAAGTTTGGCGAGTGATTAACATGTGCGGATATATGCTGATGAACTAGTTCTGTTGTGTTCTGAGGGAGAACAATGGAGCCTTGGTGAACCCCCCTCTGAGATATATCATTAGCAAAACTAAAAAACGGAAACATCAGCTGAAGTAATCATTTGTTTCAGCAAAATAGACACTGCGCAGCTGAATGCCGCATCTCAAATGAGCCTGTGTGATTTATTACAAGTGACATGAAAGGCACATGTGCATATGTTATTGAACTTAATTACAGAAGAAGATACCAAGATGCCATCGATGTTGCACTTCTCATGAGACAAGACAGCGTTTAGATTACTCAACTTATGACCTGCTGCCACCAGGATATAATAGAACACTGCTGGTGCGTCATGTGCTCCTTGGGAGTAATCAATGATTCGGATCGCCATGGAGGCAGAGCGGTTAAAATTGAGACAAATCACAGCATTGGCGCTCCGGTGAATAATGGGGTAATATGTAATAATAAATCAAATGCACTTTGTGTTTATTGTACTGCATGTTTCAGGAGAAACTTCAGACAAAGCAATCAAAGCACCAGCGCTCAACATGATTACGCTTTAATCAAATCGACTCTCTGTAATGACAACCGTCGACATTAATGTGTCAATGTCGAGGCGTTCATAGATCACATGCTATAAGTCATTAAAAGTATCTATAAAAGCAAGCTCCAATGCCATGCAGATCTTCACCTTTCCTATACCCTTATCTCACATTGCCGAAGTAGTCCCAACAAGTGCTAAGGAGCATCCCAGATGTGCCATCAGTGCTTCATTCCCGGATCTGATTACGTAATGGAGAAACTCGGATGCAACACAGAGTCGACACAGATGTGTACGGTGCCAAGATAGAGCTGACACGGATGCCCCCGGTCAAAGCGCTACATGCCGGAAGAGGCCAAAGGAAAACGACGGCAACAACACGGAGGACCCACCAATAACACAAAGAACCCCGGCAAAAACGGAGGATCCCAGGATAAACACGGAAGAGACCGGAAGACGCCAGAAACAACGCGAGTGTCCTGGAGGACGGCGGCAGCAATCCGGCATTAACGTGGAACGGGCCGGCAGCAAAACGGCTAGAGGAAGAAACCTAAGCCACCAACGAAAGAACGAGAAATAAGATTGATGCTGATGATACTGAAGGATGAACAAAAAAAACAAGGCTTGTGTGGGTGATACCTTGGCTGTTAAGAAACAGTATGGACAGCATAAAAAACTGATATCGAAAATTGGTAGCAGCTTTAGGAATTTCAAGTGCAACATGCGTCGATTTTGTGCCCTGAGGCCCCCACGGGCGACAAAGTTGCCCCGGAGGCAGTACGGCGGCTACAAGGAGACGACGGGGGCTTCATGAATAATCCAGGTATTACCACAGATGCCGTGCTGCCGGGAAAAATTTCCAATATATTGTCATGTTTAAGCCGTATTAGTTTGTTTGCTTTTTCAGACGTTCAAATAAAGAGTTGGAGCATTTAGATATTCTAGATTTGTGTCTCTCAGCTGACTCATATACTTCAAAAATGCCATACTAAATAGGTTAGCATATATATCCCCACAGCAACCATAGATGTGCAGCTGTAACAGTAACCTAGCTTATTCTGTCACGGAAATTAATGAGGTGTAAGCAACACCAACTTTAACAGATCTATTTGCGGAAAAAAAATGCCCCCAATCTATCATTCATGTGTTTGGACTCTATCCGTCCATGTAATGAAAGATTTAGTTGCTAATACACATGCACCATGCATTAGCTGCGCTTGGATTCCTTTAAGAAAGTATACACTGTACAGCTAGTGCGATTGCCAATCAAGGTCAATCGCAATTTCCGGTTTTTGAACCCTCGAGGGGCTCGTAAAATATAAAAGAAACTGGCTAAGATAACCAGCCTCTTTCCACGAGCACATATTCAACCATAACGGTTCGATTTCAAGACTTCCTCTATTGAGACTGCGTAAACGAAACAACTGTGTTCTGCATCTGCATTTTCTAATCAAAATTTAAAATAAAATGGTTGTGCATGCATTACACCGAATTCGCGACAGGCACTGCCGGTGTAAATAGGCATGATTCTTAAGTTGACAACATTTCGGCTTTAACAGCGGACGAAAATAATGATTACAACAGCGATTATGTTAATGAAGACAAAGAAAATCATTATAAGCATGTTGAGCAGGTAGCGCAGTGTTGCTTTACCATCAAATGACGGACATTATATTTACGTTGGAAAAATTAACAACGCGAGGCATTAAGTGCATTGTTTGCGAGAATGCCACGACAATTATTACGTAATTTCCATCAGAGCTAAGCATTCTTGGGCAATAAATGCTCAAACATATCAACCGTAATCTATAAATTACTTAGCAACAGGAAGTTTCTTCATCCCTTACCGCATCAGCGATGCTGTTAAAATATAATTTTATTACATTGCATTAATCATGCTGACAAGTTAACCCTCGAAATTCAATTGCACTGCTTCATAATTGTTTTCCTATATTAGTATGTAAGTGAATATATTTATAATGTGCAAACATGTCCAATATTGCTTATTTGGTTATGCGTTATTTTATCAAGTTATGCCCACATAAATTCGACTCTTTCACCGAGGTATATTTCATGATGCGACTACTGAGATGCAATTTTCACTTTCCAATATTATTTTCTGCTTGAGCCACGAATATGACCGAGCATTACACGTTTGTATTTAATGCTTATTGCGGTGGTGGGGATAGCTGCCCTCAACTCTTTGACCGCACGTTCCGATCACCAGCATATTCTTGATTTCTCCAAACCATATACGACCTCCTTCCCATATGACAATAATTGGCTACATGCAGATTGCATAAGCAATGCTCTTGGGTCAACCAACTAAGTTTGTTGTAGAAAAGCGTATCGATCGCCCGCTTATTCGTCTATAGTCCCACCAGTAGCACGATGGAAAAGAAGCCTTTGTAGTTGTAGTATAAAGTCTCACTCTTCTTTGGCTTCTTGATAGCGACGTAGAAGCAAGTGGATTGAGAGAGGCTTTTGAAATTCACCAGTGATTCGTTAATGCACACACAGGGAAGATATCTTTCCTTACAATAATACATCATCCCTGTCATGATGAATTCAACAATTTACAGTTGGAGGCAATAATGACAAGTGAGATGGTCACAGTATTTGATAAGCCTAGGCGCTGTATCTAAAGACCTTGGTCAACCATACATTTACCATACGCGGAATGAAGCAAATTAATCTCATGGTCTTAGCGGAATACCCGTAGGACAGGTTGCGTGTTGAAAAGTGCAGTTTAGATTGGGCTGTATGTAATTAACTACAACCTGGTGACAAATGTGGCATTGTTGCTATGACACACTCAAGTATAAATTGTGTTTCAGCAAGCGCTTGCCTTTATAGTAGACTTACTAAGCGTTCGCTACGTCAAAACTTATCTATTACTGTTGTTTAATACCCCAACCGGATGCATGCGGGGCATTCGTGTTAGTAATTCTTTACAATAGAAGCACATTGCATAATAGTACCTACTGAGGCAGCTGTGGAGACATGCCTCTGCATCTACGGCATTATCTATGCACGTGATCAGCTTTAATGCTTTCTTACTTTATAAATAAGCTCCTATGAATATTTTGGATCAATTATTATTGCGGAAGTTGATCTGAGATCGTTTCACCCATATAACTCCCAAAATTTGACCATAGCATAATTGCTAACTGCAAAGTCATTGTAATTGTAGATGCTACTTTGTATATGTCTAACCATCTTGCAGAAACACATTGCGGTGTCATAGATTGTGGTGACAATTATGATAACGCAAAGTGAGATTATCTTTAAAGCCTTAGCAACCGTGACTGTCAACTTTGGGAACAACCGGGTTATCATATAGTTGACTAACACTTTACATGGCAATTATCCTTTCAAATGTTATTGCTTCATTTATATTGCAACACAAGTGAAATGGATTAAACAACAATATGTTGACAAGCTTCTATTGTAAGTAAGCAAATTCATACATATATTGTGCTCACATTTGTATCTTCCTCCAGTTATGTACAGTCATCCTCTTAATGTATGTCATCTGTATAATCCATTAGTCATAATGGTCAAATATATCGAAAGGTCTACATGACCGCAACACAATTGTGAATAATTGATGCTCATCATGAAGATGATCAGTGATATAAACAACGTCGTCTTTGTCATCGGCTTAATCCAAAGCGGTTTCAATAACTGTAATCATTATTGGAATCTGCGTCCTACTCCCTGCTAGGTGGTAAGATAAAGATTCGCATCTGCGAAATTCCATTGTACAATATGCATCCGATTAGCTTGTCGATGTAAATATTTGCATGAGCGTCTTCATTAAAGTGTTATGAAAAGTATCTCATCTATGACCGCTCAATCTTTATTTCACGTGCACCCCATTAAATTTATTACTGTCACACAGTTGTGTTGGTTTTTTAAGGAGATAGTAATTTCAATTGGGAGCAATTAATAGTTACATATAGCGCACCGAGCGGACTTTCCTACTTCATTTGTGTTATGTATGTGCCGTGCTACACTTTTGCCGTAAAATGAAATCGTTTCAAACAGTTCATGTCCCATGTCAAGTCCTAGATGCCTTGCCCACGGTATGAAAGCGTAAACGGAAGCATTTGATGGAATGGCAATGTCAATGTAATCATCTCGTTCACAGCTGCAATGAATACAATCTTCATGTAATATGGTACCTATCAGGTACATGATGGATCAACTACTGCCACATAGACAACAGCAGAGCTACAGTATGCTATATCCTGGATGTCCGGCGTAGTCTGCCTCTGGATTGTAGAGGCATCAAGTTTCGCACTACAACGTGCACCATATCAAATAACAGAGCTTTCCGGAGTTTATCGGCTAGTGCATATTGCGCCGGATATACTCGCTGCATTATTCATCTGCGGAGTGCTTTAAGTCATATATTCCTCCATTAATTTGAGAGTTATAACAGGATAACAAGTGATATCATCTGCTTGTCAAAGACGTTACGGTTATAACGGCACACAATAAGAAAGATTTCAATGTTACACCATGGTCTTCATCGTGTGTAAATCTTTCCTGGCATATTCATTGTGCTGAGACACCTCAGTCTGGAAGAGCAAAGATCGGGTATTGTTAAGAGAATATTTCATTTTGCAACCAATCAGGATGCAAAGAACATCAATAAAAAGTAAATGCCAATATCACATTGTCACTGTGATGCATGCAATAATCTGGGTCATCCAATATAATGGAGGGCCTACCCTGTTACGAGTATGATTGTTATTTTATCCTGTCGGCCATTTGGTCGAATTCATTAAAGCGATCATGACAGTTATTACAACCTGCGATATTGAACGGTAGCCCTAAATGTTTTCACGATATAGGAATGCAAAACATGTTATAGAAATTTTCCGATTAATTTGAAGTGACCATTGCGATTCGCATATCCCATTTTGACTCGACGGTTAAACTGCACGGTGCTGCATGCCAATATTATACGGTAACACGTGCTTGTTGTTTTTACTTTCACATTTCTTTAAGTATCAGAACTAGTCTCATACGTCAAATGTGGTAATTAGGGTTCCAATCAGAACGCTGCTTTCAATGACAACGGGCGTATTACACAACTGGTATAGTATAATTGTGACGTTTGCACCAAAACAAAGAATCATTTTCCATATAGCACGCAAATTGATCATTTGCTGTAACAACACACTGAAAGATAAATCAATATCATGCAGACTAGACTCTCATTGAATTAACTATTGGTACACACGTATCAGGCGATACATTCAGCAAACTCCCCTGAAATATATCCCAAGTACAATGTGGGATATTTCCAAAGCATAAGGGTATGAAATAGCATAACTTCATTCCAATCTATAACGTAGATTTATACAAATGAAGTTAAAAAATAACCCGTTAATTAGGCTGCACATGGGACTCGCTCCCATCCACTGCTTCAATTACTCTTAGTTACGATGATCGACCAGGTAAGCTTGTAATCAGCCTGCGATATACCTGAACATTGCACAAAAGCTTACGGTAAACTTAATTTATATCATTATGATATAAGCCAGTAAATCACAACCGTTGGCATTGATTAAGTTTTAGTCCGTACATTATATACAATGACATAGATAACACAGAATATCGCAGGCAATGTTAGGGATTACTGAACCTTTAGGTGTACGAATGCCGATTCATTCCCCTTATATACGATGCGATGAATTTCGATGTCACCAAAGGTCTTGGTGCGGATAATTGTATTGGCAATGCTATATCAGCACTACACATGTCTGGGTATCTTCAAATCTGAAAATGGTTCAGTTAACATATGCTACAGAAGCGGCCAGTGCGATTGAACAAAACCTGTTCGAAAAACATTGCAAAAAGAAGTTTTGTTTCATCCACGCGATCAAACACTTAACAACAAAAAAAGAGTAGCTCAAGCAGTAATATAGGCCAAAGCATGCATCTGTGGACCAAATAACTGATTATATCCATGTGAGCATAAGAACTGACACACAACATAAAATTAACCCACTTTTACTAACCACGTCTTGAACATTAGAAATGGAGAATCATTTCATTCCAATGGTGTACCAATAACCGATTAAGAGACAGCGGCAATCTATATTTAGCATCTTCTAACTAATCAACCAATACTATTAAATCAATTTACTCTGTCTTCATGAGGCCGTCTAGGTGCTAACATAGGCCATAATATTTATACCTAGCCGAATGCGGAAACCTCCTGCGCTGCTTCATTACCAGCATTTGCAAAACATACGTATGGTCGCTAACTGACATAAGTGTTGATTGTTATTAATATTTCTGCATATGACATCACTGTTGTATCTTATTGCTGTCGCGCAGAAGAAAAGTTACTTATGAGTCTGTCATTCATAACTCTCATTCTTTTACAAATGATAATGAACAGACTGTTGCTTGGAGTTTTTTTCTGAAGTCTAAATTACAGTCAAGGTTGATTAACAATGAACAATATATGCCGATTCTTTCCAAAAAATAGGCCAAATAGCAGCTTAACAAAGAGTTGTTTTTCTTAATACTTCAATGTACACTTACTTGATCACAGTTCGTCAAATGGAGGGAGGTAAGAGAGAGTACATTTAGACAGTGGCTGAAAGTAATAACATGCTCAAAGTCGGAAACATATGCGCATATTGCTATTTAGATGTTATCGTATCAGCGCAAGAACAATTCAAGGCGACAAAATTGTTAAAATGGAAAATGAAAAGCATAGGAAATGCGACTGGCCAGGTAACGTCAAATATACGGAGATGTAATCAACCTCTGATGAATATTATCGCATCGTATACAGGACGCATTTTGCATATCCGATAGATTGCAGCTTAAATATTACGTATATTCTCTAGCACTCACATAAATGTAACTTTGTCAGTTGAAGCCTAGCCACCATGACATCAGAATAGACATATTTAAGTGTTACTTATCACCGCCGCAGTTCACTAAATGTGCATGTAAACGGGCCAGTATCAACCCATTCAACAATTCTACTTTTCTTGAATAGCGTATCTTTTGTCTATTGCATATAGACTAGGAAATGAGTGGCTAGTCATATACGCTGTCAGACCATATTAATGCACCAGTAATGGCAGCTTCGCAACCACACCCGTTCCAATGATGTATCAGATATATGACGCAATGCCTGGTTGCCGCAAAAAACTTGCCTCTTTTCGTTCGAAGTCTAACAAAGTTTAACGTTGCATAGTTAGTTATAGTCAGAATTATCCCGTGCAAGCAAGTATATTGTCTGATGTATGTGTCCTTAATATTCAGTCAGAATGATAGACTAATCCGGTAGATAATGAATTGTTATATTCATCACAGTGTGTGCGACTTGCGTTGCTTAATGTGTGGTGCAGTAGGATTGATAGCTGCATATGCAGCTGTCTATAGTTAAATTTCCGACTTGCAGAAAAATATATTGACGTTCTGGTTAAACATCGACAATACCGTTATGCCTAATAAAATAGCATTCCTACTTAAGTGCAATGGCGACAGCGCCAATCGCGCAATAAGGACACGGTTTACAGCAAATATGCTTGAAAAACGAGCATTTGTCTTGTATCTAGCGACGCGTATATTGCAAATGCGATGTACGATTTCGGACTATACTGAGAGAGTAGCAGTACCGGTAAATAGCCCACCACACCAAGTTTTTGAAATTAGGATTTTTGACTGATAATGCATTAAATCGATATATAATTACCATGGTACTATTGTAATATCTAGGACAGATTATTAGACAATATATGCCGAATGGACATTTCCGAGCAGCGATTGGGTCAGATAGATAAATGCAAATAACTGCACAATATCGTAATGGTAACCAATTATATAAAATAAAACACCTTAACCTGTAAAATGCAGAGCAGGATGAAAACGGCAACTTCTTGTGCTCACGGCCGTCAGCATAGATGAGTAATACACTGGCGGCATAAATAGCCTGATAGCCAGCATGCAAGGGCGATACATTAACTTTAGCAGCGGTCAACATGCATGATTGATGCAACCACCGCACAAACAACATAATAGCCAGCATGTAAGGATGATGCATCACCTGCAGTCAATACTAAGTGGCCAACTCGTATGATTGATGCACAAACATGAAAGAAGCGCAATTACAAATGAATGATCTGTAACTGACAGGAACTGGTGCGGTCGATGCTCTCAGTTTTACGATCAAACGGAGCTAATCAAAATCAAAGTTGCATCCATTTTTTTACAGCTTCGTTACACTAATAGTTTCAGATGACGGTCACACATCGGCTAAGGTAATGATTCTCATCGCCGCGCTCACATAGTCGATTATCTACCTGATAACGGTGCACCTTTATTGGGAGACCGCGTAAATTTAAGAACTGCGTACTGTATTTGCATTTTCTGCTTTAACTGATACTTTGGTGATGGCAACGATGCTATGTATATTTTGATGCTGCAAAAGCGCTACTGCGTGTGTATATAATGAGTATTTTTACGATGACTACATCATGGTTGTTATAGCTTATATGAATGTTGAGATTGGCCATGTTAAGGAAGGTTTCTATACCATCCAATGACCAGCATTATATTTGAGATTTCAGAATGACCATTGCAAGACAATGACCGGCATCATATTTGAGATTTCAGAGTGACCATTGCAAGGCAAGTGCATTGCCAAGGCAATTGGCTGCACTTTCGAAAGTTTGGCTTTTAGTTAATATTGCCCAAGCCCCGGGTCGTCGGAATTTCAGCTCGCGGATTCAAAGGCAGCGGGATACATCCTTCCCCGGTTGCTTCTTTAGATGGCGCGGTACGTGCAGATTCTCAGGGGGCCGGAACTGCTTAGCATTTGTCAAAAATACCTCGGGCTTATTTGCTTACGCAATGTTGTTAAATTATGCAAACTCGGCACCATCAACGAGGCAAATAATGATATGCACTTTATCATGTTTCATCATGTTATATCACTGTAATCAACACAACCGTCTGCTGGAAGATACGCATGTGGGTGACAGATACACATCGATAAATAATGATTGTGGCGAGAGAAGGGGTTGCCAAACCTGGTACCCGCATTTTCAGGTTACCAACTTTTTCTAGACCTTCTCATATGACAATGTTTTGCTGTTCGCAGATTGCATTAGTCAACCTCTTGCGTCAACTGACTAAGTTTATGGTGGTATGTCGTTTTGATTGCCCATTTTTATCTATGGTGCCAGCAGTAGCGCATATCTCTATTCCGTGCTCTGCAGTCACTATGTAGGTCCCTTATTAAATTCTGCCGTTCATTACTAGAGATCTTTGCGCAAGGGTATTCTAAAAAGCGCTCGCTTTTGACGGGTCATTCATTGCGCTTATATGTTGGCTCGCTTGAAGCATTAAACATATTGTGCCGTCCGTTCTCTGCGATGCACCATGTTCAGGTAATCCATTGTAAGCGCTGGATTTGTATACATCGGCTCATAGCAAAGTGTTTTAATGTCACCCCTTTTACAAGAGTGAATATTGTTTGTGAGGAAAGGTGTGCATGCACAATTATATGATTATTTAATCGTATTAACACATAATACTAAGATATCATTTCAAGACTTACATTTAAAATACTCAGTATACGTCACACACTCACAATAGCACGTCCAAGCTTATATGTGTGACTAACGTATTCCCGATTTTATCGACGGCTGTTATCTTCATTTAGTAAGTGACACTAAGGAGCCCGATCCACAACATGACTTAGCTGCTCCAAGTGGGTCATAACTTTACTTGTTAGCTGTCATCGGGAATATTTACAGCATGGCTCGTTCCTAAATTACCTCTTACGAACGTTGCAGTTGAAGGACAGGGTAAACGTGCTGCTGCTGAATTCAGACGCCAGTGGTAGGGGCAAATAAAAGGTGCCCATTGACACACACGACTATACTATCAATTTCAGCATTGCTGTGCCGCCGTATTGTCTAGCATCTGGGGGGATAACGCTCGAGTTCAGTCGCTCAGCAATTTATTACCAGGAGCCAGTCTGCGTAAAAGTGTGCGTCTGCCGTACCTCTTCTGCTCAGATAGCCAAAAGAATGCACTGCACAGCGACGACTAACGTTTGTTTTCTCTGAGAATATTGAACTATGGAATATCGGTATGTTCATTTGCAGTATGCGAGGTGCACTTTCAAGACTTTAGATTGTTTTTAGAAACTGTCCCCCCCTCTAATCAGGTATTAGCCGTCATTCACACCGACTTTATGTCAACAGCTATTTGCTCGGCGTTCGCGTGAGCTGATACAGCATGTATATTTAGCGCTAATCACCAACACATTAAAGAGTAAAGATCACAGAAGTATTGATCAGTCATTGCTTGTGCATTAATCAGTAATCATTTGCTAGAACAGAACAATGTCATAACAAATTCTTATTGTAATCAAGCTTGGTAGTTTCGGTGATAAATTGCGGATGCCTACATGTAACTGTTGTTTAACCCAGCTCACCCGAATACTAAACTCAAGTGAACAAATGTATCAACAAGGCGACAATTTATAAACTGTTCTTACTTTTTTATGAATCAATCACTTGGCAATGAATTGACATTTATTCTGTACTTTGTATCATTGAAGAAATATTCGCTTGTCGATTTTCGTCATTTATTTTCGTCATTTATCATGACTGGCATGAATAATACAATATACAGTGCAGCCGCAAAAAAATGCCTTATTGTAAGATCATACTAAAGCGTAGACGCAGAAATATACGCCAATATAGCTTGCACATCGATTACTAACGCTGCTTGGACGATGTTGGACATCAATCCGTGTCCCTTGAATCGGGAGAGTCCACCCAACTGTCATTATTAATCTCCGGACAACAAAATAACCAATTGCCTTGCGGCATTTTTCACTTGACCCGTAATTATAAAAATAATCACAACATTTAGATTAGTTCAAGGACATATCTGATTTCTTGTTAGCAAGGAGATATTACCATGAGAAGGCCCTGTGTAGGATTTGAGACCATTAGCTTGATTTATAACAAAATGTGACATCAAAACTTTGAATACCCCATTAGATTTATTGCCACAGGGGATTCCTTTAAAGTATTCAATAATAGCACAGGGGTTATGCAGGAAGATTTAAAAACTCAGTAGTTACCCATCAGTTGTTAACTTGCATCAAGGCTAAATATGCCATCAAGAATTATTCCCCATTGAGTCAAACACTCAGGGACACAAGGTCAGGCAGAGCTGATAATTACTTTGTTAGTGATCATCAATATAAGAGTGATCAAGCTTAATTTGAGACTGGTAGCATGCTTTCTAAGAACAATTCCCTATTTGGTTTACACAGTTAATGAGATTTTTCAATGACAAGATCACACAGGGTGATATTTCATTTGCAAGTGACCATCGATATAAGAGTGACTTGCTTTGTAAAATTAATGTCCCACCAAAAGTTTACAAACAGACAGATGGACAGAACCCAGGAAAAAGCTTTGCCGAGGAGCAGATCTAATAATGGTCACTGCCTCATCGTCTCATAAATTTTACCTAATAAGTGCCATGCAACAGGTTGATTAACCCCCTTTAATTGATGGGGCAACCATTCAAAGTGATCATCCAGTCATGCATAACTAGCCAGGTTGTCACACCTTGGAAACTGCCTTGTCCTAAGAAGGCCTCATGCCTGATTTGGTGTTTCAAATCCTTAAAAGCCCTATCAAAACTGGACGAGACGCACAGATTTTAAGACAAACTGACAGATGACCGTTGTATTCATAGCTTATACCTGATAGATTCAAATGAGGTGATTGTACTATCGAGGAATTACTTGGATTACATTTGGCAACAGTTTTAATACCAATATTGATGTGGCAGATTCCCAATTCTACTGGGGGTTTCATTATTGGGGTAGTCGCTGTTTAACTTAGCTGTCAACTCAAACCAGCATGTGATTGTTTTGGATAGCTACTATTTAGATCTAAAGTCTCACTTTCCTGACTGAGTTATGGCAAAAGTGTGACACTGTCCATGACTGAACTATCGTATAACACATGATAAAACAGTCAGTTGATACGATATATGGGTCAAAATAGTCGGTGCATTATGTGTGTGCGTGTGTTTATGAATTGTAAACTGGTATATGGTTAAACTATGTACGCACATAAACACCCTAAAAATGCAAGCTTATTTGGGTATACCATCTGTAAGGCAAATTTTGTAGATGCAGAACCACCCTTGGTATGATTACTTCCTGCAGAAAAGTACCTATTTAAACCAAATGTCAATAATCAAGCCATCTATCGCTCACTTTATTTGAGTTTCATTCAATATCGTATATTTAACATTTTGACACCCTTCAAAATGCCAAATATATTTTCCGTTGCACTGAATATTCCCCAATTACGTTGCACATATACAACGGTTGCAAACTGCATAGCTCCAGTAGCTGTCGTGTACAAGTGTTGAATGGTCTATATTCCAAACGTAAAAATTTCGCTATCACTAAGATCCATCAAAGGTATCTCAGTACATATATCCCTCCAAACAGTTTTATGCCAATCTCATGGAACTTAACGGTGTCAGTGACGCTGATACCGTAATATAACATCGTATGTGACACGTATCTGCCTTTAAATTGGCCGGGTTTATAAGGAAAAACATAACATCATTCCACTTATGTGGGCGATCATGATAAAGTTGCATAAACCAATGCATCTTATCAGGTCTCTTATGCCGCACTCGTCTCAATTTATACTCTTTGCTATTGGTGTCATCAATACAAACCAGATGTTCTAAGTTTTTTTCTGCATTTGTTAATAACAATATTGATTCAATTACATTATGCTCTGAGGAACCATACAGTAGTCAGTAGGCAACGTAGAGCGAGCGCATTTAGTTATTAATCACATATATGAAGAAATGAACAATTTTGATATGTTGGGGTACGTGTCAAAGGTTAGAATGAGCTAGCGTTTCATGCCATGACAGAGTTTTACAAACGGCAGTTTTTCTACACCGCCCTATATGCAACATTACACTCTTGCGTTTGACGAGAGGAACGTTGGTGGCTTTAAATAACCTAGCCTGTGTATATTTGCCTTGTCATTTAATTAATCGACCAAGCGTTATTGATAATTTAAAAGCTACAATATACCGTATCAGAAGTACAATAATAGCATATGAAGCGATATTATATGTAGCCACTTGCTACTACACACGTAAGGAAATTAAATGTAAATCAGTTAAAGATAGGGATAAACTAATGCTCAGCCGTATGAAGTTATTGATAGCCTTCGTTGAAAGGCAATGCATGGTTTGATTAATGCATTCGTGTAGTGGTTGCATGTAAATGAATATATGTTTAAATACTGAGCTTATGCATGCTAAAGCATATCCGGCTTTGTCAGTAGTGATTAACATTTAGAAGTCGCAGTTTGAAGAGCATTTTAGCGGATATGATGAACTAAAAGAAAACAGGTTTCATCACTTAATGGTGGTGTACACCGCTCATCTCGGTCGAAATGGATACATGAGGCCAGTAATGTACACCTAGATGGTCTACACTATTGACCCCAAAGCATTGGCTGTCATGTATAGTATCTGAAAATTCGGTATGTAACTCAAGGCATCATCATCACCGCAGTCGAATGTGGCGACTGGCTTAGTATGGCTACTCTGGATATGGATTAAATGAGGTTCGTCGATTAGAAACCTCCCCTCTCTTCCGCGAATATATAATAGCGGTAGCCTAAGGTTAGGCGCCCAGGCCTACGGAGAATCCCGAAAAGGAATATTGTACCGCATCTGCATGTCAATCGTCGTCATCTTCTGTCACAATCATTACTTGCGAATTAAGCACAACACAATCTCTCCTCATATATCAGTTAAGTAAGTCATTTCTGCATTTGCCATATTTAACTTGCCATTCGTTTTATCTTGCTCAACTTCCTGTGCCGTTCCTCATTTACTATTAAGCTCAAATTTGATTATTTTTCCATATATAGAATTTGAATGACAGTAAAATATTCGGTTTATGCATGCAGTTTATTTGCGATGCAAAGAGAAATTATTAAAATACATTGCAGGAAGCATGGTCTGCATAGGCAGTGAAATATCAAACAGGACAACAACAAGCATCGTCAACGCACTACAAATCATTGTCTTGTCCGCAAGTTTTTTTTTCACACATCGAATTAGTTTCTTTCTAATGAAAGAGTCGAATCGATCACAATCCAAGCTATATTGTCAAAATGGCGAGCAATAAGGTCTCAACGTTCAATTATTCGATAGAGTTGAATCTAGTGTTGACCATTAACTACATGATCTCCGTAATATTCGACTAGCATCAGTAGTTATCGGACGCCAAACATCCTTAAGCATTAACCTTCAGCAATATTGTTTTTAATCTTATTTCGATACACTGTGCAGGCACCTAACCCAAGGAATGCACATTTGTCCAAAACAGTGTATCTGTTTTCCGTTCTTTGATTGCGTCTGTATTATGCCCTCTGTCAACTCTCAAGCTGCATTTCGCTATCTATTGGATGGTTGGATGGTATCGCGTTGTGATGTTATGCATCCAGGCGCATACGTATGTTATAAAGGGCAAATCTAATAATTCGTCTTCAAATGAATTATTTTTCCCCGGGACTGCGTCGTTCTAATGACGCTGATTGAGGAAATATAATAGCTGTAAACATCACTTAGTTTACCCTGCTAATGACAGAGCATCCGAAAGTTAATCTCTCTCGTCAACAGTCTCAGCAGCGAAAATGAAAAATATCGATATATTAACACAAATAAATGGTAGGTATTTGATACATATAGATACACACACACACACATATATATTTATATATATATGTAAATATATATATGTATATATATATATATATATATATATATATATATATATATATATATATATATATATATATATATGTGTGTGTGTGTGTGTGTGTGTGTGTGTGTGTGTGTGTGTGTGTGTGTGTGTGTGTGTGTGTGTGTGTGTGTGTGTGTGTGTGTGTGTGTAAATATATAGATATTTCTATATTTTTATTGCGAAAAAGGAGTTTGCATACTGCATGGGTTCATATTATCATCCAGTGTGCAGTAATTACATACGTCGTTGTAAAGGCATTTAATGTATTCTGCTCCTAGTGAGTTTTTCCCCGCCAGATAAACACGAATTGTCAGTCTGCTTTGCCTAGAATATCAAACGTGTCAGGGCGCCCTGTGCAAGGTTCCTGGAAATCAAGCTAAATGCGTATCATCTATGAAAACCCCAGGTTATATAAGAACTATGGCAAATATGCAAAAAAATTACAGGCACAGTTCAAGAGGACGAAGATCACCGACTCATCAATGCAGCACCTTTGTTTATCCTGCCACGCAATTTAATTGGTTTGTTATTCAGCTTTGCCACTCGTGCGGGGTAAGGGGCTTTTTTTAGAACGTACAATCAAACAGAGACAAAACACTACAGCGGGATACGTCAGCATTACATTGACCAGTATATGTCGGTAATTGGAATATTGTTGGAGCACGCCTGAAATAGACGATCAATGTGAAAACCGCGACATCTAAAACATATATTTACCCCAACAAAAGCGCGATAATGTATTCAGAACCAGCGTCTCTCTCAAGGGTGGCCGGCAAATGAAAAGAACCTTATGCAAAGTTTCAGCATCGGCCATCCATTTTGAGGAGCTGGGGTCCATATATATAATTTCTTTCGTGGATTTATCAACTATGCATATAATAAATCATTTTGACTTGGAGACGAATATATACATGAATTAAATCATTATTTATACAAATATATATGCATATATATATAGATATATATATATATTGATATAAATATATATATATATATATATATATATATATATATATATATATATATATATATATATATATATATATATATATATATATATATATATATATATATATATATATATATATATATATATATATATATATAAATCAGAATGTGTGACCCCGTCTTTATACCTGCCATTTTTTCGCTTGCGGCCAGCCACATCAGCCATATTCACATAGCTGATCTCAGTTATTTGACATTCTCTCAATATACGTATTTGTTAATTCACCCACTCTCTGCTCCAGAGCTGTCTACATCTATGCAAATATCCTCAATAGATACAATACCATAATCCGTAATGAATGCTATGATGATTAATGCATGCTGTAAAGTTGGAAGCACACAAAAATGATTAATGGAAAAACACATCCCAATGTGCATTGACGGCCACTGTTTGGTAAACGAGGCGTGTGGCATGTTCCAATATTTCATTCGGGCAACAAAATTGGGTTTTTATGCGCTGCATATTAGTTTAATATGTGTAATTTCGCATGTGCGTGTTTCATTAATTTGTCATGCATAGGGGTTGTCAATTTTGACAGCACAATCTTAATCGTATGAGAACCCCGTTCATATATTTGCTGTCGCACAGCGTAATTGGTTACGTACGGGGACAATAACGTCAGTATGAACGACCTAATAGTTACATGTTGCGCAGCAGGGAATTAACAACGTGATTTGTGTTATATATGTACTCTACTACGCGATCGGTGTACCTTGGCACCCTTGATAATATGTAATTGTTAACGATAACGACAAACATACTTTAATCAGAATGCTAAGAATATCTACTTGCTTTGATCCCGATATGCAACAGTAATCGAAAGCATTTAGTGACCAAGTAGCGCCTATGTAACAACTTGCCAACAGTTTTGTTGAATGATTTTGCTATAATAAAGCAAATACTTCTTTTGACGCCCGCTAATTACATGCCTACTGTAAAATGCACAATATCCGAGCTCCAGTGTACCAGATTCTAAAAGAACCTCTCGGTTTGCCTTTGGATCGTAAAGGCATCATAATATGGATTGTAACATACCCAATAATTAATAACGGAAATTAAGTGCCAAATGCCATCGGTGAGTATATATGCTGGCTAAAAATATCAAATTCTTTCGGTGTTTAACGAAATGTTTCATTTTGCAATTAGATTAAACAGAAAATCAACATCCTTATCACGTTGTCAATGGGATGTATCAAATATGATGTAGAGCCTATACTGTTTTGAGCGTGACTGATGGCGTATCCCGCCGAACAATCTGATCAAACAGGCGATATTTAACCGTAAATCACGTTTCTCTCATACATGAAAGCAAATCATGTTATTCTAATTTGTGACGACAGTTGCGGTGAATAGATCCCATTTTAACGGTTCAAGTAACGGCACTTTTACCAATCACTCTTATCTAATGTACTCCATGTTAGCTCGTTTACTTGCGTAATAGAATTCAAACAGACCATAACTATGTTGTCGAGGGCTACGAAGCATAATACTTCTGGGACAGAAGTATAACCACACCAAATATCAGCGAACCATTAGAAACTTAGATGCCAACTAGAAATAACTTGAACTACTTTTGCATCAGGCAATACATAAAGCAAAAACTCTCGGCATAGATCTAACGTAAAATGTGTGATATTTGCCAGCATTTTAACAGCATTATTCAAGATTTGTCAAGAATATTTATTTCAGTTCCACCGCCATTTGTGCCAGCTATACATAGAGCTTCCCCAATGAATCACTGAATGTACGCATACGTGGTAACAATCTAGTGAAATATCAAAGAGATGTAAAAAGCTAGGTATACTATGGATGGATGCTGTTTTGAAAACTATCAATCAGAGTGCATTTGTTTTGGAATAGTTACTTGCTCAAAATCAGACACATAAGCGAATATTTTAGCCCATTGATCATGTATCAGTGCTTTATTAGCGCCCTACATTTCCATTGTGGAAAAAAATATTCCGTTGAGAGGAACTAATAGCCAGTATTAGGTAATAAAGTGTTAAGCGTCACGCTACCTGCTTACTTCCTTGACACATCCGCATGTATGGGTCTTTTCTGATCATCCACCGCCCCAAACGATTAATATAACCATGGTTAGTTATGCCGTATGACTCGAATGTGAAGTAAAAGCCCTTGTGGCAATGCGGCAGTTCTGAAGTTTATACTACTAAAGTGGCTGACACTTGCTATCGCTTTTACTTATGCCCCGATTTCGATATCACCGACTAACCTTAAAAAAATAACCAATGTAAGGTATTAACTATAATGACCTCAACGATTAATAATCATAACAATATGTCAATATTGGTAACAGACTTTTGGTAACTGGTCTTAACCAACACCATGTCATAGCAGTCTCATATATGCGAATGCAAAAGCTCACAGTAGCTGTATGATATAATAGGATTATGTAATTTCAATGAACTTGCATTGGTATCTCCTCAACTCACAATTGCTCATCCTCTTACTATCAAATATTCATAAAATCGGTTCCTTGGCACTTTTTTGGACATTACTCGATTCGCCCAAAACGATACTTATATGCGAGACGAGGGTGCACAAAAAGCATGATACTATTTTAATGTTTTTGATCTCTTGTATAAAGTACCAGTTTAGTGATGCCCGGTTCATTATACAAGACATCCGTATCTAGCCAATGTCTTACAATATGGGGACAGTGCAATGGATAGTTTTACTACGATGAACTGATCAGGTTATAACATATTGTTCTCTTAATCACATTGTGTGCGATTCGTATTGGTCAGTGTGTGCTTCTGTGTGATTGAAAGCTGCTTTTAGTATTTGCGTCTGTCTATGATTTATTGTCAGACTGCGAAAAACATATTGACGTTCTGGTTGAACAGCGACAATGCTGCCGTGCCTAACGAAATTGCAATCCTACTGAATAACAGTAGCTATATATATGAAATGGCAGACAACTATATACACCAGGACCGGCAAAAGGTCATTAAAGTTGCGCATCGCATATCAAGCCCACCTAGAACCGAAGTATTATATGTGTCGATTACTGATATCATTTAATACCGCTTGTGTTATACAACAATACGTTCCATTTGCATCACATTGTATCTGCCATAGAACGGAAGTCGTATATAGAGCTAGAAATAGAAATATAAGGAAAAGCTGTTTGCTTTCAAGGCGAATATTTAAATGCACACTAAAACAGCCAAGCACTATATAATACTTGATAATTCCTTGTGAAGATAAATTCGGCCGGTTCATCCATGGGGTTAAGATGAATAATTAAACTAAGCCGTCCATTGCAAGACAGATTCGCCTTTAGAGACCGCGATCGATAGGTTTCATAGCAGAGGCCCATTGACTATAATAATTTTTCTAGATATCTACTCATTTTCGTCTGAAAACAGAGCAACAGTCGATGCTCCTTCCGTAACAGGCGGGGTAGTTTTCACACCCGTTCATTCCGTAGAGTTAAACACGATGATAACTCAAAACAGGAACTTAAGGATTAGGTTTGACATAACACGCTTAGAGGTTATTTACTTTGTCATTTATAACTGACGAACATTTACAGAAAGGGAAAAATCTACCACAATATTCCACATTTTTTATGCATGCGATCACTATAAATAATTTTTCTTATCGGCGAAAGTAATGACGCTGGGTAACTGCCTCTTTATCATGACGCATTTACATGAGCTTAACGTTAAAGAGTTGGGGATACGAATGCACGTCGTCTACACCGCAACGCCGTATATTTAGCGCAAGGATTAGCATTGTGTTGGTACATTTACTCAAGTAGTATCAACCAAATAGTCGCTAATGAGGATGCCAATGTACTAATGGAATATTCAGTAAGGAAGTAACTGTCGCAGCAGTCTTGCTTAGCTTTCCCTAGCTGATGTACGTTGGTGATGCATGTGGGCTTCACTTCCTTGTCATCATCTACGTGGGAGCATATTTCGTTACTGGAATCAGTTGCATGTAATTGAAAGCTTGATCATTTCCCACCGTAAATCATAGGATCAGGCGATAATGTAGAGTGCTTGGCAATAATCCTATGAAGATAGCATAAGAGTTAGATACATGCGAGTCTACTGGTGTGAACACTAGCAGAATATACCCTCATTACTGTGCATGTGATTTAGCCTCCAAGTTTGCAGCAAACATCCATAGATCACATCGTGAAATGAATGGTAATCCATTGCTAGCAGTAAACATTCGTTGTTCTGCTTATAGGGTTTTTGCCACTTGCTGATACTAGACTAATATATTTGTAGACAAATGGCCATGCAGATAAATGATTTTGTAAAAACACACCCACCTACTCTTGTCTTTAAGTTGCTCATCCACTTTCTAAACACGACATCCTTGTCTAATATAACTTCAAGCTGATGTTCCCCCACGTAATATTGATTTCACAACAGACCTGAAGCGCAGTAAAGCAAAAGGAAAGCTGCGGTCAACCTTGCTGATTGTAAGCTCTCGCATTACCAAGCATAGAAAAAAATTGCCAGCTTGGTTACATTTACCAGCTTATTTCCTATTCAGGTTTGAATAATCACGTCACGTTTCAGACGCTCTTACGCCCATTTACATCAGTGGCTAATGTATATTCTTCACAAACGGAGTATGTCGTGTGAGTGTTATAACAAGCACTGTAAAGCATCTTCATACCTTAGCCGAATACATTCTGTTTGCCTTTGTTCAAACGCGCAAAAAAAGGATTGCAATATTTGCATATATTAGCTTACATTTCATAGCTATAGGGTTTCTTTCAAAGAATGGCAACGGGTTCATCGTAGTATCACGTATGAGCCATACAAATGAGTTTATTTGTGTGTCAGCTCGCCAATTTATGTTAACAACTCACAGACACATTTTAAAAGCGGTTGGTGTTGTGATTGTGTTTGCGTCAATAAATGACATTACTGCGGATACATTATCTTCAGATCAATGGTGCTGATAATACGGAGTTTTAAGTCGGAGTTGATGTTACTATTGTCATTAGTGGTCTCTTAAAATGATCATGCCTTGAACCATCATTCATTTACACAACGACAAATACAGGCATGCTACAATGTCATCCAGATAATAAATCGGGTCACAAAAGCAGTATGTCTCATAATAAAACACAGTTCCAATCTGGAATAAGATGAGGGCGCGGAGTTAGACAGAACCATATCAATGTGTCTAAAAGTGAAGAGTTTTCAGTTCTGAGTAGATATACTGTTAGCATTAGTAATATTTATCACTACTCCTGACTGAAACATGTAGGCCAATATAAGCCGATATATTGAGTCGTATTATCTGGCTTGGTACATTGATGGACATTCCGCTTTTCATTGCTCCAATGATTACGGCTTCATTCGAACGTACACCACTGTTCTGCTAATGCTGTTCATCCAACACCGAGAGCAGGAGTTAAACCGTGATTTCCAATTATTGATTAAATGTCGAATTGTTTGTTTGTATGTGCTAGGCGCTTGGGCGCTTTTAAGATGACCTACGCAGCTGATTTTATTGAATATGATTGATATGCCCTCCTAAATTCACATGCACTGGATGATCAATCATTGTGTAGACCCTAAATAGCTGCCAATATGAAGAACATAACACGAAAGGGTAAGCATATCCTACATTGCGACTGAATATAATTGCATTGATGGTCTTGAATCAATGCGCTTATGTACCAGATATTTACGAAATGTATTGCATGTAATCATTTTCTAACCCTTTACGGTGTTTTGATCTGATGACGGACATTCGCCTTTCTTTATTAATCCTTTACATGACATAATGTAGTCACGTACCGCTGACATAGTAATCGTGTTCTATATTATACAAGGTCCTTGAGGTGGGAGTGCAAATGGGATAAGATTTAAGTCAAAACTGAGATAGAATATTTACCAAAAGCATGAAGTGATGAGTTTATGTTTTGTGCAGCGATACCTGAAATATCCAACGGAAAAGCATAACAACAACAGTGCATTTATCAAAGGCCAGGCTATATTTCATAGGATATGATCACTTGTGTGGCGTTGTTTTGCACATGTATTTGCAGCTGTCTGGTGCATTTGATCAAGGTGTTAATCAAATATTGCCATTTTATAACCGAAATATGCATTGGCTACATTATTTTCGGTATAAGATGTATACCAGAATGGCTGTGTATATAAGGCTTAACAATTGCGCTTAACGAAATGGATGTTATTGTTTATTATGACCATATACACGCCGACTCATGGCAACCTGTACACATTCGTCTTATTTCATGACAAACCTAATCCCCGTTGTAAATCCTACCTGATCCAGCCCTTATCTGCACCAAGACCGACATAAAATATTTCTGCGACATTGTAATAGTAATCACAACGTGTCAACTCTAAGATGCAAGCGTTATACACAAACGACCCTATGAATTGCGATAAACAACACTGACCGCAATACATCAGTTATGGCGACTAATCCATCCATGATGGCCGGGTTTTTAATGATATAGCCAGTACATCATACGGGCCTATTGCCTCCGATTAACTTCCACACCTAAACAGCATTAATATATATATATTTATATATGTATATATATAAATATATATATATATATATATATATATATATATATATATATAAGATATATATATATATATAGATATATATATATATATACATATATATACATATACATATATATACATATATATATATATATAAATATATATATATATATGTATATATGCATATGTATATATACATATATGTATATATGTATAAATGTATATATGTATATACATATTTACATATATATATATATATATATATATATATATATGAATATTCATATATATAAATATATACATATATATACGTATACATATGTATACATGTATCTATATATATATATATATATATATCTCTATCCCTTAATGTATATATATGTATATATATATATATGTATATATGTATATAATTCTAGATATACATATATATATATATGTATATAAGTAGCATATATATATATGTATATATGTATATATGTACATATATCTTTATATATATATATGCGTATGCATATATATAAACATATATATATATATATACATATATATACATATACTTATATATACATATAGATATATATATAAAGATATATATATATCTATGTATATATATATATCTATTTATACATATATATGAACATATGTATATATATATATGTATATATATGTATCTATATATATAATATATATATTTATCTATATATATATATATATGTGAGTATAATTATATTTATCTATGCATATCTATATGCATATATATGTATATAAATAGGTATATATATATCTATTGACATAGATATCTCTGTATATTTTATATATACATATTTATAAAAGAGATAGAGAGAGAAATAGATAGAGAGATATCTCTAGATATATCTCTCTCTTAGATCTCTATATATCTATCTATCTCTCTATATATCTCTATATATATATCTATCTCTCTCTCTATATCTATATATATATCTCTCTCTATATATCTATCTATCTATATATAATCTATATATATATATCATCATCATATCCATATTAGTATTTAGGGTGCTGGCCTTGTCCCATTCAATGGGGTTGGCAACACCAGACAACGTCGCACGCCAGCTTTCCATGCGCCTCTGTCTAGCGGATCAAAGCCAGACAGGCCACATTCACTAACATCTTTCTTGACACATTCCAGCCACGTCTTCCTAGGCCTTACTCGCCCTCTTACGCCGGGGATTGATAAGTCTGTGACAGATTTGATACAGGACGTGGCACGCTGTACATGTCCAGACCGTCTGAGGCGCCGGCTGCGCAGGACTGCTGTGATGTCATCAATGCCAAGTTTCTGGAGAAGTGTAGCCGACAGAGTTTCTTCTTTGTCATTGGTGCCACAAATCCAACGAATCATGGAGCGGTAGTTACGGCGGAGCCGCTGAAGGTCGGACGCATTCGGCGCCCATGTCTCGCTACCGTGGAGCATAGCTGATCTGACACAGGCTGAGTATACCTTGCTGCGCACCTAAGGCGAGATGTGCCTGGTGGTGAGGATGGGCAGGAGTTTCCTGAACTTTCCCCAGGCCACACAACACCTGGCGCCAATGGCACTATCACAGCCCCCACCGGCACACAACATGTCGCCCAGGTAGCAGAAAGAGGCCTCCACATCGAGCATGGTACCGTTGATGTCCACCTGGGTCACTGGTCTGCCATCGATGGGGCGAGCCTTACCCTGACATCTCGGACAGACATAGACTGGGTCAGCTGCCAGTGGCCCAGTGGTGCCGCTACACTTCTTGTGAACCCAGAGCCTGCACCGTGAGCACATGATGGAGTTCACGCCAACACCACTTCGACAAACAGCACAGGGGAACTTGCCGGAGTTCTTGAAAACGTCAAGACCAACACCAGAGATCAGGAACTTGGTCTTCTTCATATTGACACGAAGACCCTTGCCCTCCATGCCTGTCTTCCAGGCCTTTAGCTTGGAAACACACTCCACCAGTGAGTCTGCAATGACAACCAGATCATCAACATAGAGGAGCTCCCATGGCACACCAGTGCGAAACTCGCGTGAAAGCGTCTCAAGCACTAGAATGAAGAGAAGCGGGCTGAGGACCGAACCCTGATGCACGCCAACTCTCACACCAAACTCCTCGCTGTACTGGCCATTGACCCGTACACGACTCCGGGCATTGGAGTACATGCCCTGAATGACACGCACAGCCCACTCCTCGACCCCAAGACTCCTCATGGCCCAACAGAGGACCTTCCTAGGCACACGATCGAAAGCCTTCTCCAGATCAACGAAGGCGAAGTAGTTTATTGGCGGCGATGTACTTCTCTTGCTGCTGTCGGACTATGAAGATGGCATCAGTGGTGCCTCTGCCAGGCACAAAGCCGAACTGCATCTCATTGATGTTCACCATATTGCGAATGTAGGGGTCCAGAACTCGTTCTAGCAGCTTCATGACTTGGTCTGTGAGCTTCAGACCGCGGTAGTTGCTACGGTCAAGGGCCTCACCCTTGCCCTTGTAGAGGTTCAGGATGAAGCTCTCCTCCCAGTCCGCTGGAGTCTCACCAGTACTGAACACTGCCTCCGCCAGTTGCCTTGTCAGTTCAACTCCCTCCTCACCGGCAGCTTTCAGCATCTCAGCTATGATGCCTGACGGGCCAGCCGCCTTACCGCATTTCATCTTGCTGAATGCTTTGCGGATCAGCGCCGCGGACACGCAGGGGGGCGTGCCAGCAGTAGGAGCGACCTCGGGGAGCTCGACCCCTTCACACCTTGTTTTGGAAATTGAATACTGTACGAATACTGTACGACGTGTATTGCGCAATATATGTTTCGCTGACGATTGCATGCGGATTCGGTGCGGTATTTTGCTGACCTAATTCTATTTTTGGAAAGTGATTTCACCATCTGTTCCGTTATTTTCGGCCCTTGAAATCTTTGCGCCCTTGGTGACCTCATGGAGGGGCGCTATTTTGGATGAGGTCATTTTTGGGAGTTTTATTGAGAAGGAGTTTGTAAATGGGTATTAAAAGTCAATTAGCGGTAATGGTGTTGAAAGAGAAGTGAAGGATAGTGTTAATGTTAGTGGAGTATTCACCATCTGTTCAGATATGAAGACGGTGTTTACGAGGTGATTTGTTGGTATTAACTTCCTTTTATCCCATGACATGTGGTGATATATTGAATTGGTGACCTTAGGAGGGTAACGCGATGTACGGTATTCGAGTGAGTTCATTTGGGGCTATGTCCTTAGGAAGGTTGTTGACTTTCGACCTGGAGTGATGAATGGGCGGTATTTGGGTGAGGTCATTTTCGATAGTTTTATTGAGGAGATTGTAAATGGGTATTAAAAGTCAATTTTCGTTAGATATGTTGGTCGATTGAAGTTTTCACGTGAATGAATCTTACTAGCATATGAGTCTTACATAGGAGGGAAAAAAATGACAGATGTCTTTAAGTGTGTTGTAACTCTCATTGAGAATATAACGACAGATGGATTAAAAGTTGACCATTGGATATTTCTCAAAATGGGGGTGGAGTTATGGGTTACAAATAGCGGATGGTAACTTTACTTCAAAATAGTTTTCCTCTGGAATATTTCAAAATAACAAGCATGGAGCATATTTATAAAAATCATTTTGTTTCTACGGATCCTACCAAATCAAGATTCAATAATTCCAACTATCCGGAATTAGTGAACATTACAATGGCAAAACCAGATATAGAGGAATATTTTGGACTTTATAAAAAAAATTATTTCATATAAGCGATTCGAAAATATAGTTGGGGTGACAGGGGAGTACCCCGGATATATTTCAGCCCCCACCAAGTGGGTTAAAGCTATTACGAAGGGCGGGTCTCTCGTAACAGGCTATCCCGTACTGTGAGTATTCGCTTAAAACACGCTATATCATAGTATAGATTCGTTGACTTTTGTATCTGTTATAAGTCTATATTTCTTTGTTTGCAGGGAACCCAAACATTTATTAAAAAACAGTGAGTACCGCAAATGTTTAAGATTCTCTGGAATTTTATTTTATTCTTAGAGATTAAAACAAAAAAATAATTTGTTTTTGTTTGTAGGATGAAGATAGAAGAAAATATAATTAAATATTTTTAAAATTAAATAAATATAAATATATAAATGTTATACTGGTGTTTGTGTTATTAATCGGACTCGATGAATCTGTGGTATAATTATACAAGCTGGTAATGTGATTTACCGATCGTTGAATTCACGATGCGCATCTATCTTAATTAAATAACGACTCATGTCAAACGATTTGATAAATTAGTCATTGTGAGTTGCCCCCCCTGTCAGTCGATTTCGCATTCACCTCAGATATTGTGGTGACATCATTCTATTTTTGGAAAGTGTTTCCGACTGCTGAGCTTTGCGACCTTGGTGACTTCATGTCAATACATTGAGCTGGGCGCTATTTTGGATGAGGTCATTCTATTTTTGGAAAGTGATTTCACAATTTTCGTCGGATATGTCGTCATAGTTTTGCTGAGCTAAGCTAAATGATGGGATAGAGGGTGTATATAAAACGGGAGAGTGTCTCAGTCCTGCGTTCAGTTATAACCATGGCTGAGAAGAGACAGCTAGAAGCTTTCAACGATGCGTGCAAACGCAGTAGACCGATGAGCGACGCAGATTTGTTAAGAGCCGTGGAACAAATCGAGATGGAAAGCAGTAAGTATGATTTTATTTTCTATATCTGAATTATAGAATTACCAGGTATACGTCATTTATTTATTTATTTTTGTTACGCGTGTGTGTTTTTTAGTGTTGACGGGAGACGAAGATATTTTACATGTCGCTATGGACGAGTATGAAATAGAACAGGCGAATACAGCATTGGATTTGTTAAACAACGCTCAACACAGCCCCCCGACACAAACTGGAAATGGCGCTACAGTCGACAACGCTAAGGGTAGGTCTATTAAAGGATAGGTCTATTACCGGTAGAATTGAGAATTGAGGAAATATTTATATTGACAGATTATCGATGATTATGTTGACAGAAGCTGTGTTGGCTGCTAATGAAAGAGCTATTCGTACTCATACGCGCTTTGGAAGGCTACAAACTGTTTACAACTATAATTTATCTGAAGAAGTGCCCAACCTCGACCAGAATATATTTGAGGAATGCGATTCAGCCTTTAAAATCAACGGGAGTTATGGATTCTTATTACGTCACAAAGAAACAGATGAATTGCGGTACTTTCACTCGTCCGTCAACAACCATCGAATGCTACCAACCCCTCTAGTCGTACGGAATGCCGATGATTTTGAGAGGGCTATGCGTGAAATAACACAAAGAGACATTTTAACCTACGCCCAGAACCAACGACCGGATTCGAAATGGAGTGTAGAGGAAGTGACTAATTTGACCATCTTTGTGAACCCAATCGAAGATCACGTGATCGGCTACCCACCACCCGTTATGCCGGAACACCTGAAAACAAACAGAGCCATCAACTTGTTAGAGCGAAGTCAACAAACGGGTAAACCGTATCAAGACCGATTGTGCTTTTTCAGGGCCCTGGCTTTACATAGAGGAGTGAAGATCACGAGTCTAGAGAATGCAGCAAAAACATTGTTAAAGACTGCTTACCCAAAACAAAAGAAAAAAAAACATTTGCAGGTGTACCCCTTGAAGACGTCGAAAGACTAGCAAAACAATTCAAAGTGAATATCACCGTGTATACGCTAGACGAGAATCAAGTAAGTGTGTCTTGTAGTGATTAAACAGAAGTAACAACATAAACGATGTAATCATTTGATATCGAAATGGAAATATGAGATGTGATCGATTTGTTATATGTGTTTCAGGTAGCTACTTTGGTCAAGCGAACGCGCACAAAATTCGCCGCGACCTTGAAATTGAACCTGTACGAAAATCACTTTAGTTACATCAAAAACTTTGACCTTTATAGCAAATCATATATTTGTGGTACCTGTCAGAAGCTGTGGAAAAGTGAGAAAAAACTACATCGCCACGAAAACATATGTACTGTGGAAACGAAATACAAGTACCCAGGCGGTGTTTTTTTTCATCTACCACCCACTATCTTTGAAGCGTTACGGGACGAAGGAATCGAAATAGAAGACGGTATTTACCCTTACAGAGCCACCTATGATTTTGAAAGTTATTTTGGAGAAGACAACCTACCCGTCAATTCACCCAAAGTCACCTGGGACCAAAAACACGTACCGTTATCAGTGAGTGTATGCAGCAATGTACCTGATTATACAGAACCAAAATGCTTTGTAACGGAAGGAAACGCACAAACATTGATTGACAGGATGATGATTTATATAGAGGAGATATCAAACGCCGCCTATTTACTGATGCTTGCTCAATACGAAGCTACCCTAACCCAGTTACAAGAGAAAATCGATGAAGCGTATCAACTGGACCCGGTCGTCAAGGGAGAACATCCATTGCAGAAATTACAGAAAAAATTCGACAACTATTTACATGTATTACCGTTAGTCGGATTCAACTCATCGAATTATGACCTCAACCTTGTGAAAATACCGTTGACAACTTACCTGCAAGAACATTCATCGATCAAGTATACCATCAAACGAAATAACTCATTCATGTGCATTGAAACGGACCATGTACGGTTTTTGGATATCACCAACTTTATTGCACCTGGATATACATACGACAAATACCTACGAGCCTTTCAATGCGAACAGAAAAAGGGATATTTCCCGTATGAATGGGTGACACTCGATCGTTTGAAAAATACAGAATTACCACCCCATGCAGCTTTTTACAGTGCGTTAAAACAAGAAAACATTACAGCAGACCAATACGCTGAATGTCAAGAAGCGTGGGAAGCAGGTCATATGCAGACTTTTAAAGACTTTTTGATATATTACAACAATTTAGATGTCGAACCGTTTCTGGAAGCCATAGAGAAACAGAGTCGTTTTTTTTACAGTGAGAGAGGTATAGATATGTTGAAGGATGGAATATCAGTGCCCGGATTAACCATGCGATATTTATTTCAAGACTTGGAAGATTATTTTACCTTACCCGACGAAAAGAACAACGACATCTATTGGTTGATTAAAAATGGAATAGTGGGCGGACCCTCAATCATCTTTCATCGTTACCACGAAAAAGGAAAAAAACTTACATCAGGCGTGAACAGAACGGAAATGAATCGAAGTTGTGTGAAGGAATCGTAGGTTATGATGCGAATGCGCTTTATCTATGGGCATTGGCTCAACCCATGCCAGCCAACTTTCCGACCCGACGTCACGCGCCTGAGTTTAAACCAATTCAGACCCGAAAAGGCGGAATAGCGGATGAATGGTTGGCTTGGATAGCACACAGCTCACAAAATCAAATACAACATCGTCTAAACAGAGGGGAAAAAAGAATTGGCGCCCGGCGATTACCCGTAGACGGGTGGTGTAAAAACGCAAACAGTATATCAGTTTCACGGATGTGTATGGCATGGCTGTCCGTGTCTGAAATTGACCCATAGCCCCATCAGTGGAAAACTAATGAGTGATTTATGTGCCGAAACAGAAAGAAATACCCAGTATTTGAGAGGATTAGGTTATGATGTCGTAGCTGTGTGGGAATGTGAATGGACGAAAAAAAAAAAAAAAAACAGACCCTCAGATCAAAGCGTTCATGTACAGTCGACCGCAACCACTACGAACCGGTTTGACGGAAAAACAGCTCATAGACAATATACGTGACGGAACCTTTTTTGGAATGGCTGAAGTAGATATACACGTACCAGAAAAACCCTTAAAGACTATTTCAGTGAAATGACCCCTATATTCAAAAACACTGAACTGACCCGAGATGAAATCGGACCCTTTATGCGAGACTATGCTGAACAACGGGACATTATGAAAGTAAGTACACAAGGTGACAAGGGGCGTGGGATCATAATGTATTTTGTTGCGATCACTATGATGTCATAACGATTTTCATTATTTATTTTCAAATAGACGGAATGGCGGACGTTGATAGGGAGCTACAAAGGTGTGAAAATATTGCTTGCTAGCCCACTACTGAAATGGTACTTGGAACATGGCCTGGTGATCACAAAGATATACCAAACACTGGAGTATGAACCCACAGCCTGTTTCAAACGATTTGCCGAGACCGTATCAGACGCCAGGTATGTACGAATATATATATGATATACTCTTATAGTTATATGATATACTCTTTCAAGCGTTGAATTTTATTTTGATAATGTTCTTGTTTGTGTGTAGACGTGGGGGTGATGTCGACCCGAGTCAGACCGTTATAGCCGAAACTTTTAAGCTACTTGGAAATTCGGCCTATGGTAAATATACTAAAATGTATTATTGTAAAATATATTGATTTAATTGTTACTTTCAAATTTATTTCAAATTTATGATTTAAAAAAAAAAAAAAAAAAAAAAAAATACCCGTCAAGTGCTGTTGATTTATACTAATTTGTCTATGTTTGTAGGTAAATGCGTCACGGATAAAACTAAACACCGTGATGTCAAATACGCCGACTACCGAGAGGGTAAGAAATTGATCAACGACAAAAGATTCAGAGCCTTGAACGAATTAACCCCCAACCTGTTTGAATTCGACATGGCCAAAACCACCATTGATCTCGACTTACCCCAACAAATAGGCTATTTTGTTTATCAATACGCCAAATTAAGGATGCTGGAATTTTACTATGATTTTATTGATAAGTATGTCGCGAGATGTGATTTTGCCTATGTACAGATGGACACTGATAGTAGTTATATCGCTCTTAGTAGTAGTCATCTAACAGATGTCATCAAACCCAACATGAAAGAACAATTTTACAGAGAATACCCTCAGTGGTTGCCAGCTGTAGCGTGTGATGATCACAACAAAGACTTTATACAGTGTAAAACGAACGGAACCCCGTGGGTACCTCAACCGTGCTGTGTGACCCGCCAAAAATATGATAAACGTACCCCGGGGTTATTTAAAGAGGAGTGGAGTGGAGATGGTTTTATCGGACTGTGCAGTAAAACCTATTACTGTTATGGAACTACGGATAAAGCCTCGTGTAAAGGACTCAATAAACGTCAAAACGACCTGAACAAGGAGAAATATATGAATGTGCTGAGAGAACAAAAAAATCAGGTCGTGGTGTGAACCGTGGCTTTCGCATTAACAATAACACAATGTATTCGTATACGCAAATTAGAGATGGATTAAGTTATTTTTACCCCCAAGAGAATTGTGAATGCAGACGGTGTAAGCACTAAACCTTTAGATGTGTGATACGTTAATATGCTATTTAAGAAATTGATATGTGTTATTATGTAATAAATTGAAGTGAAGGTGTTATGTAATCGATGGATGTGTGCTCTGTAAGAAATTGATGTTTAAAGGCTGTGAGAGAAACTAAGAATAAAAACGTCGTACATTTTCAACACGCGTTGTTTATTTGCCTTGAATTAAACATGTCACCAGCTTATCGTTGGTTGAATAATCGTCGGTAAATACAGCCAGCAGCATTGTTCAAACTTATTCCACGACATCGTCTCTTTAAATAATACAAACAATAAAGTCCACAAGTATTGGAATTAAAGTCTTGTAATGGCTTTGTATTATAAGTCCAGTTCACACAATGCTTGGTCAAGAACTTCACAAATACGTTATGAATAGGAGGTAGTCCGTAAGAATCAAAATATTCGCCTCGTTCATTATGATCAATGAAAATAGCAATCCAGTGTTTGCCTTTTTTGGAAGCTGGATCCGTATTACAAACGAAACCGCTGGGGTAGTTGACATGGCGGGGTAATTTATTCCGCGCAAACACTCCGCGCACAGTAGCTCGAGTGAAAGCGTCTTTTTGTAAGAGCTCGTGTAATTGCCTGGTATCCATTGTTAGGCAGCGTAATCAAACAGAACGTTACGGTTTCGGTCAATTTGAATCATATTTTCAAATTCGGCATACACAATGACATTAATGGTACGTTCTAGGGCCGTACCAAAACGCATTTCCAAGCGCACGTTTCTCTTGTTTCAACAAATTAAAATGAGTGCCGCTATCACCCAGGTCGGGGGTCAGATCAAAAGCGAATAGTGTATAGCCATTGGGATAATCACTCCAACTTATGGCATTGCCTTCGTCTTGATAGAGTTGTCCAGTGCTAATGAATAAATTAGCATAACTGCGGGTGTATATATGGTGATTAAAATCGGGCTGTAATGGTTTTGCGGGGCACTTGTTGTCCGTCAACGTACATAGCTAAAAATGTGAGGTCGTTATGCTTAAAGTTGAAGGGGTTCTGAGTGTAATCACCGTTGAACGCCCTATTATCAACACTTCCAACTACAATTCGTTTGGGTAACTGACCCAAAAATAAATTTTCTTGATTGATCGTCATAGCTCCTTGAGATGCAGAAAACACTTTGGTTTCTATGCGTCTTATGGGGTATTTAGCTGGGCTTCGTTCTAAAGCCTTAATGTGAGCTAGTTGCACGGTGGGGTTCAACTTTATTTTGCGTACGAATAAGGTCACGGATTGCAGAACTATTTTAGGGGCAAATCCTTCTGCAGGATTGGCCATAAGGGCAAAGCTGTCACCGCTGCGTACTAATCGCAACTTCAAATCTACGCCGTTTAATAAATAGCGTTCTTGACTAAATAAATCTAAATGTAATTTGCCCATCATATCCACAATGCGACTCTCTTGAGCTCGTTCCTTTCTAGCTATCATCCCCTTGTTGTTAGTACCCACCCACGGCGTCCATGTGTTTTGGGGTGTCTTTGTACCATAAACTAGCTGTTAACTGAGAGTTTTTGGCTTCCGAACCATAGCTCAATAGCGTTTCCATATAAGCGCGATACGGGTATGTGTTTGTCGAGGAGGACACAAGTTTTTCGTTGAGAGAGACATCGACTTGGGAAAAGAGTGAGTGTAACCAGAGGTTAACGGGTGCTACAGCACTGTCAGCCTCCAAAACCGCCCCATCCTTTTTCACCACTTTGGCATTCACTTGTAAATACGTGTCGTTCAGATCGATATAATCATCACCCGACCCACTGATGTAGTAGAATTCGACTGGACCCGAACCTAAAGCAGCTACCGGATGGAATTCGATCCACGATCCATGATCGACACTGCTTTGAGTTGGGGGAATCGAAAATAGGTCTAATTCACTTTTGACACAGGGACAAGATTGGGGGTGTACCAGTGCCATGATCTAACCGAAAATATCTTTTGGCAACCTCCGAGTTGTTCCACGACGACCGCGTGAACTACTGTTCCTACCTCGTGCGAGTCGTTTTATAGAGAATGGTGGTCGGCGACGCGGTTGTTTGGGTGGAACTATTTGATCGAACACTTCCTCTCCGGTTTGTAACAATCGTTTCTTAGCCGACTGTTTCAGAGACTTCCCTCCCAAAATCTCCAACCACCCTCACTCCTGTTTTCAAGGCGTGTTTTTTAACGACAGGTAAAACTTTTCGAACCAGCGGTAACACCATTTTAGCCAGACCACCAACCACATTACCAAGGCCGTGTCCGCGTTGACTCCTGGCACCGGAAAACACGGGGAGCCCTCCACCCGCTTGGTTCAGGTAATACGGGGTGTAAATATCAGCCATGGTTTTCAAAATATAGCTTTCTTGATTTTACGGAAATGTAACGTCACTGTCACTTTACCAGATTCGAATGGAATGGGTCGACCCGTGTCATCTCTTATATCGATTTCTATAGTAGAAAAAGTCTTGGTGGCTATCGGGTAATAAAATATCTTTTTATACGTGGAGTTGATCAACTGCCCGCGACGATTGTGATCGATTGGAATAATACGCAGAAGGGGGACCACAGTGTCTCCTACCACCTGAGCTTCGATGAGATTACAATAGACATAGAGTCCGTACAAGCCTCGATCAGGGTCAACAATGTGCTGACCGACTTGACTGTTCTCAAAAATCCCCATTTCAAAACCGAGTCTTTGACGCAACCCCTCGTCCATGTAAACTACAACTGACTCATTGTCTAGGGTCATAGTTGCTGTCTGTCGTGTTCGATTGTAGGTGAGACGCACTCGCTCCTCATTTTGCTCCTTTAACTTGGCTGCAAAGGCTTCTATCAACGATCCGGTCGTATAAAAACCAGGGGTAATGTGAAAATATTTGGGACGGGCCTCTGCAAATTCACTCACAATGTCATATCGCTCACTGCAACAGATATCCGGGGGGAGATTGAGCGCACCAGCCACACGATCCATGACGACCAACCCCTCGTCCTCAGTAACATTGTACCACGTGTAAGGGTACTGAATTTCCGCTAATCCCACTTCCCAAGCCCCTTCCAACTGTACAGCTTTGGGGAGTCGAGTTAAGTAACGTGTCAACGTGTTGTTGGGGTGATAATTCATTGAACTGTTGGAAGGTAGGGTCAGAAAGAAACTCATGATGGTGATGCCATGAGACTCAAATTAAGTTCTTCTTGGTTTCACGGAAATGTAAAGTCACCATCACATGTCCGTCTTCGAATGCCACGGACTGACCCGTGTCGTCTCTTATATCAATTTCTATGGTACAAAAGGTTTTGGTGCCCACAGGGTAATAAAATATCTGTTCGTATGTCTGGGTCACCATTTTGTGCACCCGGTCGTAGTCCACAGGAACTGTGCGTAGCAAGGGAGCCATCGTGTCACCGACCACTTGTGATTCAATTATACTACAATAAACGTACAGTGCGTACAACCCTCGAAATACATTAGGCTTGTAATCAGTTTGAGAATCGTAGAGCGAAAGACATTCCTCACACCTCAATATTTGACGAAGACCTTCGGTCATGACAACTTGAAGTTTGGGATCAGTTATTTTTACATTCACGGTCTGTGAGTGGGAATTGAATTGAAATCGAACCACGCCTCTGAGATGCGATTTGCGGATGTGCATATTGATCCTGTCTATCAATTGTTCAGCACTGTAGGAACCGGGGGTCAGGCGAACGACCAAGGACTCGACCAAAGGATCCCCTCCAAGTGTCTGTCTATCGTATGGTATCCAGCTCGCTCATCCACTATGACAAAACCGACATCGTCCCCGATGTTGTACCAGGAAACAGGGTACTGAATTTCTGCTAATCCCACCTCCCAATTACCTTTTAATTGTATGGGTTTAGGCAATTGAGTAAAGTAACGTGTCAGCGTGTTGTTGGGGTGATAATTCATTGAACTGTTGGAAGGCAGGGTCAGAAAGAAACTCATGACGTCGCTTTATGTTTCAAAGTGGGGTTGGGAAGAATGTACCCTAAGCTACTGCTTAACAGAGCAGTCCACAAATTACTATCTCCTTTACCCGCCGTTAGATTGTAGATGCTGACGATGATTACGGTATATAAAATGAGGATTTGTGTGAAAAACACGATTTCGGCTTTCGGAATTTCCCGACCAAATATGGTCCACACCCGATCACTTCTCTGATCTTCCATCCTAATGACGCTTCTGTTCCAAATCTCAGTTTTTATACAGCTCCACACCACTGACCCAACTATTAAAACTGGCAGGGTAGCCAAACCACTTGACAAAGTATTGTTTTTGTCCTTTCCGTTTACGTTCTTTGATAATTTTTTCAACCCTATACCATGCTTTGTCATTCACTTTCTGTAATTCTTCCGCGTAAAATGTTCCCTCTAACACTTCGTCATTATCATCCTTTATCGTATACACATTAGGGGAGCCTAAGTGAACGTTCTCCACCCGAAACAACTCCTCGCTCCAATTGGAAGTGTAACCCTTTTTAAATTTACCCCGTGCTTGACTGATGCGGACACGATCCCCGATATCATACCGTGGTCGTTTAACCTCATCAGAGCGTTCCCCGTATAATGTCATCCACGTGTCTTCTTGATTACGCACCGAGACTGATATCGGGGGGCGCTTAATGCTGCGGTGATAACTGACGTTGTATCCTTTCACCAGCGAAGCCAGAACCGGTAGATAAACACTGGTGTTGTGTTTGGTAAAATAACGCCACATTTTAGTTTTTAACGTACGATTAAACCGCTCGACTATGCTAGCTTTGGTTTCTTCGTTGTGGGTGGTAAAAAAGCGAATCCCCTGCTGCTTAAGAAATGTCTGAAATTTACGGTTGATAAATTCTCCACCCTTATCAGTCTGTAAACACAGGGGCTTCCGCCCTTGTTTTAATATACTCTCAAAGGCTCGAATCAAACTGTCACCCGTTTTATTTTTTAGTGGTATCACCCACGCATATTTCGAGAATACATCGATACAGGTCAAGAGAAATTTCATGTCTTGGTTCTGTTTGGCTAAGCGAGCTATGTCCACTAAATCGGCTTGCCATTGATGGTCAATTCCCCCGACTATGACGCGTCGTCTTCGAAATCGACGACGGATCGGTTTATGTAATGTATAGGCATCTTGCTCGCCCAACCATTGTCTGACTGCCTTTGTTTTGAGTTTCGTAGCTCTAACCAATGGCTGCACCCCTCCATACGCGGCCGGTGCCTCAGGGTCGAAATACACACTTAACTTCTCCATGACATCCAATTTTGTGTTACAGGCTCCTCCTCACCAGGTCTTTTATCTATTTGCATCGCCCCCTGTCGGATATAGTTCCATCGATCGGGGTGACCTACTAAATCTTGAGGAATGTTGGAGTCTCGCAACGCTTCAGCAAATCTTTTCCAACCCTCTGGTTCAAAGTGTTTACGCCGTCTCAACACATCGTTAACCAAATCCGCCACGTTAGTCCCACTAACGGCTTGTCCTTTAATCGTTAATTCCCCTCGTTCATTCCAGCCCACGTCTGGGTTTTTTCGAAGGCGTTCTAATAGCAAACGCCCTTTTTTCTGAAATTTATCAGGGATGGTTTCTACAACTTCCGCAATAGACACATCTTCTTGTTTGGGTGTGTGGGGCGGGGTATTAGCTAAGGCTGTGTGAGGTGTCGGGGTTCTGTGCTGGCGGTAATACTCGCGGTGTTTTTTGTTAAAATTTGGTTATAAGATTCTACTTTAGCCTCCTCCGATAAATCACTACGATTCAGGACATCCCTCATCTCCGCATCCAAGTTGGATAACACGTCGACAGTGGGAGCTTGATCGTAACGCCCACTTGACAGTACCCGGGGATCAACCAACATCATTTTCTTAGCCATAATTTTAGCCCAATAGTTTGCCTAACAACGGACCAGCGATACCTAAAATAGGTCCTAATAACGCCGGGAGAAAACCACCGGTTTGTAATACTCTTTTCTTTTTCTTGACGTTAGTTTTAGGTGAGATCAAAGCGCGCAGACCTTGTTTGTATCGGGCTAATTTACGCTTCTGAACTGAAGTCAAGGATACGTTTCCTTTTAAAACATTGAGTGCACATTCACATAGACAATTTATCAATTCTTTGTCAGCCGTGTGAATCAAAGCCCTATTGACAGGGGGTTTGGCTTTAGCCATCACTCGTAATGTATCAGCGTGTTTTCTGAGATGCTCTGCCATGATCTATGTCTAACGATAAGAATGGCGGTCGTCCGATGATCGACGGTATTTATTTCTGTAGGTATACAACTTGATTGGGTCGTAGTATGTCAGTTCGTAGCCGTAAGTGATCTGGTGTTGCCTGTTTCAAATCGATAAACAAATAACCGTGAGGTTGCGAAGTAGCATCCGAAAAGGCTTCTTGTACATACTTGATGTTTCGCGGGTACATTTGTTTGGCTAAATGCATGATTTGTGAAGCGTCCCGAGGGTTCTTAAATACCACTAAATAATGAGCGTTCAAACTGATTGTTCGATGTTCTTTATTCTTTCCGAATAAATTTTGTACTAAATACAACACGCTAAGATTGCCATGGTGACTCCCTTTGGTGAATAGGCGAGTGACGCGTTCGTCAGTTTCTTCCATCAAATCATCGATGATCAACAAGGTTCTTTGTTGAGGATCTGTCTCAAAATTCAATCCCTCTACAAATTCCACGTGCGGTAGTTGAGTGTACATGGTTTGCCACTCTCCGAAACACCACACGATTCGGTCGGGTGGTGGCTCAATGTGACTACCTTTGATTAACTCACTCACAAAGTAAGTTTTTCCACAGCCGCTCGGACCAGCTATCACGCAACTAAAGGGGTGTTTTAAGGCTCGATCCATTCTTATACTGAGTTATCATTCACAGTTCCCCACTCTTTTTATAGATAGGATAGGTAAATAGTGTCGTGATAAGTAGAACTCAAAAAGAAATTCGATTAAAGTATATCATCACTTTTTATTCAATCACCAATCATATATATTCATGCGTCTAATAATTTTATTATATTTACAGTCATAAGGTTCCCCCATTAAGACTTTAGACCAGTGTTCGGTGGTCACACAAAAAACCTAACATGGTACGTCGATACTCTCTAGAGAGCCAAAGACACAGTTCAGTCGAATTGTGTTGCTCACACAACAAGCGCCATAATAAAGTGACGTGATGTTCGTCCACCTTATCCAAGGCTCTTCCAACGCAATGTGAATACATCTTTTGTTGGTTCTCGGCTTGACATACGCCCGTTCCACACACGACGCATGGTTCTTGAGCTATGTCAGATAACAATGGCTTCATCAAACCACTGTAAAGGCTAATTATCATATCCCACCCATCAGGCGACGTTCCTTGGTCATCCATCTTTTGTGGGCGTGCTGATAGGTCTTGGTAAGCTTTTATGAGCAGCCACCAATTGAAACTATCAAAGCACATGGTCACGCTTTCACGGGTAATTTCAATATAGGGGACTGGGGCTTTCACTCGACCAATTACATCGTCACAAATGGTTTCTTCCGTATCAACGTCCGATTGACCAGCTTCCGCGTCAATCAACGATAAGGTGAGTGATGTAAGAGCCGTCCCGCTTCTGAGAAAGGCATTTGAGGGTAATTTTATTTGATGTCCGCTCCATCGATCGCGAATGTGTAAATCATTGATCAAATCATCTGGGTTACTACACCACTGGGTGATTTGAAAGCGACCACTACGACGACTGGTATACAACGGTCCGTCAATGTAATCACACTCCTCGCTGTTCTCCTCAGCCATCCTGAATGAAACAAAAATCTGTTCGTGTTCACTTATTTATCCCCTGATCGAGGTGATGTAAGGGATCACGTGACGAATTAATTTAGCTGATGTCAGCAGTTGTTCGTGATCACGTGACGAATTAATTTAGCTGATGTCAGCGGTTTTTCGTGATCACGTGACGAATTAATTTCAGATCCGGTAAATCACGCACACACGCACACGCACACCAGGTTGTGGGGTTCTTCGAGCGTGGAAGTTAAGCTTTCCGATTACGTCACAACCTTCCTCTGCTTTGTTGTGCCTGTTGTTTTTCTTAATTTTCGATTGTGAATGTAGAGCTTATAATTACAGTGATATTTCAAGTGTTGGGTCAAAAGCGCCTTGGTAACAAACCCACATTGACACAGAGGACATCGCCTTAACCTCAGGGGTCTGTGTTTACCCTGAGCAGGTGTCTTGGGTCTATATGGTTGTTGGGTCTCAGCAACTCTCTGACATTCGTCACATTCTACACAAGTTTCCATGTCGTCGCTTTAAAGATTTAACCTTTACTGACAGTGAACTTGTTGTTAAACGATATTTATAATTACTTTAATCCCACCTCATCTTCAGACACGAACGCAGTTAACTGACGATCCATTAAACACTCTCTAGCTTCGATCGCTTTACTAAGAGCCGTATCAAAATCGTAACCATACTCCATCAAGCGCTGTTGATTTATACTAATTTGTCTATAGATCTTATTGTCTCTCAGTTCTCGAGTTAGTTGTGCATGCATCTGTAACTTGTCTTTTAAAACAGACCACCTGCTATACGCATCCGTCATGTTGATGTTACTCTCTGACTATCTTAGCCATAAATGACCACCCACCAAATTTGAACTCTTTATAACATACATTCCAAATCATAATTAAAAGAAACAAACACAGGCCTGTATTTTCACTCATTTATTACACAATCTGTTAATTACACGTATTTCAATATCTGATTTCACCGACTCCAACCAATATTTCCTATAGTCCACACACAACCATTTGCTACGTTCCATCCACGAGGGGCAGGGGTCAATTAAACCTATACTTAATTCCCATAAACTTGATACATAGTGTTCGTCAACACGCTCGAGAGCATCCGTCATACACATCCGAACTTGTTCTTCAGGTTCGGCCATCAAACAAAGATTATGCTGTCGCTGACTCGGGTGGTCGATCTGACAGCCATGGCATTTTTCTGGTATTAGAGCTTCGATTAATTCGACAAGCGTGTCTGTGTATACCACCATCAGATATTCCTCCATTAATTTCGCTCTCATCACGTGGGCTCCGTAGAGCTGTTTCAACTCCTCCCACGCTTCTACAAACATATACCACGAGTAACTGTCCATTTCCATTGTCACCTGACCCTTCTTTATCACCACCATAGGGATCGGGTATCGAACACTCATCGTCACGTCTGCACCAATAGAGACCTCGACACGACTCTCCTCTCCCGCTTCTAACTGTTTCATTGTTTCTGTGACAGCAGCTATTTCGTAACCACAGTCCAATACACAGTGCATCCCAAACTCTATGTGACATTTCTTGAAATTGTTTTTCAAAAACACTACATCTTTATTCCAAACCACTATCGAATACTGTGCAAAGTATCGTGTGTATAGCGGTTTCACTTCCTCCATTTCGATTTGTTCTACCGCTTTTAACAAATCTGCGTCGCTCATCCGTTTCCCAGCCATGATTATAACTGAACGCAGGACTGAGACACTCTCCCGTTTTATACACACCCTCTATCCCATCACTTAGCTTAGCTCAGCAAACTATGACGACATATCCGACAAAAATTGTGAAATCACTTTCCAAAAATAGAATGACCTCATCCAAAATAGCGCCCCTCCATGAGGTCACCAAGGGCGCAAAGATTTCAAGGGCCGAAAATAACGGAACAGATGGTGAAATCACTTTCCAAAAATAGAATTAGGTCAGCAAAATACCGCACCGAATCCGCATGCAATCGTCAGCGAAACATATATTGCGCAATACACGTCGTACAGTATTCGTACAGTATTCAATTTCCAAAACAAGGTGTGAAGGTACCAAATGATGATGTTGGACGCACTCCTCATTGGGGATGACTTTCACATCGCTGACGGCGCCACTGAAACTTCTGCGATAGAGTATGTAATCTAGCTGGGTCAAATGGTTGCCGGAGCTGTATGTGACAAGGTGAGAGTCCTTCTTCTTAAACCAGGTGTTGCCGATGCGAAGACCATTGGCTATGGCGAATTCTAAGACCCTCTCCCCTCCTGCATTACGGGTGCCAAATCCATGCCCGCCATGAGCATCACTGTACACTCCGGCGGCAGCGCCGACGTGACCGTTCCAATCGCCGACCTGGATGAGTATCTCAGAGGCTGGAACCTTAGCGACAATGCTTTGCAGCTGGTCATAGAAGTGCTCTTTGACAGATTCAGGAAGTCCTGCTTGGGGTGCATACACGGAAAGAAAGGTGAAAACCGCCTTGCCAATGATCAGCTTTAGCAAAATGATCCTGTCGGAGATGCGCTGGACTTCAATGACCTTGTCCACCCAGCTCTCGGCCAACAACATGCCAGCTCCACCTTGGCCTGACTCATGTGAGCAGTAGAAGAACTTGTATTTGGAGTCCTTGCCTTTGAGTGTGCGAACCTGGCTGGCAGCAAGACTGCCCTTCCACCTGTGCTCTTGTACACCGCAGAAGTCGACTCTTCTCCTTGTCAACGTCTCGATCACTTCTGTGCTTCTTCCTCTCAGTGTTCCCGCATTTCAAGAGGCAACTCTGAGCTTGGTCGGGTGCTTGCTTGATTTGCCGCGATGGCCGGACCCTGCTTCACGCGCCCGCGAGGAAGCCAAGCCCGAGACGTTACCGGCATTCTGTCTACGACGTCTACCGGCATCGCCTATCTCTGAGTCAAATGTGGACGTAATCATAATAATAAAGCAAGTTTTTAACGGAGCGGCTGCCCTGCCTGACCTCCAACTCAGCTTAAGGTGCCGAGGGACCTGGCATTTCTGTTGGGGCGCCGACCCTTAGCCAGTTCCAATAGGATATAGCCGCCCGACAGCGGAGGTTTATGATCAGAGTTTCCTTCTCCTAGATGGGCGATCCTTCCGGGTTGACGAGCCCCATCTACCCGGAGGCAGACTGTGATTAAGGGTAGCCTCACATTCCCACACTCATATCCCAGAGCGCCACAGCTGGATGCAGTTTGGCGCTCTGGGATATGAGTGTGGGAATGTGTTATAAATTTATATATATATAAATATATACATATATAAATATTCATATATATATACATATATACATATATAAATATACATATATAAATATATATATACATACATATGTATATATATATGTAAAAAAATATTTATATATAAATAAATATATATATATATATATATATAATAATATGTTATGTATTATATATCTTTATATATTAATTCATATATATATACATGTACATTATATATATATAAATATATATACATATACATATATATATATATATATAAGTATATAGAGATATATAAATATATATATATATATAATTATATATATATACATATTTATGTAAATGTATGTGTTAACATATATCTTATATATATATATATATATATATATATATATATATATCTCTCTCTCTCTCTATCTCTCTCTCTATATCTATATATATATATATATATATATATATATATGTATATATGTTATTGTTATTGCAAAAAAGAATTTGAATATTGTTTGGGTTTATATTATTATCCAGTGTGCCCTTATTACATACGTCGTTGTAACGGCATTTTATATATTCTGCTCCTTGTGATTTTTACCCGCCAAATAAGCATGAATTGACAATGTCATTTAGTCTGCTCTGCCTAGAATACCAAACGTGTCAGAGTGCCCGGTGCAAGTTTCCTGGAAATCAAGCTAAATGCGTCGCATCTATACAAACCCCAGGTTGCCTAAGAACTATGGCAAATATGCAAAAGTTCACAGGCTGAAATTAAGAGGGCGAAGATCACCGACTCATTAATACAGCATATATGCTCACCAAATAGGCACTTTGCATAATGTATGTGGAGCCTTATCACCGAGTTATTTCGCAGAGCAGTCATTATTCTATCGATCTCCATTTTTTTAAAAAAAACCTTTAGATATTTGTTTAATCCACTTTATAATAAAAGATGTAGGGTGGCATGATTTTTGATAATCGCGCATTTGGTTAACACCGAACGTGACCTTCATGCTTAATCATGAATGAAGGTCAGCTATAGCATCAATCAACCAACAAACGCGTCTTATAATATGTTGCGTTCCGAACGATGCAAAACATAAGTACAAATATCTTATATTAAGTACAACCAATAAGTATTGTTTCACAGCATGCCAGGTTTCAGCCATGATGACATGTTGCTGTCAATTTAATATTACAAAATATTAAAGAGGTTAATAATGCATACGTTATAGCTGTTGTCTAGTCCCACCCAGCACAAGACAGTAATAGAATATTTATTAGAAAGCAGCATCAGTCTCGGAAAAACAATAATGTTGTGATAATCAAGCAATATTGGTGAATAAGGTGGGTTTTGGTCGCGTGGTCTTGCTAGCTGGTGCAATAATGAAATCATCAGCCTACGCAAATACAGTCACATGGCATTAGTACAGTCATCGAGACCTTATGGAAGACATAATACAGAAACGGGGATTAATTTACCAATGTCATGACATTCAGAAAGATGGAATGGTAACAAGTCGCTCATTACAGTATATGCCATATAAAAACCTGAACAGTTGCAGATGATAACGACGCAGCGCATCACTTTTCATTCATTGCATTCATAGTTGGCTGTCAACCTGCCGATTGAGACAACTGAATATTATCAGAGAAAGCAGATTCACCAATAAACACAGCAATATGTATTAAGAGCGGAATACCTGGTACAGGATAATCATAATAGAATCATTGGGAATTCGATTTTAACTGATCAAAATAGAAGTCTATTGCTCAAATACAGAATCCGATGCTTTGAACATGCTACCCATTTGTTGATTGTGTGCTTTCTTGCGTTCTACTCTCACACTAGCCTCGTATATTTCATGCGATTAAGCTCGTTTATCAAAGATGCAGGTCTAATTTCAGTACATGAAGTTTGAGAAAAATCTCTCATTGAGGCAGTAATTAGGCATGATTAGCACCTGTTTACATGAACTGGCTGCGACAAAATGACTTGTGCGTGCTCTCATGAACATTGGTATGAACGAGAACATTAGTGCGTCGAACAAAACATTGCTGTCCTGTATAAAAAAATCAGGAGTATGTGCCATTCACGCTATTTGCCGACATTAACGACCTCGTAAATAACGACCCTAATCAAACCCGCGAGGGAATATAGAGACTTATATATTGGATAAAGCGACTAGGGAATTCAAAGTCACGTGAATATTGAGTGCGGTTTTTAATGGTAAACGACAGTTTGGTCAAAAAGCCAGTATTAGGAGCTATAAGCACATGCTCGAAGTAACTAGGCGTTCCATGAGTGCGCGGTAAATGCGCTTCAGTATCAGTTTCAGCAGCTATAAACGCGGCCGAAACGTCATGCAACTGTAATTTATGGTCCTACAAAACCGTACCAACCCAATAGCACATGTGATTACATTTCATGCACGCACAGCAAGTCATGCCACATTTACCCTGATAATGAATCCTGCCATGACATCTATAAAAACACAAATGACTCTCATCTTGCACCACATTTTAATAAGGCTGTTATTTCCCAGTGAAACTCGTGCAGAGTAAGGGGCTATCTCATATTGCCCGACCTTATTGAAGTTTCGTTTGGAATCGTAGGTGTTAAAACATCTGATCTGGTGGATGATACTTATAAGCGGACACAGAAACGCCACGTAATACTACAAACATCAGCTAAACATCCTTTTCCCGTTTCGTAGCAGGCACCCGTTTTGACTGCATACATTACAACCTTTGCGCTTTTGGAAAAATATTTCCTCCGCCGTTTTGCCCTGGGCGATTGGATGGCGGTTAGTGCTAAGCCCGGAGACGCAATACCGAAAAGGTGATTCATTTACCAATGTGGAGACGGTTGATATGGCTTATGCTATTCAGAAAGCTGGCATGGTAACATGTCGCTTGTTACATTATATGTCAAATATATACCGGAGCGCATTTAGCATATTCATCTTACAGCGCATAAATCTGCTTGTTGAATGAAACCACAGGCATGCGATCTACTGGATCTAAAGCAATATCATTCACAAACATGGTTTGTTTACCGATATAGCCCGAGAGACATTTAGCATAATAACGTTCAATGTTTAATGTGCGCGACATTTTACAAGAGCAACACGTTTAATATCCCTATATGTAAGATACTTAAAGCTATATGGGCGACAGAGCCAGCAAACAGTGAATTGCAAAATTGCCCCTCAGAGCGAGTGATTGGAATATATATATATATATATATATATATATATATATATATATATATATATATATATATATATATATATATATATATATATATATATATATATATGAGATATATATATATATATATATATATATATATATATATATATATATACACATATGCATATATATATGCATATATATATATATATATACATATGTATATGTACACAATGCATATAAATATGCATATATATACATATAATATTTAAATATACATATATATCTATAAATTATATATATAAATATATATACACATAATATTTAAATATATATATATATATATAAAACATATAGATACATACATATACATATATATATATATATATATATATATATATATATATTTATATATATATATCTGAATATATATATATATATGTATATATATATATATATATTTATATATATATACATTTATATATATATATATGTACATATATATATATATATATATATATATATATATATATATATATATATATATATATATATATATATATCTGTGTGTGTATATATGTATATATGCATATTAGCTTGTTGATGTGTAATTTTGCATGGGCGTGTTCAATAGTTTGTCATGCATAGGGGTTGTCAACTTTGACAGAAGTCTTAATCATATGAGAACCCCGTTCATATCTTTGCTGTCGCACAGCGTAATTGGTTACGTACGGAGACAATTACGTCAGTAGGAAGGACCTTATAGTTACATGCGGCGCAGCTTAGGGAATTTACAACCAGATTTGTGGTATATATGTGCTCTACTACGCGATCGGTGTACCTTAGCACCCTTGATAATATGTAGTTGTTAACTATTACGACAAACTTACTTTCATCAGAATATTGAGGAGTTCGAAGGCTGCCTTATCTAGTTGCTTTGATCCCGATATTCAACAGTAATCGGTGAAAATGTAGCGCATATAAAACAACTTGCCCGCGGATTTTGTGAATATAGATTTTGCTATAAAAATGCAAATGTTTCTTTTGACGCCCGCCAATTACATGGTGGGCCGCCTACTGTAAAATGCACAATATCCAAGCTCCAGTGTACCAGATCCTAAAAGAACCTGGATTGTAACATACCCTATAACTAATAACGGAAATAAAGTGCCATATGTCATCGGCGAGTGTATGCTACGCTGGCTTTAGGCTGGATATTATTTAACTGCGAGCAATTTATACCTGCCACTAACAATAAGAGGGATATACAAGGATAGTAAATTCTCTCGGTGTTTTTACGAACTGCTTCATTTCGCAATCAGATTAAACAGAAAATCAACATCCATATAACGTTGTCAATGCGATACATCAAATTTGATGTAGGACCTAGCCTGATTTGAGCGTGATTGTTATCGTATCCCGCCGGACAATCTGATCAAACAAGCAATATTTAACCGTAAATCACGTTTTTACCATACAGGATTGCAAATCCAGTTATTCGAATTTGTGACGACAGTTGCGGTGAATAGATCCCATTTTAACGGTTCGAGTAACGGCACTTATACCAATCACTCTTATCTAATGTACTCCATGTTAGCTCGTTTACTTGCGTTAAAGAATTCAAGCAGACCAGAACTATGTTGTCGAGGGCTACGAAGCATAATACTTCTGGGACAAAAGAATAATTACTCCAAATTCCTACGTACCAACAGAAACATAGATGGCAACTAGAAAACACAATTAGGCTCAATGTATAGCGGATTATATTTCGCAGTTAAATAACTTGACCAACTTTTGCATCAGGCAATACATAAAGCAAAAACTCTCGGCATATATCTCAAGTAAAATGTGTGATATTAGCAAGCATGTGAAAAGCATTATTCTATTTTGAAAACTCACCTCTCATGAGCCAGCCGTTGGATTGAACGTTTCGGAATGTGATGCAATAAGGTAGTAAGCTTTTAATTCGCGAAATCTAACAAAATTACAACCGATTGAATGGTGACAGCGATTTGTCAAGAATATTTATTTCAGTTCCACCGCCATTTGTGCCAGCTTTACATAGAAGTTTACACTTGATATCGCTTTTTACTATGCCCCGATTTCGATATCATCGACTTACATTAAAACAAAATAACAAATATGTAAGGTATTAACTATAATGACTACAACGATTAACATTCATAACGATGGGTCAATATTGGTTACAGACTTTTGATAAATGGTCTTAACCAACACATAACCATAACATAGCAGCCTCATACATGCGAATGCAAAAGCTCACAGTGGCTGTATAATATAATCGAATAATGTAATTTAAATGAACTTGCATTCGCTTCTTCTCAACTCACAATTGCTTATGATCCTACAATCAAATGTTCATGAAATTGGGGACCTTGACAGACATAAATAGTTTTGACATTACTCGATTTGCCCAAAACGATACTTATATGTGAGACGGGGGTGCACAAAGAGCATAATACTATTTTAATGAGTGTGATATCTTGTATCAAGTACCAATTAAGTGATGCCCGGTTCATTATATAAGACATCGCATCAAGCCAATATCTTAAAATATAGGAAAAGTGCAATGGATAGTTTTACTACGATGGACTGATCAGGTTATAACATACAGTTATGTTAATCACATTGTGTGCGATTCGTATTGGTCAGTGTGTGGTGCTGTGTGATTGAAAGCTGCTTTTAGTATTCGCGTCTGTCTAGGATTTATTGTCAGACTGCGAAAAACATATTGACGTTCTGGTTGAACAGCGACAATGCTGTTGTGCCCAACGAAATTGCAATCCTACTGAATAACAGTAGCTATATATATGAAATGGCAGACAACTAAATACACCAGAACCGCCAAAAGGTCATTGAAGTGCATCGCATATCAAACCAACCTAGAACCGAAGTACTCTATGCGTCAAATATAGACATCCTTTAATACCGCTTGTGTTATACAACAATACCTTCCATTTGCATCACATTTTATCTGCCATAGAACGGAAGTCGTATATAGAGCTTGAAATAGAAGTATAAGGAAAAGCTGTTTGCTTTCAAGGCGAATATTTAAATGCACACTAAAACAGCCAAGCACTATATAATTCTTGATAATTCCTTGTGAAGATAAATTCGGCCGGTTCATCCATGGGGTTAAGATGAATAATTAAGCGAAGCCGACCATTATAAGACAGATTCGCTTTTGGAGACCGCGATCGATAGGTTTCATAGCAGAGGCCCATTGACTATAATAATTTTTCTAGATATCTACTCATTTTCGTCTGAAAACAGAGCAACAGTCGATGCTCCTTCCGTAACAGGCGGGGTAGTTTTCACACCCGTTCATCCCGTAGAGTTAAACACGATGATAACTCAAAACAGGAACTTAAGGATTAGGTTTGACACAACACGCTTAGAGGTTATTGACATTGTCATTTATAACTGACGAACATTTACGGAAAGGGCAAAATCTACCACAATATTCCACATTGTTTATGCATGCGATCACTACAAATAATTTTTCTTATCGGCAAAAGTAATGATGCTGGGTAACTGCCACTTTATCATGACGCCTTTATGTGAGCTTAACGTTAAAGAGTTTGGGATACGAATGCACGTCGTCTACACCGCAACGCCGTATATTTAGCGCAAGGATTATAATGGGGGCAATTAGCATTGTGTTGGTACATTTACTCAAGTAGTATCAACCAAATAGCCGCTAATGAGGATGCCAATGTACTAATGGACTATTCAGTAAGGAAGTAACTGTCGCAGCAGTCTTGCTTAGCTTTCCCTAGCTGATGTACGTTGGTGATGCATGTGGGCTTCACCTCCTTGTCATCAGCTACGTGGCAGCATATGTCGTTACTGGAATCAGTTGCATGTAATTGAAAGCTTGATAATTTCCCACCGTAAATCATAGGATCAGGTGATAATGTAGAGTGCTCGGCAATAATCCTATGAAGATAGCATAAGAGTTAGATACATTCGAGTCTACTGGTGTGACCACTAGCAGAATATACCCTCATTACTGTGCATGTGATTTAGCCTCCAAGTTTTCAGCAAACATCGATAGAATAACATCGTGAAATGAATGGTAATCCATTGCTCGCAGTAAACATTCGTTGTTCTGCTTATAGGGTTTTTGCCACTTGCTGATACTAGACTAATATATTTGCAGACAAATGGCCATGCAGATAAGTGATTTTGTAAAAACACACCCACCTACTCTTGTCTTTAAGTTGCTCATCCAGTTTCTAAACACGACATCCTTGTCTAATATAACTTCAAGCTGATGTTCCCCGACGTAATATTGATTTCACAACAGACCTTCAGCGCAGTAAAGCAAAAGAAAAGCTGCGGTCAACCTTGCTGATTGTTAGCTCTCGCATTACCAAGCATAGACAAAAATTGCCAGCTTGGTTACATATACCAGCTTATTTCCTATTCAGGTTTGAATAATCACGTCACGTTTCAGACGCTCTTACGCCCATTTACATCAGTGGCTAATGTATATTCTTCACACGGAGTATGTCGTGTGAGTGTTATAACAAGCACTGTAAAGCATCTTCATACCTTAGCCGAATACATTCTGTTCGCCTTTGTTCAAACGCGCAATAAAAAGGATTGCAATATTTGCATATATTAGCTTACATTTCATAGTTATAGGGTTTCTTTCAAAGAATGGCAACGGGTTCATCGTAGTATTACGTATGAGCCAGCTCGCCAATTTATGTTAACAACTCACAGACACATTTTAAAAGCGGTTGGTGTTGTGATTGTGTTTACGTCAATAAATGACATTACTGCGGATAAATTATCTTCAGATCAATGGTGCTGATAATACGGAGTTTTAAGTCGGAGTTGATGTTACTATTGTCATTAGTGGTCTCTTAAAATGATCATGTCTTGAACCATCATTCATTCACACAACGACAAATACAGGCATGCTACAATGTCATCCATATAATAAATCGGGTCACAAAAGCAGTATGTCTCATAATAAAAGACAGTTCCAATCTGGAATAAGACAGAAATATATCAATGTGTCTAAAAGTGAAGAGCATTCAGTTCTGAGTAGATATACTGTTAGCATTAGTAATATTTATCTCTACTCCTGATTGAAACATTAGGTCAATATAAGCCGATATATTGAGTCGTATTATCTGGCTTGGTACATTGCTGAACATTCCGCTTTACATTGCTCCAATGATTACGGCTTCATTCGAACGTACACCACTGTTCTGCTAATGCTGTTCACCCAACGCCGAACAGCAGGAGTTAAACCGTGATATCCAATTATTGATTAAATGTCGAATTGTTTGTTTGTATGTGCTAGGCGCTTGGGCGCTTTTAAGATGACCTACGCAGCAGATTTTATTGAATATGATTGATATGCCTTACTACATTCACATGCACTGGATGATCAATCATTGTGTAGACCCTAAATGAAGGCTAATATGAAGAACATAACACGAAAGGGTAAGCATATCCTACATTGCGACTGAATATACCTGCATTGATGGTATTTAATCAATGCTCTTATGTACTAGATATTTACGAAATGTATTGCATGTAATCATTTTCTAACCCTTTGCCGTGTTTTGATCTGATGACGGACATTCGCCTTACTTCGTTAATCCTTTACATGAAACAATGTAGTCACGTACCACTGACATAGTAATCGTGTTCTTTATTATACAATGTCCTTGAGGTGGGAGTGCAAATGGGATAAGATTTAAGTCAAAACTGCGACATTGTAATAGTAATCACAACGTGTCAACTCTAAGATGCAAGCGTTAAACACAAACGACCCTATGAATTGCGGTAAACAACAATGACAGCAATATATCCGTTATGACTGGCGTCTAATCCATCCATGATGGCCGGGGTTTTAATGATATAGCTGGTACATCATACGGGCCTATTGCCTCCGATTAACGTCCACTTCTAACCAGCATTAATATACATATATATATATATATATATATATATATATATAGATATATATATATATATATATATATATATATATATATAGAGATATATATATATAAATATATATATATATATATGTACATATGTGAATATATATGTAGATAAATATATATATTTATATATTTAAATATATATATATACATAGATATACATATACATAGATATACATATATATTTACATATATATACATATACATATATATACATATATATATATATAAATAAATATACATATATATATATGTATATATGTATATTTATATATATATGTATATATGTATACATGTCTATATATATATATATGTATATATGTATATATATATATATATATATATATATATAGTATATATATATGTATATATGTATATTTATATATATTAATATAAACATATATATACGTATACATATGTATACATGTATATATATATATATATGTATATATATAAATTAATGTATATATATGTATATATATGTATATATGTATATAATTATAGATGTACATATATATATATATATGTATATAAGTGGCATATATATATATATGTATATATGTATATATATACATATATCTATACATATATAAATATATATATATATATATGTATACATATATATAAAGATATATATATATATATGCATATAATATATACATATATATATATACATATATATATATATGTATATATATATATATATCTCTTTACACATATATATATAAAACATATGTATATATATGTATATATATCTATATTTAAATAAAGATATATATATATATCTATTTATAGATATAGAGAGAGTGTGAGTATATTTTATATATATATGCATATATATATGCATATATATGATATTGATATATATATATTGACATATATATATATTTATATATACATATATATAAATATATATATATGTATATATATATATATATTAGAGAGAGAAATATATATAAATATCTCATATATCCTCAGATTCATAGATATATACATATATCATATATAAGATATATATATACATAGGTATATATATATATATATATAAAAAAAGATTTATATATAAATCAATATATCTATATATATAAATATCATAATGTGTTATGTATTATATATCTTTATATATTAATTCATATATATACATGTACATTATATATATATATATAAATAAATATATACATATATATATATGTATATATATAAGTTTATATAGATATATATATATATAAATATATATATATAAATAATTATATATATATATGTTTATGTAAATATATGTGTTAATATATATATATATATTAATATATATTATTGCAAAAAAGAAATTTGAATACTGTGTGGGTTTATATTATTATCTAGTGTGCCCTTATTATATACGTCGTTGTAACGGCATTTTATATATTCTGCTCCTTGTGATTTTTACCCGCCAAATAAATATGAATTGACAATGTCATGTTAGTCTGCTCTGCCTAGAATAACAAACGTGTCAGAGTGCCCGGTGCGAGTTTCCTGGAAATCAAGCTAAATGCGTCTCATCTATACAAACCCCAGGTTGCCTAAGAACTATGGCAAATATGCAAAAGTTCACAGGTTCAAATTAAGAGGGCGAAGATCACCGACTCATTAATACAGCATATATGCTCACCAAATAGGCACTTTGCATAATTTATGTGGAGCCTTATCACCGAGTTATTTCGCAGAGCAGTCATTATTCTATCGATCTCCATTTTAAAATAAACATTTAGAATAATACTAATGTATGTTACGCCGATTACAATGATATTTGTTTAATCCACTTTATAATACAAATGCCGGGTGGCATGATTTTTGATAATCGCGCATTTGGTTAACACCTAACGTGGCCTTCATGCTTAATCATGAATGAAGGTCAGCTATAGCATCAATCAACCAACAAACGCGTCTTATAATATGTTGCGTTCCGAACGATGCAGAACATAAGTACAAATATCTCATATTAAGGACAACCAATAAGTATTGTTTCACAGCATGCCAGGTTTCAGCCATGATGACATGTTGCTGTAAATTTAGTATTACAAAATATTATTGAGGTTACTAATGTATACGTTATAGCTGTTGTCAAGTCCCACCCAGCATAAGACAGTAATAGAATATTTATCAGAAAGCAGCATCAGTCTCGGAAAAACAATAATGTTGTGATAATCAAGCAATATTGGTGAATAAGGTGGGTTTCGGTCGCGTGGTCTTGCTAGCTGGTGCAATAATGAAATCATCAGCCTACGCAAATACAGTCACATGGCATTATTACAGTCAACGAGACATTATGGAAGACATAATGCAGAAAAGGGGATTCATTTGCCAATCTCATGCCATTCAGAAAGATGGAATGGTAGCAAGTTGCTTATTACAGTATATGCCATATAAAAACCTGAACAGTTGCAGATGATAAAGACGCAGCGCATCACTTTTCATTCATTGCATTCATATTTGGCTGTCAACCTGCCGCTCGAGACAACTGAATATTATTAGAGAAAGCAGATTCACCAATAAACACAGCAATATGTATCAAGAGCGGAATACCTGGTACAGGATAATCATAATAGAGTCATTGGGAATTCGATATTAACTGATCAAAATAGAGGTCTATTGCTCAAATACAGAATCCGATGCTTTGAACTTGCTAGACATTTGTTGATTTTGTGCTTTCTTGCGTTCTACTCTCACACTAGCCTCGTATATTTCATGCGACTAAGCTCCCCCCCCCCCCCCCCCCCCCCCCCCCCCCCCCCCCCCCCCCCCCCCCCCCCCCCCCCCCCCCCCCCCCCCCCCCCCCCCCCCCCCCCCCCCCCCCCCCCCCCCCCCCCCCCCCCCCCCCCCCCCCCCCCCCCCCCCCCCCCCCCCCCCCCCCCCCCCCCCCCCCCCCCCCCCCCCCCCCCCCCCCCCCCCCCCCCCCCCCCCCCCCCCCCCCCCCCCCCCCCCCCCCCCCCCCCCCCCCCCCCCCCCCCCCCCCCCCCCCCCCCCCCCCCCCCCCCCCCCCCCCCCCCCCCCCCCCCCCCCCCCCCCCCCCCCCCCCCCCCCCCCCCCCCCCCCCCCCCCCCCCCCCCCCCCCCCCCCCCCCCCCCCCCTCTCCCCCCCCCCCCCCCCCCCCCCCCCCCCCCCCCCCCCCCCCCCCCCCCCCCCCCCCCCCCCCCCCCCCCCCCCCCCCCCCCCCCCCCCCCCCCCCCCCCCCCCCCCCCCCCCCCCCCCCCCCCCCCCCCCCCCCCCCCCCCCCCCCCCCCCCCCCCCCCCCCCCCCCCCCCCCCCCCCCCCCCCCCCCCCCCCCCCCCCCCCCCCCCCCCCCCCCCCTCCCCCCTTCCTCCCAGTTTAAAAAAACTCCTTCCCCTCCCCCCCTTTTTTCTTTCCCCCCCCCCTTACCAAAAAATCACCCCCCCCCTTCCATACCCCTTCCCCCTTTAATTTCCCCCCCCTTTCCCCCCCCCGTACGGGTTTAAAAAAAAACCTAAATATTTCCCCTTTTTTTTTTTTTTTTTTTTCTTTCCCCTTTAAAAAATTAAATAACCCCAAAATTATCCCCTTTTTTCCCCTTATCCTTATCCTTCCCCCACTTTATTTTCTATTTTCTTTTGTTTATAAATCCTCCTTTAAAATTTTTCTTCTTTGATTATTTTTTTAACCACCCTTTCCTCCCTTTTTGTTCATTTTTTTTTCTTTGTTACTATTAAGCTTTTTCCAAATAATATTTCTACTCCCAACCCCTCCTTGAATCTTTTCCCAAAATTGGAATTTAATATATTGTGCTTTTTACAATTTACCCCCCATATTACTCCCCTTAAGTTATCATTAAACCCCCCAATTTTTTATAATTTAAAATAGTCATACTAAATCGATACCCAATTATATTTAACTATAGATTTAAAATTACCTCTATATTACTCCTTTCCTCCCCTATTCTACCTCTTTTTTTTCTTCTTCTTGCTTCCCCCCCATTATCACTCTTTTAACTTACTTTCCTTTTTACCCTTCGACATATTATGGGAACATCCCCTTTTATTTCCAAAATTTTCTTTTCTAACAGAAAATGGGTCTTAAACCTTATATTCCCCCATGCTGATTAATTCTTTCCTCCCTCTTTTCCCCCATATCTTTTTCCCCCCCTTTTTATTTCTCCCCTACCCTTCCTTTTTTCCTTTCCCCCACAATCCTAACCATATTTATAAAATGTTTTATATACCATAACAAATATTATAAATTATTTGAATTTAATTGGATAATTCTTTAGAAATTATAAAAAATAACGCAGAAAACTAAATTTAAAAACATAAAGCTAAACAACAAAAAAACCCTAAACAATTAAAATAACCATAAAACATAAATCAAAATTCGAAAATAAAACATAAAAAAATTAATAAATTTCATAAAATAAAAAAACCCCAGAAAACCCCCGTTATTAATTTTTCCCCTCGAAAGGAAACCAAGCATTATTATTATAAAAAACCCCAGATTGGAATACATTACATATTTCCTTAAGCAGTAACTTGAGGAATTGAATTTTTATTTTTTCAGTATTTTCCCTCCGGTTTACAGAACTTATCTAGAAAATTCATTGCCTCCCAAACGAGCCATTGTGCATCTTTTAATCTTTAATATAATAATTTTTCTCATCATTTCATATCGTTCATATTTTATATTTCAATTTTTAAAGATTTTTTTTTTTTTAAATTTTTCAAATATAATTTTCAGAATCATAAACTCAACGCAAAAAAATTACACACAAACTACATACTATAATCAAAAACATAGAGCAAATTTATCCAAATTTGGGATTAAAAATTTTTAAAATTGCTGCAAATCATAAAAACGCTTAAAAAAAAAACCCTAAAAACAAAAATTTAAAATCATTAAAAATAAAATAAAATCTAAATAAATCGTGTTATAATAAAAAAAATTGTTACAAAAAAAAATTTACCATTATGACAATGCTTAAAAAAAAAAAATGCCATAAAATTTTTTAAATAATTTTGTCTATTTATTCCATATAACTATAAATAACAAAAATATACAAAGAATATTTATTAATATATTTTGGCAACTCACCACCTTTCTACTCAATACCATATCACAAAACTCCCTTGAAATAAAAAAAAAAAAAAATAAAAAAAAAAAAAAAATTTTAAAAAATAAAATATAATCATTCGGGCTGATTGCACTTTTCCCTTGAGTTGAGAAAAAAGATTGACATTGGGAGTCATAAAGTTTGCAGCTGTAGCTTAAAAAAGATTTCAGAGCCCTTTTCTGAATTCTATACTTCCTTAATGGGGATGCATGTCGAGAGTTAAACAAGCCAAATTTTAATTCCTGCTGACATTTAAAAAGAGAAAAATGATGATAAAGGATGGAGAGTTTGAATTGGAAAATATTGGCATACAAATAAATACTAACTAAATTCAATATAAAAATAGTATTAAGTTTGGATTGAAATTTTTTTAACTCCTTAACTTTCTCAGGTCGTCATACACTCAATGTATGGTCACTGTATAATAAATAAATAATAAATAATAACCAAAGATAAGAGATACATAAGTTAATATTGCATTATTATTCAATTTGTGAATTGTTTATTTAAATCATCATATCATATCATAGGTTTAGCAATGTTTATGTGTTATATTATATTTGTATATATGTTAATTATATTATTTGCAAAAAAGAAATTTGAATACCTGTGTGGGTTTTATACCTTGTGATTTTTACCCGCCAAATAAATATGAATTGACAATGTCATGTTAGTCTGCTCTGCCTAGAATAACAAACGTGTCAGAGTGCCCGGTGCGAGTTTCCTGGAAATCAAGCTAAATGCGTCTCATCTAAGAACTATGGCAAATATGCAAAAGTTCACAGGCTCAAATTAAGAGGGCGAAGATCACCGACTCATTAATACAGCATATATGCTCACCAAATAGGCACTTTGCATAATTTATGTGGAGCCTTATCACCGAGTTATTTCGCAGAGCAGTCATTATTCTATCGATCTCCATTTTAAAAAAAACATTTAGAATAATACTAATGTATGTTACGCCGATTACAATGATATTTGTTTAATCCACTTTATAATAAAAGATGCCGGGTGGCATGATTTTTGATAATCGCGCATTTGGTTAACACCTAACGTGACCTTCATGCTTAATCATGAATGAAGGTCAGCTATAGCATCAATCAACCAACAAACGCGTCTTATAATATGTTGCGTTCCGAACGATGCAAAACATAAGTACAAATATCTTATATTAAGGACAATCAATAAGTATTGTTTCACAGCATGCCAGGTTTCAGCCATGATGACATGTTGCTGTAAATTTAGTATTACAAAATATTATTGAGGTTACTAATGTATACGTTATAGCTGTTGTCAAGTCCCACCCAGCACAAGACAGTAATAGAATATTTATTAGAAAGCAGCATCAGTCTCGGAAAAACAATAATGTTGTGATAATCAAGCAATATTGGTGAATAAGGTGGGTTTTGGTCGCGTGGTCTTGCTAGCTGGTGCAATAATGAAATCATCAGCCTACGCAAATACAGTCACATGGCATTAGTACAGTCATCGAGACCTTATGGAAGACATAATGCAGAAACAGGGATTAAATTACCAATCTCATGCCATTCAGAAAGATGGAATGGTAACAAAACGCTCATTACAGTATATGCCATATAAAAACCTGAACAGTTGCAGATGATAAAGACGCAGCGCATCACTTTTCATTCATTGCATTCATATTTGGCTGTCAACCTGCCGCTCGAGACAACTGAATATTATTAGAGAAAGCAGATTCACCAATAAACACAGCAATATGTATTAAGAGCGGAATACCTGGTACAGGATAATCATAATAGAATCATTGGGAATTCGATATTAACTGATCAAAATAGAGGTCTATTGCTCAAATACAGAATCCGATGCTTTGAACATGCTAGACATTTGTTGATTTTGTGCTTTCTTGCGTTCTACTCTCACACTAGCCTCGTATATTTCATGCGACTAAGCTCGTTTATCAAAGATGCAGGTCTAATTTCAGTACATGAAGTTTGAGAAAAATCTCTCATTGAGGCAGTAATTAGGCATGATTAGCACCTGTTTACATGAACTGGCTGCGACAAAATGACTTGTGCGTGCTCTCATGAACATTGGTATGAACGAAAACATTAGTGCGTCGAACAAAACATTGCTGTCCTGTATAAAAAAAATCAGGAGTATGTGCCATTCACGCTATTTGACGACATTAACGACCTCGTAAATAACGACCCTAATCAAACCCGCGAGGGAATATAGAGACTTATATATTGGATAAAGCGACTAGGGAATTCAAAGTCACGTGAATATTGAGTGCGGTTTTTAATGGTAAACGACAGTTTGGTCAAAAAGCCAGTATTAGGAGCTATAAGCACATGCTCGAAGTAACTAGGCGTTCCATGAGTGCGCGGTAAATGCGCTTCAGTATCAGTTTCAGCAGCTATAAACGCGGCCGAAACGTCATGCAACTGTAATTTATGGTCCTACAAAACCGTACCAACCCAATAGCACATGTGATTACATTTCATGCACGCACAGCAAGTCATGCCACATTTACCCTGATAATGAATCCTGCCATGACATCTATAAAAACACAAATGACTCTCATCTTGCACCACATTTTAATAAGGCTGTTATTTCCCAGTGAAACTCGTGCAGAGTAAGGGGCTATCTCATATTGCCCGACCTTATTGAAGTTTCGTTTGGAATCGTAGGTGTTAAAACATCTGATCTGGTGGATGATACTTATAAGCGGACACAGAAACGCCACGTAATACTACAAACATCAGCTAAACATCCTTTTCCCGTTTCGTAGCAGGCACGCTTAATGGCTGTGATCTGCATACATTACAACCTTTGCGCGCATCATTTGGAAAATATTTCCTCCGCCGTTTTGACTGCCTTTTTAGCCCCGGGCGATTGGATGGCGGTTAGTGCTAAGCCCGGAGACGCAATACCGAAAAGATGATTCATTTACCAATGTGGAGACGGTTGATATGGCTTATGCTATTCAGAAAACTGGCATGGTAACATGTCGCTTGTTACATTATATGTCAAATATATACCGGAGCGCATTTAGCATATTCATCTTACAGCGCATAAATCTGCCTGTTGAATGAAACCACTGGCATGCGATCTACTGGATCTAAAGCAATATCATTCACAAACATGGTTTGTTTACCGATATAGCCCGAGAGACATTTAGCATAATAACGTTCAATGTTTAATGTGCGCGACATTTTACAAGAGCAACACGTTTAATATCCCTATATGTAAGATACTTAAAGCTATATGGGCGACAGAGCCAGCAAACAGTGAATTGCAAAATATACCCTCAGATATATGATATATATATATATATATATATATATATATATATATATATATATATATATATATATATATATATATATATATATATATATATATATATATATATATAAATATATATCATATATATTTATATATATATATATATGTGTATATATGTACACATATGCATATATATATGCATATATATATATGTATACATATGTATATCTATACAATTGTATATATATGTATTTATATACATATAATATTTAAATATATATATATAATCCATATATAAATACATATACACACATATATATATAATATATAAATATATATATATAAAACATATAAATACATATGTATATACATACATATATATATATAAATATATATATATTTATATATATGAATATATATATATATATATATATATATATATATATATATATACATTTATATATATGTACATATCCTCTCTATATATATATATATATATATATATATCTATATCTATATATCTATATATATCTCTATATATATATATATATATATATGTGTGTGTATATATGTATATATGCATATTAGCTTGTTGATGTGTAATTTTGCATGGGCGTGTTCAATAGTTTGTCATGCATAGGGGTTGTCAACTTTGACAGAAGTCTTAATCATATGAGAACCCCGTTCATATCTTTGCTGTCGCACAGCGTAATTGGTTACGTACGGAGACAATTACGTCAGTAGGAAGGACCTTATAGTTACATGCGGCGCAGCTTAGGGAATTTACAACCAGATTTGTGGTATATATATGTGCTCTACTACGCGATCGGTGTACCTTAGCACCCTTGATAATATGTAGTTGTTAACTATTACGACAAACTTACTTTCATCAAATATTGAGGAGTTTGAAGGCTGCCTTATCTAGTTGCTTTGATCCCGATATTCAACAGTAATCGGAAGCATTTGGGGAAAATGTAGCGCATATAAAACAACTTGCCCGCGGATTTTGTGAATATAGATTTTGCTATAATAATGCAAATGTTTCTTTTGACGCCCGCCAATTACATGGTGGGCCGCCTACTGTAAAATGCACAAAATCCAAGCTCCAGTGTACCAGATCCTAAAAGAACCTGTCGGTTTGCCTTTGGATTGTAAAGGCATCACAACCTGGATTGTAACATACCCTATAACTAATAACGGAAATAAAGTGCCATATGTCATCGGCGAGTGTATGCTACGCTGGCTTTAGGCTGGATATTATTTAACTGCGAGCAATTTATACCTGCCACTAACATTAAGAGGGATATACAAGGATAGTAAATTCTCTCGGTGTTTTTACGAACTGCTTCATTTCGCAATCAGATTAAACAGAAAATCAACATCCATATAACGTTGTCAATGCGATACATCAAATATGATGTAGGGCCTAGCCTGGTTTGAGCGTGATTGTTATCGTATCCCGCCGGACAATCTGATCAAACAAGCAATATTTAACCGTAAATCACGTTTTTATCATACAGGATTGCAAATCCAGTTATTCTAATTTGTGACGACAGTTGCGGTGAATAGATCCCATTTTAACGGTTCGAGTAACGGCACTTATACCAATCACTCTTATCTAATGTACTCCATGTTAGCTCGTTTACTTGCGTTAAAGAATTCAAGCAGACCAGAACTATGTTGTCGAGGGCTACGAAGCATAATACTTCTGGGACAGAAGAATAATTACTCCAAATACCTACGAACCAACAGAAACATAGATGGCAACTAGAAAACACACTTAGGCTCAATGTATAGCGGATTATATTTCGCAGTTAAATAACTTGACCAACTTTTGCATCAGGCAATACATAAAGCAAAAACTCTCGGCATATATCTCAAGTAAAATGTGTGATATTAGCAAGCATGTGAAAAGCATTATTCTATTTTGAAAACTCACCACTCATGAGCCAGCCGTTGGATTGAACGTTTCGGAATGTGATGCAATAAGGTAGTAAGCTTTTAATTCGCGAAATCTAACAAAATTACAACCGATTGAATGGTGACAGCGATTTGTCAAGAATATTTATTTCAGTTCCACCGCCATTTGTGCCAGCTTTACATAGAAGTTTACACTTGATATCTCTTTTTACTATGCCCCGATTTCGATATCATCGACTTACATTAAAACAAAATAACAAATATGTAAGGTATTAACTATAATGGCTACAACGATTAACATTCATAACGATGGGTCAATATTGGTTACAGACTTTTGATAAACGGTCTTAACCAACACATAACCATGTCATAGCAGCCTCATACATGCGAATGCAAAAGCTCACAGTGGCTGTATAATATAATCGAAAAATGTAATTTAAATGAACTTGCATTCGCTTCTCCTCAACTCACAATTACTTATGATCCTACAATCAAATGTTCATGAAATTGGGGACCTTGACAGACATAAATAGTTTTGACATTACTCGATTTGCCCAAAACGATACTTATATGTGAGACGGGGGTGCACAAAGAGCATAATACTATTTTAATGAGTGTGATATCTTGTATCAAGTACCAGTTTAGTGATGCCCGGTTCATTATATAAGACATCGCATCAAGCCAATGTCTTAAAATATAGGAACAGTGCAATGGATAGTTTTACTACGATGGACTGATCAGGTTATAACATACAGTTATGTTTATCACATTGTGTGCGATTCGTATTGGTCTGTGTGATTGAAAGCTGCTTTTAGTATTCGCGTCTGTCAATGATTTATTTTCAGACTGCGAAAAACATATTGACGTTCTGGTTGAACAGCGACACTGCTGTTGTGCCTAACGAAATTGCAATCCTACTGAATAACAGTAGCTATATATATGAAATGGCAGACAACTAAATACACCAGAACCGCCAAAAGGTCATTGAAGTGCATTGCATATCAAACCAACCTAGAACCGAAGTACTCTATGCGTCAAATATAGACATCCTTTAATACCGCTTGTGTTATACAACAATACCTTCCATTTGCATCACATTTTATCTGCCATAGAACGGAAGTCGTATATAGAGCTTGAAATAGAAGTATAAGGAAAAGCTGTTTGCTTTCAAGGCGAATATTTAAATGCACACTAAAACAGCCAAACACTATATAATACTTGATAATTCCTTGTGAAGATAAATTCGGCCGGTTCATCCATGGGGTTAAGATGAATAATTAAACGAAGCCGACCCTTGCAAGACAGATTCGCCTTTAGAGACCGCGATCGATAGGTTTCATAGCAGAGACCCATTGACTATAATAATTGTTCTAGATATCTACTCATTTTCGTCTGAGGACAGCGCAACAGTCGATGCTCCTTCCGAAACAGGCGGGGTAGTTTTCGCACCCGTTCATCCCGTAGAGTTAAACACGATGATAACTCAAAACAGGAACTTAAGGATTAGGTTTGACATAACACGCTTAGAGGTTATTGACATTGTCATTTATAACTGACGAACATTTACGGAAAGGGAAAAATCTTCCACAATATTCCACATTGTTTATGCATGCGATCACTATAAATAATTTTTCTTATCGGCGAAAGTAATGACGCTGGGTAACTGCCACTTTATCATGACGCCTTTACGCGAGCTTAACGTTAATGAGTTGGGGATACGAATGCACGTCGTCACCACCGCAACGCCGTATATTTAGCGCAAGATTTATAATGGGGGCAATTTGTATTGTGTTGGTACATTTACTCAAGTAGTATCAACCAATAGCCGCAAATGAGGATGCCAATATATTAATGCACTATTCAATAAGAAAGTAACTTTATTAGCAGTCTTGCTTAGCTTTCTCTAGCTCATGTACGTTGGTGATGCATGTGGGATTCATCGCACCGTTCAGAAGTATTTTTTTGCCTCATTGTCATCAGCTACGTGGCAGCATATGTCGTTACTGGAATCAGTTGCATGTAATTGAAAGCTTGATAATTTCCCACCGTAAATCATAGGATCAGCCGATAATGTAGAGTGCTCGGCAATAATCCTATGTGCGAGCTACGTCGTATGAACATAGCATAAGAGTTAGATACATTCGAGTCTACTGGTGTGAACACTAGCAGAATATACCCTCATTACTGTGCATGTGATTTAGCCTCCAAGTTTTCAGCAAACATCGATAGAATAACATCGTGAAATGAATGGTAATCCATTGCTCGCAGTAAACATTCATTGCTCTGCTTATAGGGTTTTTGCCACTTGCTGATACTAGACTAATATATTTGCAGACAAATGGCCATGCAGATAAGTGATTTTGTTAAAACACACCCACCTACTCTTGTCATTAAGTTGCTCATCCATTTTCTAAACACGACAGCCATGTCAAATATAACTTCCAGCTGATGTTTCCCGACGTAATAATGATTTCACAACAGACCTTCAGAGCAGTAAATCACAAGGAAAGCTGCGGTCAACCTTGCTGATTGAATGCTCTTGCATCAGTCCCAAATTACCAAGCATAGAAAATAATTGCCAGCTTGGTTACATATACCAGCTTATTTCCTATTCAGGTTTGAATAATCATGTCACGTTTCAGACGCTTTTACGCCCATTTACATCAGTGGCTAATGCATATTCTACACAAAAGGAGTATGTCGTGTGAGTGTTATAACAAGCACTGTAAAGCACTTCATACCTTAGCCGAAAACATTCTGTTTGCCTTTGTTCAAACGCGCAAAAAAGGATTGCAGTATTTGCATATATTAGCTTATATTTTATAGTTATAGGGTTGCTTTCAAAGAATGAATCTAGTTTTGAGGCTGCTTTTGTGTCTCTCAGCTACAGCTCAAATGCTTCGCATCGGCTAGAATGAATAGATGAGCACATATCTCTTGGGGCTTAACAAAACTTCTTCATAGTTCGAAGAGAAACAATAGATTGGCCCGCTGTAAAAACATCTGGTTAAATAATGTACCTTTCGAATTCTGCAACGCACACGAATAAGGTTTTAGCAGGTAGGATGGGTTTGACAACATTGTTTATGTGCAATTCACTTACATGGTTATTACTTAAACAATGCACATTTGTGCACACCACCTTGTACAAATCCATTTGGGGAACTAATCGCATGGTCACAGCTGCCATACATCTGTGCTCCTCCTAACCATCCAGTCCAGTTGCTGATACATTATATGCGCAATACATTAGCAACACATATTCCATAAAGGAAATATGTAAGACCACGTAGCTAGTGCAATTATACATGATACTTGTACCTTGACGGGTCCCCATGCGGAATTGTTGCCTTATAGGGTCAATTGCATTATTCCTTGGATTTGTAAACCCTAGCTGGGCTCGTGAAACATGCTTATCATCTCCACTCTCACAAATCCGATCATGTACCAGATAACAATATGCGTTAAAGAATTACCCGGTTGAGTGTATGTGACAACCGCGTAAGTGTACAATCTCCGTTCTGCACCTGCACTGTCTGTTTACAGCACGACACAAAGGTAGTGCGAGCATTGACTGGTATTAACGATTTGGTTATGACAAATATGCTATGTATATATCGATGGTGACAACATTACGGTTGTAACAGCGGACGATCTTAATGATGACAATGGCCACGTTGTTAATGAAGATACAGATAATAATTATAAGCATGGTGAGCAGGCTGCGCAGTGATATTTTGCCATCAAATGAAGGGCATTACGAATAAGATGGCAAAATAACCAACGCAAGATGAAAGGATGCCAAGGCAATAAGCTTAGTACTTGTGGTGTCATTCATTTATGGTGGCCGCAGTAGTGTTGTGAATGGTTTAATTCATGCAAGGTGATTACAGTAGCTTTGTGAATGGTTTCATTAATGCAAGGTGACAACAGTAGTGTTGTGAATGGTGTCATTCATTAATGGTGGCCCCAGTAGTGTTGTGCATGGTGGCCGCAGCAGTGCAATGCATTGTGTCATTCATTTATAGGGGCCACAGTAGTGTAATTAATGGTGCCATTCATCCATTGTGGCCGCAATAGTTTAGTGAATGGTGTCATTCACGCATATTGACCGCCATGCAGTACGTGTATTATCCATACATAGCGGAAATTGCAGAGGCGTTGAAGTTGGTATATCATTCCTGCACGTGGTCTGAGTGTTGTTTCTGTAGTTGGTGTTTCATTTATGCATGTGCCGTGTTGTTGCTCTAGCTGATGTATGATAAATGCATGTGGTATGGCTCTTGTTGCTGTAGCTGTTTGTCATTAATGTATGTAGTCTGAGTGATGTTGTTTCAGTTGGTGTATCATTCAGGTATTTAGTCTGAGTGTTGTTGCTGTAGTTGGTGAATCATTTAGGTATTTAGTCTGAGTGTTGTTGCTGTAGTTGGTGTATCATTCAGGTATTTGGTATAAGTGTTGTTGCTGTTGTTGGTGAATCATTCAGGTATTTGGTATAAGTGTTGTTGCTGTAGTTGGTGTATCATTCAGGTATTTGGTCTAAGTGTTGTTGCTGTAGTTGGTGTATCATTCAGGTATTTGGTATAAGTGTTGTTGCTGTAGTTGGTGTATCATTCAGGTATTTGGTATAAGTGTTGTTGCTGTAGTTGGTGTATCATTCAGGTATTTGGTATAAGTGTTGTTGCTGTAGTTGGTGTATCATTCAGGTATTGGTCTAAGTGTTGTTGCTGTAGTTGGTGTATCATTCATTCAGGTATTTGGTATAAGTGTTGTTGCTGTAGTTGGTGTATCATTCAGGTATTTGGTATAAGTGTTGTTGCTGTAGTTGGTGTATCATTCAGGTATTTGGTATAAGTGTTGTTGCTGTAGTTGGTGTATCATTCAGGTATTTGGTATAAGTGTTGTTGCTGTAGTTGGTGTATCATTCAGGTATTTGGTATAAGTGTTGTTGCTGTAGTTGGTGTATCATGCAGGTATTTGGTCTAAGTGTTGCGACCGTAGTTGGTGTATCATTTATGCATGTGGTCCCAATGTTTTGGCCGTAGTTGGTGTATCCATATATGTAGTCTGAGTGTTGCTGTTGCATCAATCATACATGGAGTGATGCTGCTGAAGTTCACTTATGCGTGTAGCCTTAGTGATGTGGTTGTAGTTGATGTGTCATTTACACATGATATTGTCACCGCAGTCAAATATGCCGACCGCCTTAGTATTGCTACTCTGGAGTTTGACAAATGAGGTCGGTCATTTCGATGTGTTCTAATTTCTAACGATCCCGCAAAAATACAGTAACAGTAGGCTAACAGTGTGAGCTCGTGTCTGTGTAAAATTCCGAATGATCCAAACAAAATTTATAGCACACATCTGCATGCAAATTATCGTCATCTTCTGCCAAATGCAGTGGTTGTGTATGCAGCATTACACAGCTGGAAAACACCCTATTCACAGGTTGTCCCCTTTTTTTACCCTCAAAGTCACTTATGCATTCTTAATATTCTGCTAAACGTTGATTTTGCCCATCGTAATTTTATTTCCCAGCCGCTGTGACGGTCTTTTTCACTACGCAGCTCTTATTGGATGTACGGTCCTTATATAGAAATGCAGTTAATGGCAAATGTCAGGTTTATATACGGAGCTTATATGCTTTCCAACAAACAGAGATTACAATGCATTCCGGAGAATACAAATGCAGTGAAATATCCTACATGATTACCAAGCTTTCGTCAACGCACCATAAACTTTTGTACTTTCAACGAATGTTTTGTTCAAAAATAGCATCCATTTTTCCGAAGAAAGCGTTGTTTTGATCACCATCCCTCTGCTGTGGTGAATAAAGGGGCAAGACGAGACAAAGTTCAATTAACCAAATGAATTATAATCTATTTTTTACCATCAACCCTCATTTATTCCTTGCGGTCAACCTTTGCCAGTAGTTATTGAAAGTGAAACCTTTTAAAACATTAGCAATAAGCCAAAGTTTTCGTTTCTGTGTGCGTCGCCTTGATCACAATTAATCCAATATGGACCACAAAGCGAGCAAAACGACATAAATGTTTAATGAACCGAATGAGTTTTGATCTACCTATTATCTTCAACCCTAATATATCTTTTGCATTCAACATACGGCAGTGGTTATCGAACGTCAAACATCCAAATGCAGGTATTCTATGCCAAAGCATTTATTTCCAATCCTTATTCCGATCCACCATGCCGTAGCGAAAGGATTTCAGTTATTTGCTGTACATATCCAAGGAGTGCAATTTAGTTTATACCATATAGTTTATTTTTGAGACCAGCTTCATATAAGTTTAACAATATTCACCATACAGTTGATCAAGGTGGTGATATTGAAACTGGCGTTTTGAAAGCGGCCACATCACGTGTCGGCCCTACCCTACGGTAACCTACTTGTTGCTACAAAATAGACTCAGTGGCCGTCCGACCTTATCACCGTAGACTTTATTTTGGCACCGAAATATCTGCTTTATGTGTAAATGGCGTGTTGATTAGTACGTTGTGTGAGATAGAACACATACTATCTGCTAATGGTTCTCCGTAAATCATACATTCGACCAGACGATACAGCCCTAAAACACACTTATTCCTCAAACATTGTAGATATTTGGGAAGAATAAGCAAAGATCCAAAACAGCGCGTATAAGGCAAACAGCTGATCTTAGCAAAACATCGTAGACATTACCCTGAGTATGGTGCGAGTTATTGTTGCATGCTGCTGTAGTGCGTAGAGATAAAGAAATTGGGTGTGTGCATCTCCAGCAATTTCGGTGTAATCATAGCGGAATGTGTGATTGCATTGCAAGTAATGTCCCCAATCCTTCGATAAGTGAGCGATGAATTATATTCAACATATTGCGGAGTGTCCACAATGTATTGCCTTAAATTTACGTGGTTTTGCAAGACAATTGCTTATAGCGCTTTTCAATCGTTGTAGAAAAACCATTAATCAAACAGGAATCATAACCCAAGCTTGGCAGTTTGGATGATTTATTACGGTTGCAAACTTTTTGCAGTCGGTCGGACCAGCCGTCTACAATACTAGATTCACAAGAAGATATATCACCTTTTAAAGCAAGCATGAATCATTCAGCGATCAATTGCTTGAGTTGACAAGTAGAATGTAGCACAAAGCCCAAGCAGAATCTACAATCAATATCGGCCAATCAACATAAGTATGTTTTTCTTTCAATTGGCAATGCAAGATCCATCAGACATTAGTGTGGCTCAGATGCCAACCCCAAAATGATAATCCGTCATATGAGGCTATACCATATAAAACATCAGCGTACAGGCGTTGGTAGAGTGTTAACGATAAACCCTTTTCATATAAATTTAGTTCAAATATGTATTTAAACAATTAGTAATATATAATAAAGCGTTATTTGTGACTATTGCTTCTAGACGCCGCTCAATACCACCTCGCCCCAATCCCGCCCTAACGTCGCACAAAACAAATCGCCTATTAAAAACATAATTCTTTACGATAGCTAAGTTGGTTTTCACAATCTAAGTTATCTTATGCGCATGTGTTAGGGCCATCGCGGCCCGTATCGTGATTAGTAAGCAGCAGTGCATAATATCTATACGTGAGAACACTATCGATCTGGTATGTGCCGTTGAGTCAATTTACCCCACCACTTCAGCAGTCACAGCTGAACATTATTTCTGTTCCAATATCTGCATCTGCAAGGTACATATCTGATAAGACATTTAATGGCACCCTTTGTACGCATTCAGAATACCGACAAGTTCAGTGTCGCTTGAGGCTCACGGAGCTATTCTTCGATCAACAATATTGCTTAATTTGCATTTATCCGAGGGGCAATTCTTGGAATTCACTCCTGGTTTAAAATGCTTCTGTGGACGGATTTATATAAGCAACATTATATGTCCTTACCCACAGTCACAACGGGGCTGAAATGGTCGCAGTGGAACATATAAATGCTATTCATAACCATATCATCTCGACCAGTTCATATTCATGTCTGCCTTCTATTCAGATGTGCAGGTTTGCCTGAGTGGAACCACAAGCTTTACTTGACGGATTGCATGTGCATCCACACAAACAGATGACAATAAGAAACACAATTTCTACAAGGAAAGAGCACTGTTCTGTAGTCTTGTGATTGTCAGTTAATGAGGTATGAAAACAATTCGCTACGGGGAATTTTCATATCAACTAGCTGGAACCGTCAGTGCGCGCAAACCGAATATCATGCACTGCGGTGTGTTGCATTCACAATGGAATGTGCCGTGACCAAATGTGTATTCCATTGAACTGTTCAAATAGCCAGATGAACTTATATGGCTGCTAGACCGGCCCAGGTCAGGAACAAGTTTGTTTTCGTGGCATTTTTAAAATTGTATGTAACTCAATATGTACGGGCTCAATTGGATACAAAGTCAAACGCTCTCTATCTATTTTATATACAAACGACAGACCTATAGATATATGCATGTGCGCAGGTCTCTTCATGCTTCACGAGCGCATTGCGGAGTTCCAAAGATATGCCCTCCAGCATGATTGGCAGCATAGCATTCTGGCAACAGGCCCGCAATTACCAGTACGATCTCATTGCACAAGCTATGCACATCTTCAAATACTAAAAACAGCTTCTTGGATCCAAACTGCGTAACCGTGCACACTTCATGAGTGAAAGCTATAGGCATATAGTTATTCTTTCAACTACTTTGTGCTTATAATTTAAGGATCTGCATAATAATAGATATGCATTGTTACAGAGGTTACATGAGGTCATGTGAAAAATTATTAAGAAAACAATGTCACCAAAACAATTGTTTTATTTAGGCTTCATAAATTACACAAGTACAACCTCAGACTTGTCAATATCTTCACTATCCAACAATGCGGATGGAACGAATTGGATGCATCGTTTACACAAATGCTGTACTGCTGTCCGTTATGATTGCTCCAAGAGCGATGCTAAATACGTCTGCTAGCCGCCATGACATATCAGTAGTAGTCTTCGCACAGGATACTACGTAAAACTTTTGTATATGTTATACCAGAGCCCCCCCATGGAGTTGCCCACCCCCCAGGATCCCCCCACGCGTTGACCACGTGATCATGTGACGTGTTTGGACTTGCGCCAGGTAGTGATGCTATGTGTCCACATGATATGATGTAATGCATTGTTAAGATGAGTTGTTGAGTGTTTAAAGGTATTGAGTGGGGTTCTCTAGGAATAACAATGGGTTTAGTAAATATTGTAGTTGAAGGTATCTATTCAAATGATATACCCACGCCACTTGAGAATGGTGTAATCGTTTGGGATCACAATGAACTTGGGAAGACGTGTTTGATATGTTAGTAAATAGGCTTGTTTGAAGTTTATGGGGATTGGGCTAAAGCTACACGACATGCCCTATATCAGAAGAGATTTTTATTGGAACGTCAAGTGCAGAAATTCAAACGTTTGGAGGCTGAAGAAGTCGAATAATGGCCAGATCGTGTTAGGACCTGTTCGTCACGTGACTGATGACGTCATTCTGTAACTTGTTTACTGAGTGAGGTATCGAATAATGACCGGAGCATGTTAGGACCTGTTCATCACGTGACTGATGACGTCATTCTTTAACTTGTTTGATAAATGCGGTATCCTTACCAAATTCGATCAGTCACTTGGCTGAACATTGACCATGACACAGGCACAAGTAAACTTACAATGTCGCAACTGTGGTCGATTGGAAGTTGCTTTACAGTGGTGTAAAGAAGATTACGATGAAGTGAGACGTTTATGTCGTCAGGGCATGGATGAGGTTGCCGAATTGCGAGAACAATTGAATCGGACCAACAAAATTGATATGGATTCATTAGCCCTCAGAAAAATAGAAGCCTTGCGCGAGTATCGGGAAAGTTATTTACGTCAGCCTCGACCGGTAACTCTACTACCTGACCCTGATAATGATCTGTCAGATGAGGATGTGATAGACATACCCATATCACGTGCGCCCGGCGGTATTGAACCATGAAGAGTAGTAAATATAGTGGTTTCTTTCAAATAAATATTATTATATAAATACATTGATTGTCGATTTTTAACCATATTCGTAAATAAGCGACCTGGTGTCAACACGTAACAAACAAACAAAATAATAAATAAAATAATGGATCCGAGATTTAAGCATCCCTTTACATGTGTTGTGGCTGGTCCGACCGGTTGTGGAAAAACCTATTTTGTCAGCCAGTTCATCAAAGATGTAAATCTACATATGGATCCCATCCCTGAACGCATCGTGTGGGTGTTATGGTGAATGGCAAACGTTTTTATACCAAGTTCAAGCAAGTCGAATTTGTTGAGGGTTTATCGTTTGATATCGATAGAAGTCGACCCACGCTATTGATTATCGATGATTTGATGCATGAAACGGACCAGCGCATCACCAAACTTTTTACCAAAGGCAGTCACCATCGCAACATAAGCGTCATGTACCTGGTGCAGAATTTATTTGACAAAGGCAAAGATCATCGCACTATCAGTTTGAATGCCCAGTACCTCCTCGTATTCAAAAATCCTCGAGATGGAACGCAAATTACCAACTTGGCTAAACAAATGTACCCCGGTCGTGTCAAGTATGTTCAAGAGGCTTTTGTGGATGCTACACGTGAACCACATGGTTATATATTGGTGGATCTGAAGCAAGACACACCAGAACATTTGCGCCTTCGCACCAATGTGCTACAATCACACCAGACGGTTTATCTCGAACAGAAATAAATTATCTATATATATATATATATATATATATATATATATATATATATATATATATATATATATATATATATATATATATATATATATATATATTTGACAAATCGACTCATACTTGTCATTTGATTTCTCAAGGGTTAAGGTGACAGGTCGCTTACAAAGACACGCTGATACATTGCGAGTAATGGCCAAGGCAAAACCAGCCATAAACAAAGCTTTATTGAAAGCAGCGGACAAAGATCTGGTCAACTGTCTCTGTGAATGTGCCTTGAATGTCTTAAAAGGGAACGTTCCCTTAACACCAACTCAGAAACGTAAATTAACCCGACACAAGCAAGGTCTGCGCACCCTTACTACTCGAAAAACAACCATTACGAAAAAGAAAAGTGTGTTACAAAAAGGTGGTTTCTTACCAGCGCTATTAGCACCTATTATCGGTCCACTATTGGGAACGTTGTTAGGTGGTATCGTGAAATAATGGCAAAGAAAATGATACTTGTGGATCCTCGTGTATTGAGTGCTTCACAATACGACCAAGCGCCCACGACTTCGACCTTGTTGAATTTGGATGATGAGATGCGTCAAGTATTGAATCAGCGTGATAAGTCGGATGAGGATAAAGTTATAATGTACAACCAGATATTGCAAAAGCATCGCAACTATTACCAACAGCATAAATCTCCACAACCACTACCACCACCACCACCACCACCCCACCACCACCACCACGTCCATCCAGATCTGATGACACAACAACAGTCGAGGCTGCAGACCCACCCGGGGTGGTTAAGCAGATGTCTGAGATGATGAACGATCCTGTGATGGTGGAGGTTATCAAAAGCATTCCAGGGAAGTTCCAGGCTAAAGGACGCTTGTTAATGGACCGAATCCAACGAAACCCTGAAATGGGATGGAATGACAGCGGAGAATTAGTCATTAAAGGGCAGGTGGTAAATGGTAGCAACATGACTGATTTAGTCAATGATGTGTTACGGCGTCGTAAAAATTTCACTCCCCATGGTTGGCGAGAATTTGGTAGAGCCTTGCGTGACACCAACGTACCACAAGATTGGGTGGGTCATCCAGATCGATGGTCGTGGATCCAACATGGGGAAGATCGAGTGCAGCGATTGATTGATCATAAAAGAACTCGACCTGGACGTTTGGTGGCCAGAGGAAAAATACCAGCCAGAGGTGTAGCAGCTAACTCATGGACGAGGTTGGAAAACTAGACAAGTTGTATTACGACCCACAATTACCCAGTGCATTCGGGGGTGTACGTACCTTGTCAAAAGCTGCCAAGTTGAAACCATCCTCAGTGACATCGTGGTTATCTCAACAAGATGCGTACACACTACATAAACCTATACGACAAAAATTTCTTAGACGTCGAGTGGTGGTAGGTGGTATGGACCATCAATGGCAAGCTGATCTAGTCGATGTGTCACGCTTGGCCAAACACAACCGAGGTCATACCTTTCTGTTGACTTGCATCGATGTGTTTTCCAAATATGCCTGGGTAGTACCCTTGAAGACTAAGACAGGTGTTAGCCTAGTGACAGCCTTTGACCTGATATTGAAACAAGGCCGAAAACCACAACGCTTGCAGACGGACAAAGGCACAGAATTTGTCAATCGCAAATTTCAGACGTGGTTGAAAGCCAACCACATTAATTTTTTCACAACACACAATGCGGAAACCAAAGCAAGTATAGCAGAACGCTTTAATCGTACGTTGAAAAGCAAAATGTGGCGTTATTTAACCAAACACAACACATTGGATTATCTATCGGTGCTACAGCAATTAGTCCGAGGATACAATCGGAGCTACCATCGAAGTATTAAACGCACCCCTGAGTCGGTCAAACTTACCAATGAAGAAGAGACTTGGTTAACGCTTTACGGCGAGTCTAAAGATACTAAATCACCTAAATTCAGCATGGGGGAAAGAGTCCGCATCAGTAAGGAACGGGGCAAGTTTAAAAAGGGGTATTTGCCCAATTGGAGTGAAGAATTGTTTACCATACATAAGGTTCACTCTGGTATACCCAATGTCTATACTCTCATGGACGATACACAAACTGTATTGGCGGGTACGTTTTACGAAGCGGAAATTCAACGAGTAGGTGATAAAACCGTGTATCGTGTGGAGAAGGTGTTGAAAGAAAGAAGGCGTAAAGACGGCAAGCAATACTTTGTCAAGTGGTGGGGGTATCCAAGCAGTTTCAACAGTTGGGTCGATCGACTGGAAGTCTATAAAAAAACTGATGTTGCCGTCGATTCACCATCATACCATGGAAAGCCAGCGTGACAATCAGAGCGATCGGGTGTGGACAGTCTTTGGTCAATCCATACCCAAAGCAGAAATCGTGTTCTTTGCACAAATCATCATCCTGTATACGGTCATAGTCGTCAGCATTTACAATTTATCGGCGGAAAAAGGGGACAGTAATTTATGGACGGCCTTACTCAGCAGTAGTTTAGGATACATGCTACCTAACCCAACCCTCAAGCATAAAGTGACGTCGGTAGTATGACATTCAACTTGACATTGCCGAGCAATAGCTCCTTGAGCTATCACCCAGAGAACACGCTGACAAAATATATCACTCAGTTACCCAAGACCATCGATTTGGTTGGCGAATGGGAAGTGGGTTTGGCTGAGATACAGTACCCCCGTAGCTGGTATAACATTGGTGCCGATGTGGGGTTGACTATTGTGAATAAAAAATTTCTGGAATACATTAATGACTTGGGGGTTATTACTTGTTTGTCTGATTATGAAGAAATGTGTCAATTTGCTGACAGGGGTGAAATGGCACATCCTACTTACACTGATATCAAGAAGGGGTATTATAATAGTCCACAAGCCTTGGTGGATACCCTGAATCGCCGAATGACGGTTTTAGGGGAATCTAGAGTCCAATTTGGTTACAATCACCAAATACAGAAAGCTGTTATTCAATTGACTGATGATGTGATAGTGGTATTGACTGAGAAATTGAGTCAGATCTTGGGTTTTGACCATACTACCCAAACGGCCTTGGAACAAGTAGGCGAGCATATTGTCGATCTGAACAGTGGTCTGTATGGTTTATATGTCTACTGCAGTGCAGTACAACCTCAAGTGGTAGGCGACACGATGGCCCTCTCTGTTACGTATCATACCCCTTAAAGATGACTTCAAAGGTCTTATGGTGACCCAGACCTATGAACATATATTTTATTCTCCTGTAATGACCAAATCATTTTCCACTGTGGAAATCGATATAAGAGATGATACTGGCCATCCCATACCATTTGAACGTGGTAAAGTGACACTGACGTTACATTTTAGGAAAGAGAGAAAAACTTTGTTTTGATATGGCCGATCCATATATAGCTTATTATACACACCAAGCAGGAAATGGTTTCCCCGTATTCATGGGGAGTAGGCGACAACGTGGTCATGGTTTGGGTAGCCTCTTTAGTGGTTTGGCACGTATGGTGATGCCTTTAGTGAAACAAACACTACCCTCATTGGCCAGGAAAGCTGTACCCATCGTCAAGAAAAGTATCATGAAAACAGGAGCCAGAGTGGTCGGAGATGTATTGAAGGGTCGACCTTTGAAAACGGCCGCTAAACGACGAATGATACAAACCGGAAGTGAATTTGTTGATGATTTGGCTCCAGCTATAAAACGACATGCGCGAGGCAGTCACACCAGACCCAAACGTGGTAGACCATCGAATAAGAAACGCGGCAGACCGTCCAAGCGTGGAAGGCTACGACAGCAGAAAGGTGATATATTCGGATAACGATGGCTCTCGTCCACCCACAATCGTGCCCCTGTACCAAAAGTGAATTGGATCTCTTTAGTATTCCACCGACTCAGAGTAGTATTGCACATGGTCATTGGGTGGAACATCACCCGGTTTCGGCACTAGGTGCGGGTCCTGTTGAGTTTAGCGTCAGTGGTTCGGGTGATGATTATCTCGACCCTGGCCAATTCCTATTTACACCTCCAGACCAAGGTGGTACAAGCCAATGGTGATAATTTAGAGGCGGATGCCCCGGTGGCTCCTGTTAATCTATATTTACATTCATTATTTGGTCAAGTGGATGTAACTCTCAACGAAAAGCTAGTGTCTACCTCCTCCAACACTTATCCGTATCGGGCCTACATGGAAACTTTGTTGAGTTACGGTCCGGCAGCTAAAGAGTCACAGTTGACGGCAGCTTTATGGCACAAAGACACAGCCGGTCACATGGACACCCGTACGGCTGATAATCAAGGGTGGGGGACCCGACAAAGGCGAGCGGCCGGAAGTGGGGTGGTGGATATGATGGGGCGACTTCATCTGGACATGTTTTGCCAAGAGCGGTATTTGCTGAATGGGGTGGATATGAAAGTGCGCCTGGTGAAAAGCAGCGATCCCTTTAGTCTTATGGCAACGACTGCGAACGACTTTCGTCCAAAGACGGTGTTGACCTCTGCGGTTCTATTGATACGCAAAATCAAATTGAATCCAACAGTGCAGTTGGCTCATATCAAAGCCTTGGAACGTAACCCAGTCAAATACCCTATTCGACGTGTGGAAACCAAAGTGTTTTCTATACCTCAGGGTAATATGACAGCCAACCAAGAAAATCTATTTCTGGGTCAACTTCCTAAGCGTCTGGTTTTGGGGTGTGTAGATAACGAGGCTTTCAATGGTCACTATCAAAAGAACCCATTCCATTTCAAGCATTACAACATGAACTTTTTGTCATTATATATGGATGGACAACAGATCCCTGCCAAACCCTTACAACCCCATTTTGCAAACCATATATACACACGAAGTTACGCTAATCTATTCATTAGCACAGGGCAAGCCAATCAAGACGAGGGTAATCACATTGCGTTGCATGAATATCCAAAGGGTTATAGTTTATTTGCATTTGATCTAACACCTGATTTAGCTGAAGGAGGTAGTCACTTTAACTTGATCAAACAAGGAAACATCCGCTTGGAAATGCGTTTTGCTGAAGCTCTACCTAATACCGTCAATGTAATTGTATATGCCGAATTTGAAAACGTGATTCAAGTGGATCGAACTCGTAATGTTTTATTTGATTACGCGGCCTAAGCATGGATTCGGATCAACTGCGGACCCTGATTGCACAAGATCCCCATACTCGTCAAATGGTTCGAGGTGTCTTTGCCTTGGATACATTGCCTCGAAACCTAGTCCAGCCTAGTGGTCTGATTTGTAACACCCAACCCCGTAGTCAACCTGGGGAACACTGGGTGGCTATTTATATCGATCATGAAGGTCGTGGAGAATATTTTGATTCGTTCGGTTTACCACCTCTCCAGCCTACGTTTCATAGATTTCTCACGCGTCATTGTGTATCATGGACCTTTAATCAACAGACTGTGCAAGCTTTAAACTCTAGTGCCTGTGGTTTGTATTGTATGTATTACTTGCTTTTAAGGAGTCGAGGTGTTTCCATGAAACAACTCTTGGGTATATTTAAGCAGGAATTGGTTGCTAATGATACCATAGTATTCGATTTGATTAATAAAATATACTAAACGAATTGTTCTTGTTGTAGTGGCCTTGTTTACACAATCATTTTATTGGCACGATTGTAAAATACATTTTCAACATGAATCAGGAAACAAAGAATTTTGTTTTTACATTTTCTAAAAGTACATCACTCAAACTGAGACAACAATAAACTTATCACTACAACAAACATCGTAAATAATTAAATCAGCAAGGGGCGCGTTGATACCCCATCAGTCAAGACTTTCCGTTTGGGATAAAAGTATGAGAGAGAAGCTCGCGACTGGGCGTAGGTGAACATCTGGTTGTCCATGCATCGGAACCCCCGATTAACACCTGACCCTGATTGTTGCTCTCTCAACACTTTTAAGTACTTGTCTTTGTTGAGGGTATTCTGGTTTTTGTTCAACCCCTTGCAAGATGTTTTGTCAGTGTGACCAAAACAATAGTATGTTTTGCTACACAAACTGACAATCCCATCACCACACCATTCTTCTTTGAATAAACCGGGTGTTCGTTTGTCAAATTTTTGACGCTCGAGACAGCACGGTTGATCTACCCAAACTTGACCACTACACTTGGCATTCACCCATTCCTCATGGTGAGCCTGACAAGTGACCGCTGGCATCCATTGATCCCATTCACGGTAAAAGGCCTCTCGCAAGTCAGGTTTGACCACCTCTTCCAAACATCGACCGGAAACGGCAAAATAGGCAGAGTCGGTATCCATTTCACAATACTCGAAATCACACCTATCCACATATTTAGCAACAAATTCAAAGTAAAACTCCAACATCCTCAACTTTGCATATTGGTACACGAAGAAACCAATTTGATGCGGTAAGTTTAACGATATTGAAGCTTTGGCCATTTCGACCTCGTATGTGGATTCATCTAGTTCGTTTAAGGTGCGAAACGTTTTATCGTTAATAAGTTTGGCTGCACCACGCTCATCCACATACTTTACTTTTCGATGTTTGGTTTGGTTTGTAACCGTGCGTCCATAACCCGAATTACCAAGAAGTTTCATGGTATCTGCTACTATAGCTTGGTTGGGATCGGCATCCCCGGTACGCCTACAAAGACACACAATGAAGAAAAATAATAAAAGGTTTGATAGGTACTACATAAATAAAAATAATAATAATTCGCTATAAGCTAATGATAATATAAAAAAAAAAAAAATTATGAATATATAAATAAAAAATAATCAGATATATGTTCATGAAATTATTAATAAATTAAGATTACAAAAAAAAAAAAAAAAAAAAATAAAATATAAATATAAATAAAAAAAAAAAAAATATAATACTCCGATAAATGTTCATGAAATAATTAATAAATAAATTAAAATTAAAAATAAATAAATAAATAAATGATTAAATAAATAAATCTTACCTAGCATTTGACACACGGTCGGCAAATTGACGAAAGCAGGCCTTTGGTTCATACTCCACAGTTTGGTAGATTCGTGTGACTACCAAACCATGGTTTAGATACCATTTTAATAGCGGAGTGGCCAGTAATAGCTTTTCGCCTCGGTAACTACCGATTAAAGACCTCCATGGTTGCTGTGACACATCAAGACGTAAAATCACCAGATATGAGAAAGTACAGTTTAAGATATTATAGCACTTTCTTTGAATAAAAATAAATAAATACATCATTCGCAACGGAAAGGGTTTTACCGTCATTATTTTATGTTGTTCTGCATACGCGCCCATGACAGGTCCGATATCCTCACGGCAGATGTTGATATTTTTGAAAATGGGTGTCATTTCTTGGAAGTGGTCTTTCAAATGATCTGGGACATGAAGATCCACTTCCACCATCCCAAAGAAAGACCCATCTCTGACACGGCTGAGAATTTCCTCTTGGGTCATTGCAGGTAGAGGTGGGGTTGGTAAGGTGTTAATGAAGGCTTTCACCAAGGGACTTTGTCGCTTTTGGTTTCGCCATTCACACTCCCACTGCTCCACCACAGTATAACCCAATTTTCTCAAGTAAGCCGTGTTTTGACGGGTCTCCATCAACAAGTCTGCCATAGCTTTATCTCGGGTGACATTGTGTGTCTTGCCAGTGCAGGGATGCCCATGCCAGTAACAACCGTGAAATTGGTAAATGGTTTGGTTTTGGACACACCAACCGTCTACAGGCAACCGTCGCGCACCAAAACGCTTCTCAAAATGATTGCGTTGGTGACGGATGTGAATGCGGTCAGTGTGAGCCACAAAATCCAACCACTCCAATGCTACATGGCGGCGATCTGTTGTGATAGGTGCAAAATCTGGAGCAACTCTTCTGACTGGGTGACCGCTGGGCATTTCTTGAGCCAAGGCGTAAAGATACAAGGCGTTTAGCATCATAGCCGACTATACCACGGCATAGTTTGGCCTGGTCCTGATATTGAACTTGTCGGATCCGAGTCACATTCTTTTCATGGTATCGATGGAAAACGATGGATGGCCCACCTACAATGTTATTTTTGATGAGCCAATAGAGATCCTCATTTTTACCATCGACTAATGAGAAGAAGCAATCAAGATCCTGGAACATGTAGTTCAATGTCAGACCTGGAACACTAATACCCTGTTTAAACATGTCGATATTACGCTCCTCGTAAAATCGACTTTGCTTTTCCAAGGCCTCTAGAAATGGGACTACATCAATATTATTGTAATACTTCAAATAGTCCTTGAAGCAGGTCATCCCTTCAGACTCCCATGCACGCTGACATTCTATATAGTCCGCTTCGCTAATGTTTTCATTACGAAGCGAACTATAAAAGTCAGCGTGAGAAGGTAGCTCTCTGTGGTTCAACCGATCCAACGTGACCCATTCATAAGGAAAACATGCTTTGTTTACACTACAATGGTACGCTTTTAAATATTTGTCGTAATTGCAACCAGGTGCCAAATAGTTGCAGATATCCAAAAATTTAAAATTGTCGGACTTTAGGCAAAGAAAATTATTATTTTTTTTTACGACAAAATTAATTGGTTCGTATTGTGTGAAGAACCGCATGATAGCTACCTTGATGGCGTTCAGGTCGTATTTTCCGGAATTAAAACCAATAACGGGTAATTCCATCAAATAGCTCTGAAACTTTTTCTATGAGTTGCTCCAGTGGATGCTTCCCCTTGGTTACCGGATCGGTAACCAGCTGTTCTTGTAGTTGTTCATCCATACATTGGAGTAAGGAGGTCAAAACCTCGACTGATATTTTACCTTGATCGCGCTCGTATCCCGCCATATATGTAATCAATTCCTGATCATTTGGACCCTCCCAAAGTACTGAAGCCAAATGGTAACAATCGTTAGTCTGAATACAGTTATTTCAAGATAAACTTTTTATTTAGTTGTAGCTATCATCGGATATCGCTCTGAATTAAATTCACTAAGATAAATAATATTTAAATGAATAACTCATGCTTACACTCTGATGAACTCGAACGACGACAAAAGCGTTTTCTTGCTGGCTCCATCTTAGATCGACTTGGGTCTGATAGCTGACTCAGATTGTGATTTTTTCCTATATTTCCACCCCCATTTATATTAGAGCACGCGGCATTCAAGCGTGAAACTACGCAGCGGACCGTGTGCAAACGCTTTTATTCGCACACGCTGTATTCAAGTGTGAAGCTACGCAAAGGGTCGTGCGCAAAGGCTTTAATTCGGCCGACCACGTGTTCCGGGACGAAAAAAAACCTCATTTCGAAATCCGACTTAACTAGGAACACATCTCTCTTCACCGCTTAAAGTGTATATAAATATCATCAGAAAGCATGAAAATACCAGTGTGGTTAGTACATTTTTTTTTATTTATTTCCTTTCATTATTTCGTATGAGGTCATCCCCCGAAATGTAGTTACTCCAACACCGCTCGACGTTTCAAATTTGGTCACTCCCCACCGTAGACAGCGTCCTAACAAATCGAATGCTATCGATCGTGGGACCAATGCTGGGTTTTTTATATAGTTTATCACTTCTGTGGAGGTAACCAGTTCTTTGGTAATCACATCCAATACTCGTGCGTATAAGTCAAAAGGAGGGTATTCTGTTTCCTCCAATTTTACTAAGCCCACTGTTAATATTTGTTCGAGCACAAGAGCCTCTTCAGGTGTCAATCCCCCGTTTTCAATATACTGTGAACGCAGCTGCATGTATATTTCACCCACTTTGTCACAGGGCATTTTAAACCAGTCAAATTTGCTCTCTGCGACACAAATAAATAAATTGATAAATAATCATATTCATATCACGATATATGTATATAAATATATATATATATATATATATATATATATATATATATATATATATATATATATATATATATATATATATATATATATATATATATATGAGATATATATATATATATATATATATATATATATATATATATATATATATATATATATATCTCTATATATATATATCTCTATATATATATATATATATCTCTATATATATATATATATATATATATATATATATATATATATATATATATATATATATATATATATATATATATATATATATATATATATATATGATCAATTAATTTTCTTACGGTATTTTCGGTTTCTGAATGAGTCCATTTTCTTTGCGACTATGATGTGATGATGTGGTACAGGAGTGATTCCTATTTCGTGAGATGAGCTTTGGTGACTACTAACGATTGGAACCATATTTATAGGCGACAATTATTCAGGATTAAGAAGGCGTCGCCTGTAGGATTTCAAATTCCATGTTGAAAGCTTTCCTCATGTTAGGTATGGGGGAGATTGACCACAGCTTTCACAGCCGGCACTGTTGATTGTGTTAACATTTTTAACCCATTGATAAGTACTCCATCACACAAACGACCTCTTTCCCACGTTAAGCTTCTTCATTCATCTGTTACAGCTGACACATGGCGAATTTCAAAAACATTCTCAACGCATTGTTATTCCCAAGTATTACATTGGAAAAGGCTCATTGTCGTTGTACTTAGCAGACATTCTTAATCCCAATTGTCGTTTACACTACTTGACATATCAATAGCAAACTTCACAGACATTCTTCAATCCAACCTTATTCGCATCTGTTACAGTTTACAACTTTAGTGTTACAATTTGTAATCCTAACCCAAGCTATACTCAACACCCATTATTATTCTCAACCATCAATAGCCACTTAGCCTATTTACTAACATATCAAACACGTCTTCCCAAGTTCATTGTGATCCCAAACGATTACACCATTCTCAAGTGGCGTGGGTATATCATTTGAATAGATACCTTCAACTACAATATTTACTAAACCCATTGTTATTCCTAGAGAACCCCACTCAATACCTTTAAACACTCAACAACTCATCTTAACAATGCATTACATCATATCATGTGGACACATAGCATCACTACCTGGCGCAAGTCCAAACACGTCACATGATCACGTGGTCAACGCGTGGGGGGATCCTGGGGGGTGGGCAACTCCATGGGGGGGCTCTGGTATAACATATACAAAAGTTTTACGTAGTCGTCTTTGACGTCACGTGACAACATCTTTTGGGCATGGAGTTATGATGGCAGCTGGCTTTGTGAACATCTGAAAGGTGTTGATTGTTTGACGAAAGAAGAAAAATTCTCGTCAAATCAACCTAGCCGGCGGGTATGCAGCAAAGCTTCGTGCAAGCATTATTAGCCTATTCCCTTTACATCGTTAATGAAAAGGGCTGTCTCAGTAATGGATAAAGTATGACTTAGCAAGACGAATATTTTCAATAAACTCAGATTTATCTGAGTACCTAGCTTAAAATATCAATCAAAGATATCAACTGTCAAGCGCACTGATTCAGACAGGTCATGCTGGTTATATTGGATTCTCTTGAAGGAACAGAAAAGACACGAGACGACATCATAAATAACCATTATTGAATCTTCGCAATTTTTGTACGGCATCAAATAATATTGCGTGTTTGCTGTGTAACAATTATGTTAAACGAATAACGAAAATTTTCCATGTAATATTGCTTCTCTGACATGAATAATTACTCTTTCGCACTAATGATAATCTATCGGACCATGCTATCATATTGCAGCGGACTATACATGGTGGGAGGGGGTGGGGGGAAGAAGTTACCAGCGAGTGTGGGCGATATTGACCTTAAATTGTATCGAATAGCGGGGCAGCATGATGTGTAGATTACTATATCAAAGGATTTTCAATAATGTAGGAACATCAGAGCACACCCAAAAGTCTTGTATTCTCTTCTGCTATTTCTAGGCAACCAGCGCCTGAAATAAACGGAATGATAATAGAACGCGGATGCTGTTAATGAGCAGAGAAGTCCTTCATATGTATCTGTAGCTGAACATCCGGGTTACTTTCCACGTTTCACATCAACAAGCTGTGTGATAGCACCACAGTTGCCTTGCCAGACGGACCTCAGTGATTACCGGTTGTAGAAGACGTATAATGCTAAGGTAAAAACCATGGGCTATTTGTACCGCAAACCTGTTCTAGCCTCAGGGATACGATTAACTCGTCTTCGTGTCCAACTTTACGCAACCTACGATGTAGCTGTCGGCTAAAAGGCGACCATCTGGCACGTTTCCTAAGCAAGGAGAGGCTAGAAAATAAACTCCAAATACCCGGTGTTTAGTGAAAATTATCGGAGGGATATGTACATTGCAATATCGGCAACTAGATAGATTGTGGGATAATAAGGATTGTATTGACTGCCCCAGGAATATCATGATTGCATGTTTTACATTTTTGCCTGCAACCTTGGTTAACTGATCACAACTTAACATTTAGATAAAATGAGGCAGATGTAATGCAATAGAACGACCTAAATGTATATATGTTTGGAATCACACATAATCTTCATCGCTGCAATTTATCATCATTTTATTGGAATAAGGCGATGTGCATGATAAGTCCAATAGCCACTGTGCATTCGGTAATTGCCAGGCCGTGCACATTATTGCAAGAGATTTTTACCGTAAGTTAAAATGCAATCAAGCAATCCATAATGTACAGCTAGTCCTTGCGTCATGTTGTGCAAAACAACCTGCAGTCAGTATTCTAACAGCAGAGATATACTCTGCCAAGCTGGCGATAATTAGCCCAATATATTTACTCCCATTCAGGATCGCCTATACTTTTCCTTATTTTAGATAATTTGAGCAAAAGTATTGTTCTCCATGTTGTCATGTCTTGGCTTCCAAGAGTGCTGCCAATTTGTAGAGATTCTTGCATTTTAACACAGCTCCCGATTCACAATGTTAAATCAGTGTATTCTTACTTCAATAAACAAATGCTAACACAATGTACACGGGTCCATGGTCTTGACCGAGAAATTTATCAGCAAAACACATATTGTGCCTGGCCAATGCGCACAAATACATTAATCAGGATACATGATTAGATGAATCACGACACAAACCGATGCATCGAGGCGAGTTTTGTTCAACGGCAGACTATCCATCACAAGCTAAGACGAAATAAGTTGTATGATGGGTAATTAACTGGTTGTATGTATGTATGTATGTATGTATGTATGTATGTATGTATGTATGTATGTATGTATGTATGTATGTATGTATGTATGTATGTATGTATGTATGTATGTATGTATGTATATGTATGTATGTATGTATGTATGTATGTATGTATGTATGTATGTATGTATGTATGTATGTATGTATGTATGTATGTATGTATGTATGTATGTATGTATGTATGTATGTATGTATGTATGTATGTATGTATGTATGTATGTATGTATGTATGTATGTATGTATGTATGTATGTATGTATGTATGTATGTATGTATGTATGTATGTATGTATGTCTGTATGTATGTATGTATGTATGTGTATGTATGTATGTATGTATGTATGTATGTATGTATGTGTATGTATGTATGTATGTATGTATGTATGTATGTATGTATGTATGTATGTATGTATGTATGTATGTATGTATGTATGTATGTATGTATGTATGTATGTATGTATGTATGTATGTATGTATGTATGTATGTATGTATGTATGTATGTATGTATGTATGTATGTATGTATGTATGTTTATCTGTATGTTTACTGCGTATAGAAGCAACGTCAATAAAAGCAGTGGACAAAAGTGGCAATATTGCTAATGGACTTATATAGTGACACCAATCAATTGTGAACATCTTAAGCGGATCCTCTCTACAACAATTTTTAACTGGTTAGGCTGGTTGTGAAACTGGATTATCCGCTCGACTGTTAATATGAATATAGCATATAGAATATAACTTGTGTGAGGTGAGTCCGCATAATTCCTATTGCTACACAGAGGATCGCATGAGGCTACTACTCCCTCGTCCATATTGCCTAACAATGTAGCTGTAGTTAATGCTTGACTTCCAGCAAGTGTATAACTCTACTTGTATACACAGCGGCCCATAATCTGACTCATAAGCATTGCCCGTTCCTTGCTTTGTTAGGTGAGCAGCAAATGATGAACCCTCCCTCTGAGAATGACGCCTCGCATATTGCAATGTTTATATATTTTGCAACAAAGGACGTATTAATTCATACTGATGCGTTGGTGGTCGTTCGTTTGTCATCAACTCAAGCATTGTGCAGTGGAAATCCTTTAGTCAAACCTTTAACTGTTTCATAGGTTGCAACTGAATGCATCGTTGTATCGCAAATTTGGTTTGTAAATGTCGTTATATCGCAAATGTAGTTTTTACAAATCGGAGTCACCATCGCGAATACTGAGATGCTTATAGCAAATTAAACTCCCGCAAGGATTTTGAACAAAACGGGTTTTTTTTTCTTCTGTATATCAATTAAAATTCCTACGTAACATATTATAAATCATCTGCTGATGTTCTATTTAAATATAGTTTAAATAAACGTAATCAAGTACGTGCCACCGAACGCTGACATAATTCCCAGTAAAAATCACTATATCACAGGTTAAAGAATCACCCATTTTAATCAACCCAATATCGTCCATCGATCACAGCTACTCATTAGTTTCCCACTCAATAACTATGCTTACCATTTAAGGCGCAGAGCATTTAAGGAGCGCAAATGGCAACTTTCGAGTATAATACATGCATAATTTGCTTGTTTTAGCGCAAATGCGACCACTTCATCTCAGTAACACAGCGGATGCAGGACTATAATTTCTGGTTTAGTAATCAATGACATTACGTCTCAGTTACTCAGCGGCTGCACTTGACATTACGACACAAATTGTGAATAAGAAAAAACAATGACATTGCGTTTTGTAATTTAACTCAGTTTCACAGTCCCTTGAAAGTATGTACTTGCAAAAAATTCAAAATTAAATTTCGTAAACAACAATTTCGTCAAGCATTTAGGAATCGTTTTGTAAAATATTTAACGCACCATCAAACAATATCTTGTTTACGAAATGATTCAAAATATAAACTTGATGTTTGTACTGAACGCGTCGTCAGTATTACCCTCAACACGTCCGTTCCAAATTCCGATACACCATGCCTAAGACTAATCCAAGCCATTTAATTGTTTGATATATCAAAAGAATGCAATTTAGTCGATGGCCTCTGTTACAACCATTTAGAGTATTCCGTTTTTTGTACTTTTGTATCCGCATTGTACCCTTAGCTCATCTCACGTTGTTGACCGGAATATGTCAAATGGTATGGTATGGCTTGAACTGCGCATCGCACTGTAGACAATATGTGACTTACGGTAATTCACGTAGGCAATATTGAAATTGGACTGTTGGAAATGACCAAAGATTTACATTTTTCAGGAAGTACATCGATTATAAAGTTGCGTTGGGAACTAGGAACCATTACATTCACCTTTATGGCATATCCGGTGCTTTTACAATCTTTCCTACCATAACAAAATTATGATCATGCATGACAACGTTGTAGTGAAATAGCGTTCAGCTCAGTGTTAAGTTCCCATAACCTGTGGTTTCACTGAAACCGTCAGCAATCAATACCTCCACCGCTCCGCCCTTATCTGATCCGGTTGTACATTTAGTGACTCTATGACATGGTTTGTGCATTTGTGCTTAGATCACTTATACTATAACATCACTGTCTGTATCTATGACTCACATATTGAACAATAACTGGAAAATTCAATCGGTGAATTAAATACATACACTATTGTTGTTTTAAGAGGGTCCTCCATGGGCAACAAGATATTTTCACGTTTCTACATACAATGCATATGTTTTGCGCATCACATTTAATATTCAAAAAAATGCCCGCTCGCGATAGTTTAGATATTCTGATGAAACATATATGCATAGAATTACAACATTGATACTAAGGCTGATGAAAACCTACAAAGTGTATTGTGGTTTAAATTGAATGATAACAAACGTTTGAAAGCTAAGCTGACCTGGAAGTATATCTGAGGATCCTAAAGTTGCTGTGTGTGATTTGAGCATGAGGCGCATGCATAAAGTCGCACGCCTTATCACCTTGCTGCTTTGTTATGAAGGGCATATCACATGATCCATATTCATCAGCGTAACTCTCTCCCTGAACTGCATCGTTTTTATGATACTAATTGAGGAAATATCATAATTGTAATCACCACGCTTACCCTGCTCATCACTAAATACGCTGAGGATAATCATGGTCGCTCATAGCAAGAGCAGCCAAAACTGAAAACATCCCATACCTAACGAGCTTCAATTCATATCTATTTAGTGAATGAATGCTTATGCATATAATAAAAACAACCCTTAGCGTTAAGGATTTATGCCAAGACACGTTTGGCACCATATCATATCTGTGCGACAATAATGAGAATTTTTATACCGATATAGTGTTGTAACATGAAGCCATTTGCTTGGTGAATTCCCAAGTTACGTCTTATTTGAAAGTTTATATTTTTTGGAAAGATGACTCGGCAAAGTGATATTTTGAATGCAAACTAACATTACCAAACAAATAGCTATGGTTTTGTAGGTAAAACACATCGCAACAAGGTAGAATAGCGGTGGGGTCAAAAGATTATACTTTGTCCTCTTAGATGCCAATGTCCATATAATTTGCTACGCTAATTGATTACTGTCTCTCGTTCCAATGAGTTATCTCAAGTATGCCGATGTCCAAAAGCTCTTGCTGTGACTGAATGATATTTAGATTCAGTAATGTAAGGATCCTTACATCAGCAGATGTTTACATCGTTTTGCTTGCATGTATTATGTATCATACAGCTAATATATGAAATTGATGTTGCAAGCAATACATTTATTTTATTATTATTATCATTATTATTTAATTACTATTATGCTATGATAATTCATAATTAAAGCTTGTTCTTTGGAAGTGCCCAATCGGAATAAACATTCAAGTTAATATGCGTACTTTCGTCCCTTTTGCCTGATCGTCATAGATTATTCGACGTGATGATGTAATACCAGAATACTGTACAGAACGCGGGAAAATTATGCCTGAATTGGCTGTCTACCTATGATTGTCTTCTTCTCATGCGATGTTACGGAACTGCCTATTCGACATATTGAGACTAAAAGAAATGAACGCAGCGGGTTTAGCTGTATATAAGTGGGAGCAAGTCTATTGTTCATTGCACACAGACATAAATAACTCGAAATAACACATTTATGTGATTGTCTGCACCGCATAGGTATCTGTCATGATGTGATCCGATGTAGGCATATTATTCCACGTGTTGGTGTAAAAGGTTGAGACAATTCACATTTCAACTACGAATGAAAAAAGTATGTCCTTAAGCTGGCTAAAATGCTTTGCCTTCACCTGTAAGCATCACGTGACTGAAATTATGTAATATGCATGTTGTGTCTCCTTACCACTATACAAACTGTATAAACAAGCTGTCATCTCGCGGTAAAGACAATGCTTATTCTTTCAGCATTGACATACCATGCCGAGTTGCTCGCGACACTGAGCTCATGGCTGAGATAAACCGATCATACCCGACTCCCGCTTGTGCATTCACTATTCCAACGATTCACAGAAATCACGAAACATCTAAGCAGCTATAATTCCAATTCCAACAAGTCAAGGATGAGATAGGCACTATCTTCGGGTGCTTATTCGTTTAGGTCACATGAATAAATGTACGACCAAGATACGATTTGCCCCCTTGATAATCCTTGCAACGAATTTATGGCGTTGTAGTGAACACTATCCATTTGTGATGAATATTCTCATGTGATCATCCAGCAATAGCAGTGTACCTACATTTTCTAACCCCTAAAGTATGCATTGATGCTGATTGGTCTGTGCACAATGTAGATGTTTGGCGTATCGAGGACTTTGCTTTATGTTTGAATTCATAATGGCATCCATTTGATGACAATTACGTTTGTCGTTGTTACTAAATTTTTCTGCAACAAATTTGCAATGCGCGGACGTAGTTTCCGCTTGCGAGCATCATGTATATTGCGTGGCAAACACTTAACGATGTCGCCCATAATAAGTGCTAGACATCAACCAGACATAGTTTACACGAATACAAGAATGTTCATACATTATGGCAAACATGCATAGAAAACAATGTTACAGCACAATTATAAATATTTCAATCAGCAGGCATTTGTGCTATCATCGCCGAATAATGGACATGATTCTGAATCGTTCTGCGTTAGATTCAGGCTAATCAGACTACTGTAATCACATCTGTGGAAAACACGGCTTACATTACACACAGAAAATACCTGTCGGGTAGTCCACAGTGTTCTGTGGGTCCAGCAGGTATGGTTCTAAAAACACAATACAGTTTGACAGTGCGCACAAAGACATAAAGGGCCCAACGAGGTAAGGAGAATCTCAGCACAAACGGCTCTATCCTGGCATCACTGTTAAGGCGGTAGTCGATCAATCTGCTGTAAGCTGTATGCTATGAATTGCCCCATTCCCATGGATCATTGTCGTAAACCGCAATTACCTATGCAGAGTTTTACAGAGCACATCTCAGTTTATAATAGAGCTTCGTCCAATACAATCTGTTTGTCGCTAATTATATTGCCTGATAGTGAATGCCGTGGACAACCTAGTTCATCGTGCCACCGCATGGTGGATTAAGTTGAGCGCTGTCGTTCTCGTTCGTAAAGCAGTGGACGCAGTCAACATCATGTTGCTTTTAATGGAACGGGGCGCATGAACATAAAGTAGTGTTTTGCTTGCGGACGCAAATCCTACACTACTTGACCAATGGCAACGGGTTCATCGTAGTATTACGTATAAACCAAACAAATAAGTTTACTTGTGTGTCAGCTCGTCCATTTATGTTAACAACTCACAGACACATTTTAAAAGTGGTTGGTGTCGTGATTGTCTTTGCGTCAATAAATGACATTACTGCGGATAAATTATCCTCAGATCAATGGTGATGAGTAGATATACAATCAATTCTGAGTAGATATACTGTTAGCATTAGCAATATACATCACTACTTCTGACTGAAACATGTAGGCCAATATAAGCCGAAATATTTAGTCGTATTATCTGGCTTGGTACATTGATGAACATTCCACTTTACATTGCTCCAATGTTTACGGCTTCATTCGAACGTACACCACTGTTCTGCTAATGCTGTTCATCCAACGCCGACAGCAGGAATTAAACCATGATATCAAATGATTGATTAAATGTTAAATTGTTTGTTTGTATACGCTAGGCGCTTTGGCGCTTTTAAGATGAACTATGCAGCTGATTATATTGAATATGATTGATATGCCTTCCTACATTCACATGCACTGGATGATCAATCATTGTGTAGACCCTAAATGAATGCTAATATGAAGAACATAACACGAAAGGGTAAGCATATCCTACATTGCGACTGAATATACCTGCATTGATGATATTTAATCACTGCGCTAATGTACCCGATATTTACGGAATGTATTGCATGTAATTATTTTCTAACCCATTATTGTGTTTTGATCTGATGACGGACATTGGCCTTACTTCCTTAATCCTTTACATGACATAATATAGTCACGTATTACTGACATGGACATCGCGTTCTATATTATGCAAGGCCCTTGAGGTGGGAGTGCTAATGGGATTAAATTTAAGTCAAAACGGAGGTACAATATTTACAAAAAGCATGAAGTGATATATGGGTTAAAGTTTTGTACTGCGAAACAACAACAATGCGAGGCTATATTGCATTGGATATGATCACTTGTGTGGCGTTGTTTTGCACATGTATTTGGCAGCTGCCTGGTGCATTTGATCAAGGTGTTAATCAAATATTGCCATTTTATAGGCGAAATATGCAATGGCTACATTATTTTCGGTAAAAGATGTATATCAGAATGGCTGTGTATATAATGTTTAACAATTGCGCTTAACGAAATGGATGTTATTGTTTATTATGACCATATACTCGCCGACTCATGGCAACCTGTACACATTCGTCTTATTTCATGACAAACCTAATCCCCGTTGTAAATCCTACCTGATCCAGCCCTTATCTCCACCAAGACCGACATAAAATATTTCTGCGACATTGTAATAGTAATCACAACGTGTCAAATCTAAGATGCAAGCGTTATACACAAACGACCCTATGAATTGCGGTAAACAACACTGACCGCAATACATCCGTTATGTTTGGCGTCTAATCCATCCATGATGCCCGGGGTTTTAATGATATAGCTGGTACATCATACGGGCCTATTGCCTCCGATTAACGTCCACATCTAACCAGCAGTAATATAATTATGGTCATTCATGTTCCGGTTCTCTTACTAGATTAATAAACCATGGTAATAATGTAGAGTTTCTCATCAGAGAACAATGTCAACAGGATAAGCCAAAACGGTGGTCAGATAAGTCATTGTTGAACATAGCGTAAGTTTTGATAATGGATATATTGGCAAATCACATCTTTGATTATAACATAGACCTATTAATCTACTTGTTTGTATACAGGTTAGCGTAGACTACAGCATTTTACCAGGTTGGACAGAACCTATTTATTTCAAGTATATGTTATAAATATGCAAACTATTTAAGCCACGTTACTATAATGTTCTAGAGATTGCGAATATCTTTAACTAGGCATCTAGCAATGACAGTACTAGATGTGACAACCACGTTTCAAAGACTTCCAATGCAATATGTCATGCATTTGAATTGAGGTTTGTGAACGCAAAGGCATTGTAAGATGACATTATACCAGGTGTCCTTTCATTAGTGTGTTAATCGTGAGTATGATTCAAAAAGGTGATAAACTATTCGGGTTTACGCGACAAAAGCCCTTGATCATATATTAAGCTAAGACTTTGGCACATTTCAATAAAATACTAGTTATGCATGGTTATCTTTAGGCCCGGCTGTTACAGCATAATTACCAACTCTGATAAACCAATGAGAAGAATAAAGCAACATATTTTGTTGAAATTAGGCGAGCGAGATATTCGTCAATATTTTTTCAGATGCGAATGTTTTATGTCGTGAAGCACCAAGCTGATACTTATCACAGTCAAATTGTGTTCACGTAAGCGAAATATCTGCACTGTCATGTGTATATAGTTATAGAATTGTGTCTGAATATCTTTAAAGTTTTCGAGTAATATCGTTGTGCCTAATATAATAGCATTCCTACTGAAGTGCATTGGCGGCAGCGTCACTCGCGCAATAAAGACACGGTTTTTACAGCAGATATGCTCGATAAACGCAGCATCCGGTTTGTATCTAGCGACGCGTATATTGCAAATCCTATTGGCAAGATTGATGCAACCACCGCACAAAGAGCATAATAGCCAGCATGTAAGGATGATGCATCACCTACAGCAAATACTACGTGGCCAACTTATATGATTGATGCATTAACATGAAAGAAGCGCAATTACAAATTGATGATCTGTCAATGACAGGAACTGGTACGCTTGATGCTCACAGTTCTACGGAACTAATCAAAATCAAAGTTGCTTCTAAAAAATAAGCCTGTAGTTCGCGTAGTACTTCGCAAGTAAGTTTTGTGTACACCTCTACTTCACAGTTCACGATAGGATGTCAGTCGGTCAAATATGAGTTTGACAAAGAATAACACTCAGGTATTCGCTACTCTTAGTCGTACTCTGTCTTATTGTCCGTATGTTCACATATCACTAGTGCTGCTAAAGGTACGCTATGGTTTCAAGCTTTGACATGCAGACCAACTTATTGCTGCCAATGATATCGTCAAAACATACAGAATTTGTTACAAAATGCGATGTTAATCTGTTCGGTTTGATTTATTATCTGCTAATGGAGTTTGCGTCATTTAGACTAAAGAACAGTTATGCCCTAAATGACAATGTGTAAAATTCGTGCGTCTAACTAAGTATCGTAACCTCACCGACCCTCAAATCACAAGTATTTACAGGGTTCCATATACGACATGCTCTACCTCATTAAATATATGGAGG